>CM077151.1:275719955-276085468 GCA_039583875.1 Platanthera guangdongensis | reverse complement strand
TCGACCTTCGTTAAATAGTGTTATCCATATACTTGAGTAGGTCAAACTTGAATATTTAATGTGAGGGAATCTGGGAATTACTCAAAAACTGTTATATACTCATTATTATTATTTCATGTGTCCATCTTAAAAACTTTGATATGGTTGAACTAACTGTACATTATTTATGTCCAATTTGAATGGGATGTAGGATTATTATTATAATCATCGCATTACTATACCACAAATTATTATCTCGGACTTTCTTTTCATCTATAACATTATATATAGATGATTTCTCAATTTTAATAAAATTCTTTTTTCCTCATCACTAAAGAAAATACCAATATTGCACTTTGTATGCTTCATCATGAATAGAATCTTGACCATCTATAAAATTATACTACTGTAAATATGTGGCAGACAATAATCTTATAAAGGTCATATTGCGGTACTTGGAGGATTGCTCTAAATAAACTGCATTGCAGCATCCACCAACATTCAAAGGAATGATCTTGAGATAATATTAGGCCATACATGGAACATCAAGTCAATGGTTGTGGGCAAATATTTCTCTACTATTTATCATGAGCACAACTAGAGCAGCTGATTTCCACATTAATATTGCAAAATTAATCTGGATCCTAACAAAGTGGAAGTTAGAAACATGCGTTTTTAATGTCCTTGTATCCAATGAGACCTGTAACATAATTCATTTAACAATTTTCATATTAACTATAGCAGAAGTTGGCTGTTATGCTCATAAAACAGCTTACCACAATCGAATCCTCATAAATTGGATTGATTCCCCTCACTAGGAGGAGTTGCCTAACCTGCACATGGAGATTGAAAAATATAACATAGCTCTAGCGTAGGATTATGCGACAGCTAATTCAATAAAAACAACTAGAAAAGAGTTGATGAATTTGCTCTTTCTCCAACATACCAATTTAAAAAATCTATACCTGAGAAGTTACAGTTAACGCAGATGAGCTTGCTTGAAATTGGGTTAAAACAGCCAAGACAGGCATTGGGGGCCGATACTTCGCAAACAGTCTAGAAAATCATGAAATTACTTAACAGATTTACATGGTAACTGATATTTCTGAAATAAAAAATTTTATAATTAAATGTACCTTGCACCATTGCCAGATGAAGTTAACACAATGATGACTCCAGCCTTCACTTTGATCGCAGCCCGGACCTAAGAGATTTTTATGCATCATTTTATAGCATCTCAATCAATAAATCACATAGAAGGAAAATTATCATTGCGGGTTAAGTGTTAAAATATATTTACTGCAGATGATGCGACAGAATCATCATGCGACATTGGTTCTCCAACATGTTTCACTATCGCTTTGAACAGATTAGGCTGATCACTGACAGTTTCTGCCTGTAAAACAGTTAAAAAACAAATTAGCACCTCTATCTACTTTCGCACTCTGTTACCAAGAAAGTAAAGAAACATTGCCCACAAATTCATTCCAGATAAGTCATCAAGAGTACGGCCGTAAAAATGACTAGAAGAATGTGGATCACTCAAAAGTAGGACAGATTTTGACTGGGATTAGAGAAGTCATCGAGATGAGTAACACTTGGATATGACCAAAATTGAAATGAACAGAGCATGATCAGATCAAAATGCATATGCAAGTATGTATGAATGCATATACTCAATCTTTATACTATAAGGAAGAGCAAAGCAATTTGGTGTAACATTTGCACTACCGAAAATACCCTCAAAACCCCCCTTCTCTCATTCGAAATATACAATATTTTCGTCATTTAGCCTTTCTCGCTTATTTTTCCCAAAAAAAATTCCCTGCTGTCAAAATATTCATTACTCCTGATATCTTTCGTCCTTTAGCTATGAGAAGGTTTTTAGTTTCCACCTTTCTCCTCCAACCAAAAGTCAGAACATGCATTTGGTTTCCTCCTTCGCCGATCTGCTTCGGCTGTGCTGTCTCGATGCCTGCATAACTTCGTCTCCGAGATTTCCCCTCCTTCTCAACATGCCGATCACCTTTTCTCTCCCACGACAGCACCGTCCGCCAAGCCTGACTCCTCCAATCTACTCTCCACGTTCCTGCTGCCTCTCGAGAAAAAAAAACATTTGAATTTTTGAAAATCTGAGAGGAATTAAAACAAAATTGAGTAATGTTATTACTTTTAATGTAGGTCTTGGTGCTCCAGTTTGCTACAATTCGATCTTCACATTTACGCCCTCTCGGCTAATCTCTTACAGGTATTTCGCAAACATTCTCCATATATCTCTTCTAGGTATTTCACAAACATTCACTTCAACCTTTTCCAATTCTCCAAGATCGTTAAAGAGCCTTTCGGTAAGTTACCTGTGTATTTCTTCATAATTCTGACCACCTGCATATTTTTTCATCTTACTCTACTTTATCTGATTTCAGATTTCTCTCAATAGCTATTTCAGGTTTCTTCTTATTCTTTTTCTCTTCTTTCTGCTCTTCTTCTGCTCTCAAATATTGCACTGTAATTTTCACCGCAATGTGCTTGATAGTATTCCTTGCAGAGATGTCGTAGTGTGGAGTCTCTCCAATGGAACAGTGGTTTTTTGGGTATTCACTTGGTGCTCTCTTTTCAACTTCAGTGCTAATGGTATATACTAATTAGGTTTACTTGCACAATGAATAACTGAAGAACTTACATTTTTGATGAGTTGTTCTATACTACTTTTTAGAAACTGATGTCTAAATTTCTTATATCAAGATACTTCTAAACATGCACAATTGAAAATGGTAATTAATATTTTATAATCATATGACAAGGAAGGATCTTTGCTTATTTTTTGCATGGAAATGCAGTGTATGGTGAATGTAATTATTTTATCTTTGCAAACTGCAGCAGCAAATTGTAAGTAATGATGTCAACTGAAGCAGAGTTTTCAAATATTCAATATTTAAAACCCTTTTATTTCCTTTATACTAACAATATTCACGTAGTTATTATTCGTTAAAGGCTACTAATCAACGCTATTTCAATTGTGCCGCATATATATATTGCATCCACAAAACTTATGTGTATGGCCACGATAGGAAGAAACATGAAGAAATCAGTCCGGATTGTTTTTACCTAAGCAAACACATAAAAATGTTAATGGGTTTAAGTGTTTGGTGACCTGCTCTATATTGAGGGTGGGTTTCAAATTCTTGAGTTCATGATTGTCGCCACCATCACTAAATGTCGCCGCCCTTGACGATTGTCACCGCCCCTAACGATTATCGCTGTCCTCGCTGAATGTCGCTGTCTGCGCCGAATGTTGTTGCCTGCGCCGAATGTCGCTGTCCTGCAAATTGTTACCGGCCCCAACGATTGTCGCTGCCCTCGCCGAATGCCGCCGCCCCCGCCGAATGTCGCCGCCCCGCTGAATGTCGCCCCCCGCCGAATGTCGCCACCCCCGCCGAATGTCGCCGCCCCCGCCGAATGCCGCCGCCCGCCGAATGTTGTTGCCCTGACGATTGTCGCCATCCCCGCCAAATGTCGCCGCCCCCACACGGGGTCCTCCGTGCACGACTGCTTGTAATTATATATGTATCTAAATTCAAATTAATGTATATGCATCTGTGGATTTAGATACATAAATGTAGGTATGTATGTTGTTAGATATGTTGTACATTCTTATGATATACTTAGTTTAGGCTCATATTGGGTGTTGCGAGTACTCTCTCTTGTACATGTATATATACACACTATTATTAATGTGAAAGTAGTTCTTATCTATTAAAGCAAGATTCGTTGATAACTTGGGTATGTAGGCAACATTAGGAACATGAAAATAGCTGGTATGAAGAAGACCACGGCTGGTGATGGAAAGAATAATGTCATCTGCTATCATGATGCTAAGGAAAAAGAGATGGGGAGCTGCTAAAACAACATGAAGCATCACACCAGGAGGAGTAACAATGTCCAAGGAGTGGAGATGAGTCTCCACAACAATCATCAAAGCCAAGATATCGCTAAGAGACGGCGGAGGGTCCCGATAAAGAAGCTGTGCTCGAATAGGCTCGAACTCGGGGAGTAGGCACATAAGAAACTTATACATACACTGAAAGTCGTGATCCTGGGATGTAGCAACTAGAGCTGTCACTTAAACCTAAAACCAAAAACCGAACCGAAACCGCAAAGAACCAGACAGAACCGTTTGCAAATTATTCGGGTTCCGGTTTGAATTTTGGAACCGTGAACAACATTAGTCTGGGTGTGGTTCTTACATTTTATTATCCGGACCGGAACTGGAACCGGAACCGCAACATACAAGTCTCAAGCGGTTTCAAGATTTTTAGACCCGATCCGAACCGGACCGAAGTAAAACCGAACCGTAACCCGTTTATTATTATTAATATTATTGGACTATTGTTTTTATTTTATAATTTATCTATAATATTTATACTTACTATCACGAGTGAAGCTGGTGCAGTTTGAACACAAACCGCAATTACACTAAATGAGGTCGATTTTGGACCGAACAAAACTTCACCGCATAAAAAACCGCGTGATATGGTTTGACATTAGTGCGGTTTGAAGTCAATTTTGCAATGCACTTTTGATTTTTATACAGTTATATAATGTATTTTTAATTTTACTTACATATTTTTTTGACATATTTTATTTTAAAAATGTAGAAGATATACAACTAATATTTATTAGTAATCATGAAAGACAACTAAATGTAGCCGATTGTTAAGGTTGAGCATGCCGACGAGACGTGCGCAAGCCAACTAGACGTCGTGACAAGTCTACACGCGTAGGAAGACGATAAATACTATCCAACAAATCGTAGAAAAGACCGTCGAGAAGTGCGCAACATAATTATTTCTATTTCGATGTTGTTGAGTTTTACTATTTGCAGCCAGCTTTTATTTCATTCCACCAAATTTGATTTTGGTTTTAGTTGAAATCGATTGCAACCGGACCGAACAGCATGGAACCGGACCGAACCGTTAGTGGCCGGTTTGGTTTTGTTCTTGTTGAACCGTAACAGGAACCATTGATATGACGGTTCCAAAATTAAGTTGGAACCAGAACCAGAACCGGTCAAACCAAATAAGGTTTTGGTTCTAATTTGAAGAACCGTTACCTTAGTGCTTCGGTTCATGATTTTAGTAGAACCAGAACCGTGACAGCTCTAGTAGCAACACACTGAGTGCAGGTAACGCAGAGGGAAGGTGTCATCTCATCGCACTGACACCAGAGATTTGGGAGCTCAACAAAGAAAGCTTGTACAGACCGATCACGCGGGTAGCAAACACCAAGAGTCTGAAATAGGGAGTAGCTCAGGAGCTCAGCAAAGAAAGCTTGTACACCCGGTGAAACACTCACTCTCTAAGCATATCAGGCTGGATGCTTTCTTCCGACGTGAGCATTATGATCGTGACACTCTTGCTCCTTCATTTGTTTCTTTTGAGTAGCAGATTGCAGATTTGATGACTAAGCCGCAGATGTGGACCCAACATGTCTATCTATTGTCCAAACTCTCGGTGAATGATCTCACGTGAAATTGAGGGGGGTGTTAGATATACTGTACATTCTTATTGTAGACTTAGCATAGGCTCACCTTGGGTGTTGTGAGCTCTCTCTTGTACATGTGTATATATCTATACACTATTATTAATGTGAAGGTAGTTTTGATCTTTTCCTATCAAATGTATGTATGCATGTATGTTGGACAGGTCATACGAGATCAAAAACCACTAAGAATAAGATTGTTTTTGTGGTTTCAATAAAATTTAACGAGTACACTTGGCTTAGATCGAGATTTGAGTCAACCAATAAACATATTTGTCCTGACTCTAAGTAAGATCAGATTGTTAAAAACAGTAATCATGAGCATATGAGAAAAGACGCTTACTTCAGCACAGATGCTACCCACAGTTCTGATGGCCTCAACAGGATATACACCTCTGAGTGTTTCTGCACCTAGTAAGATACAGTCAGCCCCTGAAAGATAGAGAATACCACAATTACTCATTGTCAAGTTAATAAAAACAGACAATTTAGTTGAAACAAATTATTGAATTGCAAACCATCCAAGACAGCATTTGCCACATCAGTTGCTTCTGCACGTGTTGGGCGCAAGTTACCCGTCATACTATCCATTACTCTGGTAATTATGGCAGGTTTACCCGCAAGATTGCATTTATGGATTGTGGATTTTTGGTATAAGAACACCTACAATATGCACAATAGACCCGATGCACATATAAACTTGTCTAGCATAATTTTTCAGACGAAACAAGAAATCATTATTTAAAAAAATAAAACATTTTCTGAGTGATAAATCTAGAAGCATAGTTTCATTTAACTAATCAAACGTTTCACACCTTCTCAGGAGGAAGGTCTATCCCAAGATTCCCTCGTGACAGGATAATCCCATCAGCTTCTTGCAATATCTCATCAAAATGCTCCAATCCCTACAGAAAATTATAGATTAAACATAAGTGGTCCTCTTACTTTCTAACCATGGATACTTTCAAAAAATTATAATGATTAAAAAAATTTGATGCAAAGACCAGTAAGAAAGCTCACTTCTGCATTTTCAACTTTAGCATAAATTTGAGTTTCATGAAGATCTTGAGATCGGAGAAAAGCTCTAAGCTGCATTCACCAGGTACTAATGTAAGACACATTTTAATTCAAAGGAAATTGGTAATTTACGTGTTAATTACTTTTCAAACATGAAATTTTAGGAGTCCAAATCTATAATTACATAATGAAAATACAGCAGTTTCTTCAATCTTCATACAGGACATTTTAGGCAAGCAATATATGGATACAGTCGATTGAGGATGAGTAAATATGCTATCTTGAGAAATAGAAAACCACCGATCAGATATGGAAAATAACAAATGAACATACATTCACAACAGTGAATTCTATACCATAGATGCATATTTGTAAAATCAAAATGCACCCAAGAATCTGCCAAGTTCATGATGGCATTAATAACGACCATACCCTCACACCAGCTCTTCAAGAAAAGAGAGCAACTAATTACAACAACACTCAAGCCTTTATCCCACTATAGTGGGGTCGGCTAATTTTTTATGGATCCTTTGTCGCCATTGTGCCCTATCTTTTGTCATAATCTCACTAATGTCTAAGTACATCATGTCTTTCCTTATAGTTTCATTCCAAGTATTTATTGGTCTACCCTCCCTCGTTTAATATGCCTAGTGACTAGACTCTCACAACGCCTAACAGATGCCTCTAATGGTCTCCTTTGTACGTGTCCAAACCATCTTAGACGAGCTTCTCACATCTTCTCTGCAATTGGTGCAACTCCCGTCTTATCCCTAATACATTCATTCCTAATTTTATCCAATCTCGTGTGTCCACACATCCACCTAAGCATTCTCATCTCCGCAACTCCCATTTTTTGCTCATGTACACAGTTCACTGCCCAACACTCAGAACAATAGAGCATCGCGGGTCTAATCGCAGTACGGTAAAACTTGCCTTAAATTTTAGTGGTACTTCACGATCACATAAGATCCCTAACACACCTCTCCACTTCAACCAACCCGCTTGGATTCTAAGAGAGTGACTGATTGCAGTAAAAAATAGATTTCCCAAACAACACTGATGACTTGGTATTAGTGCTAAAAGAAGAAAGAATATTCTTCCCAATCTGACAGAAGTACATGGGCGGACCCAATATAGGGCGAGTGTGGGCGGACGCCCACACTGGAAGAAAACATTTCGCGAGGGTAGGGTTTACGAGCGCGGAAGTCTCCTTCTTATCCTCATTCGAACGACAGAAATTTGTTTCCTTTCCTCGTTGGGCTCAATCGGAAGGCGAAAATCTCCTCACCGATCCTTTGCAACTCTCGCAAACGTCTCTCCTCACCGATCCTTTGTAGATTCGAGCTCTCTCCTTCCACGACCTACAAAATGATCTTCTATCTGGTCTGGGTTTCTAATTCCAGGTTTGAACAACCCCCTCTTTCTCTTTCCCTCTACATAGCTTCATCTGGGTTTCTTATTCCAGGTTTACCATTATGATGCACTTGCCATTAGAGTTCTTCAAGGTTTCTTTTTCCAGGTTTTTCATTAGAGTTCTTCGAGGTTTCTTACTCTAGAGTTCTTATTCCAGCTTTGTCTCGATCATTCCTTAAAATTTCATAATTTTTGGCCCGCTCCTGGTAAGTATCTTCCTCATTCTACTATTTATGTAGAAATTATGATATTGAAGTATTGAACAAGGTTATTGCTCAGACTTTCATGTGAATCAAAATGCTTTCTGATCATTTTGATGGAAGTTATATTGATATCCTATTGCTAGATTTTTCTAGGCTCATTTGATATCATTAATTGAATCCATTTCTCAGTTTTGGTTAAACAAAATTTCTGCTAAGTAGGCAACATGTTTTCTATTTGTAAGTTTTAGTTACTTGTTTTTTTTAATTCGAAACCCTAATCCCTAAACTTTAATTTTGCATAGTTATTTGTTTGCTTCATACAGATCTTTTTCAAATTAAGAAATGCAATGCAACAGATAGATATTTTTGTTTGTTATTTTTATTGATAATTAAAGGATCATTAGTTTTACATCCAACTGATTTTAGGCTTATGGTGTCCGCGTTTTAATGTTCTTTGGTTGTTGTAGATAGAATACATGTACAAATTATGAAATTAGTCATTTAGTTTTCAAACATTGTGAGTGAAAATTAAATCAGCATTTCTTATTTTAAATAACCAAATGAGCACTTGGTTTTGATAAGTTTGATTCAACCATTGTGTGTACTATTGTTGCTTCTTCCCTACAACACATGGATACCAACTGTTTCATTTTAATACTAATCTTCAATTGGATTTGGAATTTGTTATGACAAAATTTCTTGATTGAGATGTGGTTTATTCATCAAGGTATATCAAATTGGCCCTCTACGTGTGGGTAACATGGATTAGTATTTTTTGTGGAACCATGACCATGAAGTCTGAACTTTCTCCTGCAAAAAACTTCTCTTCAAGTTTGTAGGTCCGCCCACACAGGAAAAAATTCTTGCATCCACCACTGCTGAAGTACCATGTTATATCAATAGAATTTTCAGCTGCCAATTCCAGATAAATTCATGAAAATTAAATGGCTATAGCTGATAAAAAGAGATGGGCATAACAAAGTCAAAGAAGATAGTCGTTAAACAAATGGTCTTGGCAGCTATCTTTCTATATATGTCAATTAGTCCCCCACATTCCTTATATGTATATTAGTCTTTGGCCTCAATCTTTAGATGGCTTAGTCCCCAAGCACGCGATTGCGACCAAGCATGTGCGAGCATCAGCGTGCGAGTAGTCGAAGCGACTATATAGGTGCGAGCAACGATTGGGCGAGTATGAGCAACATCAACGTATGAGTAAGCGCATGACGAGCTCTCAACCTCTCCATGCCTATGAGCCTAGCGAGCATCATCAATAAGCGAATAGGCGAGTAAAAGAAAAACAGCAATACATGAAGTACATTGCATTATATAGCGAGTATTACAATGTGTGCAAAATTTCTAAGTATTTACAATTTCCTGTCTTTACAAAGCGAGCAACAGGAGATCGCTGATCGACTATGACATCATCGGTTAACTGTTTATCTTCTTATAACAATTTGTTTGTATAAGTTATATAATGTGGGGCCGGCCGGACCCATAAAATGCGGTGTTTACAAGTTGGAGTGTTACGTAATGACTCACAAAAACAAAGATTTCTAAAGAAAGCATATTAAGAGCACTCAAAAAGTCCAGTACTTATATTTAAAAGAACTGTAACTTTGATAAGTTGAAGCAACAGTAAAAATCTGTTAACATAATAACTACAACGACTTGCATGAAGCATAATATAAATTTGATCAAACTCACCTCCTTTACATCATCTGCATGGCGTGTGTAAGAAAGAGATATAAGATCAACATTATTCAATGTTCCCCAAGTGGAGATAACCTAATATGTTTATAGAAAGGAAGAATACATTAATAATCATATAAGTAATTTTCAACCAAAAAAATAGAGTAAGAATTTATTACCTACTCCTAGCAGGTAAGAAACAATAACAATTACCATCTAGTCATACTTGATTGATTATAACAATGGAAGAATCCTTTAATATGGATGTGTGTCTGCGTCTGTGCATGCCTTCTCTTGTGAGTTGTGCAAACATTCAGAATAAGAGTTATATCTCCGTGCTAGCAGATGGTTGCATATGTTCAGTCAAACAACGATCCAAACAATAAATCAAGATCCGGTATCTTAAAGCACACATGTAAAAAGGATGTAATTTGCAAAAAAACTACATATGTTATTCATGCATCTGAAGTAAAATCAAATCCTCAATGAACTGCCAAATAGCATGTTGCATGTTTCAATATGTCAGTTTCTATGGGGAATCACGACCCAAAGCCGACACGACGCTCAGAGCCATCAATTTTGTGTGGATCGACGATCCATGATTTGTACTTATTTTTGTATTTTTCTAATTTTACTTTCATGTATTTTGAGGGTTGTCATGATCCGAGAATCATGACCGAGCAACCAGGCGAGTCTTGTACCGCTCAATAGAACCATCAGAGCGAGCCTTGATCTTATAGACCCACTTGCAAGTGATGGGAACAACACCAGGAGGAAGAGACACAAGATCCCAAGTAGAGGTACGCTCAAGAGCAGCCAACTCATCAACATAGCGGACAGCCACTCAAGAACCTGAGCAGCCTCGCGGTAGGAACTAGGCTCTGGAGTACTGGTGGAGGTAGCAAGAAGAGCAGTGAGGTCGAGTGGCTGGGTGGTAAAACCGAGGCGATCTGGTGGATGTCGATCTCGAAGGGGGTAACGTCTGGCAGGCGGATCATCCACGGGACTCTCACTGAAGACTGGGGCACCTGAGGGGTAGTCGGAGCACGACGAGTGTAGTGGTGGAGAATAAGAGGTAGAGGGTCGGGATATGACAGAACATGAGGAGGTGGAGAGGACTCAGAAGAGGGAGATGACGATGATGGTGGTAGCTCTGCTGGTGACTGGTTTGACGATGGTGGCAAAACAGGTGGTGGTACGGTAGGAAAATTAAGGAACTGAATGTCAGGCGGGGTAGTGGATGAGGGTGAAGCAGAGGTGGATGAAGAAAGGAAGAAAGGTTGGTCCTCAACGAAGGTGACATCATGAGAAATGCAAAGACGGCGCGCAACAGGGTCATAACAACGGTAACCCTTGTGCTCTGAGTTGTAGCCTAGAAAAACACATGCAACAGACTGAGCAAAGAGCTTAGTCCGCTCACGTTGTGGTAATAGGACATAACACAGACATCCGAACACACGAAGATGTGTGTATCGAGCAGGATGAGAGAACAAACACTAACCGGGACACCGACCGTGAAGGAAAGTGGATGGCTGAAGGTTGATGAGATAGACAGCGGTGGAGACAGCCTCAGCCCAAAAATGTGGGGAAACATGGGAAGCCAAAAGAAGAGTGCGAGCGGTCTCAATGATGTGCCAATGTTTCCTTTCCGCAGTGCCATTCTGGGAATGAGCACCAGGACAAGAGAGCTGCGGGAGCGTGCCATGAGAGGTGAGAAGGTCATGGAACTCATGCGATAGGTACTCCCCCCTGAGTCGGAGCGAAAAATACGAATAGAGGCGGAGAACTGAGTACGAACCATGGTGGAGAAAGTAACATAAACCTGAAAAAACTCAGCACGAGAACGCAACATATATATCCAAGTGAAATGAGAAAAATCATCAATAAACGAGACATAATAGCGGTGTCCACCCTTAGATACAAAAGGAGCAGACCCCCATACATCAGAATGAACTAACTCAAACGGAGCAGAAGACCTAGACATACTAGACTGATAGGGGAGTTGTAGCTGTTTTCCAAGCTTACAACCCGTACAAGAGTGACTAGTGTCAACAGATACACGACCCAAAACACTCTGACGAACAAGAGTTGAGAGACGGGCGCCACTGGGATGACCAAGACGATGGTGCCACTGACGAAAGGAAACAGCGGGAAGACATAAAAGAGGAGCAGTTGGGGATGGTGTGACTGATGGAAGACAAAGGTACTCAAGGAGATATACCCCACTATGGTGACGACCAGCTCCAATGAGGGTCCCTGTAAGACGATCCTGCACATGACAAACAAACTCATCAAAAACAACAAGGTAACCACCAGAGGCAAGCTGGCTGGCAGAGATGAGGTTCATGGAGAGCTGAGGAATGTAGGCAACATCAAGAATGTGGAACTGAGGAGTGTGGAGAAAGCCACGACTGGTAATAGGAAGGGTGGTGCCATCAGCAATAATAACACGTAGGTCGGAGGAAACAGGCTGGCGGGCATGAAGATGAGTGGCATCATAGGTCATATGAAAAGAGGCTCCAGAGTCAAGTAACCACGAGGACGGAGAGATACCTGACGGGGCAGAGGCCGCTGAGGAATCAGCAGAGGTAGAAGCATAACCAACTGTGGCTGCAGATGTACTCGGGAAGGTGCCTGAAGACAGCTGCTGAGCCAGCTGTATGAGCTGCTCAGAGAAGGAGGTTGTCGGAGGAGGTACATGCAAAACTGGAGCAGCACGCTGCTGGGTGTCACGAGACTGGATGTTCTGTTGGGAGCGCTGAAGCTTGCGACACTCAAACACTTTATGGCCTGATGCATGACAATAATGACAGCGAACAGACCGCCGTTGCGCAGCATTGGGACCCTGGGTAGGAAACGTAGCAGACGGTCGCATAGGAGTACTGAGCCCTGGAGAAGGTGGCAGCGAAGGCTGCGGAGCAAACTGAGGAGCAGCCAAGACAACATGGGGGGAGGTAGTGTGCTGCGTCCCCTCCATGGTACGAAGACGAGTCTTCTCCGCCAGAATCATGGACAGAGTGTAACGAAGTGTGGGTGGAGTACCCCGATGGAGAAACTGTGAGCGAGCAGACTCAAATTCCGGGCGCAGGCGCATCAAGAAATCGTAGACACGGCAGACATTTCTGTACTGAGCGATGGCAACGCAATGGCAGCAGGAGGTCTACATGGTTTCTCCTCCCGGTTTTGCTGCTCCTCCTGGCATGGTTTGTCGATTGCGTCGTGCTCTCTATGGTCTCAAACAGGCTCCTCGAGCCTGGTTCGAGCGCTTCAGCTCTGTCGTTACAGCCGCTGGTTTTCAGCCCAGCCAGCACGACCCGACCCTGTTTGTTCACACCTCTTCCCGAGGTCGGACCCTTCTTCTGCTCTATGTGGATGATATGATCATCATTGGTGATGACCCGGCTTTCATTGACTTTGTCAAGCATCATCTACAGCAGCAATTTCAGATGACAGATTTGGGACCTTTGAGCTATTTTCTGGGCATTGAGTTCTCTTCCACCTCTGCAGGGTTCCAACTCTCTCAGCAGCGGTATACTACCGATCTTCTAGCTCGGGTTGCTCTTTCCGACACCCGCACTGTTGCCACACTGATGGAGCTTCAGCTACAGCTTCAGGCTGATGAAGGGATCCCTCTTGCTGACCCCACTCGCTATCATCATTTGGTCGGCAGCCTGGTCTATCTCTCCATCACTCGGCCAGATATTGCTCACGCAGTCCATGTGTTGAGCCAGTTTGTCAGCACTCCTACATCAGTCCATTATGCTCACTTGCTGCGTGTCCTGCGTTACCTTCGTGCGACTCCTGGCCGTGGTCTGTTCTTCTCCAGCAGCAGTTCCCTCCAGCTTTCTACTTTCTCTAATGCTACTTGGGCTAGTGATCTTTCTGATCGTCGTTCTGTCACTGATTTCTGTCTGTTTTTGGGCTCCTCCTTGCTTGCCTGGAAGTCCAAGAAAGAGTCTGGTGTTTCCCGCTCTAGTACTAAGGCTGAGCTACGCGCCATGGCGTCTACGACCGAGGAGATTATCTGGCTTCGTTGGCTTCTTGCAGATTTCGGCATTGTCTCCTCAGGACCGACCACTCTCTTTTGTGACAACACTGGTGCCATTCAGCTCACTCTGAATCCAGTGAAGTTTTCCCTCTCCAAGCACATTGGAGTCAACGTCTTCTTCCTCCGTGAGCAGTACAGCCGACGTACACTGGTTACCCAGTATGTTCCCACCGAGCATCAGATTGCGGACTTGTTCACCAAGTCCCAGACGAGGGTTCAGCATGACTACCTTATGTCCAAACTCTCGATGTATGATCCCCCGAGAGTTTGAGGGGGGGTGTTAGATATTGTGTGTATGTATAGGGGCTTATCTGTATTTACCTGTATATGGTCGGGTCTTGTATATATAACCCCAAGATGGGTCATTATTGAAATGCAATATACTTTTCTAAGACTATGATAGGCCCTTAGTCTATAAGTAGAGATAGCAGATTCATTTAGAGGCATTGAAAGATTGAGTGCAGAAGAGATTCCTTCTTTCAATCACCCGGTGTCGAAGCTGAAAAAATTCAAGTGTCGAAGGTTGGAAGATATCCCCTCCCTCACCCTCTCCACCTAGTCGTCCACCTTCTTCCTCTCATCCTCAATCTAGCCGGCCTTCATTTCTCCCCACCCCATCCAACAACCGCCCCCTCCCCCCTCATTTACCTCCCCAAAATCGATCACAAAACCCTCATCCCCCCCCCCACTTTCAATTTTCCGGCATTCTCCGGAAACCTCCTATGGCCACCTCCGTCAAGCCTCCACCACCACTCAAATCCCCTTCGATTTCAGTTTTCCAACGATCACTAGAAACAGCCTCCGGCCACCACTACCTTCGGCGAACACCTCCAGCCATCAACCTCTACACGACCACATAACCGCCATAACTACCTCCCACTATCCCCACACCCTTAAATTTTGGAACACTCTCTTCTAAATATACTCCACCCCTCCCACTCATCCACTCTCCCAATTATTCCCACAACCCCCAAGTGGATCCACTTCTTCTGCCCCAGCCAAGCCCTCACACTTCTCTCAGTCAATAGCCGGCCTCATCATCCCCATCCAACCCATTCCACATCCAATCGAGCCCCCTTCTCCTCCCAATCAGCAACGCCTATGTGAAACTACCCCCTCCGACTGATTCCAGCTCAAATCCAGCAGCCCGTAGTCCCTCTACATCCTCCCAGCCTACATCCAGCTCCTGAGTTTACTGTCCAAGGTGGTAATCAATGTCTCCTGCTGCTGGAATTAATTTTCGGGCAGTAAATTTCTGCTCCACAGCCTCCCCTCGCCCCGGATTATGCCTTCCCAACTGCCTCCAGGATACAGTTGTCTGCCAGCAATTCTCCCAGCAGGCCTAGTGCATTGCTGAGTCCTCCAGCCTCCAGTCGACCTCCACCCCTCCACTCCCCCCCCCCCCCCCCCCCCCCCCCGCATTCACACCAGCAGCCGCAACCTGCCTTTTTTCAGCTTTCAGAGGGGTACTTCTAGCATATTTCTGCAGCGGCCAGCAGTTTGACATATCTCCGGAGGCCTAAATTCAACCCTGGGGCACACTACCGCTTCCCAACATCCTCTGGATAGCCATCTAGGCCCTCTATTTCTGAATTGTGAGTTTCCTAGTTTAAAGTCAATTATTTTGCGTTGAATTGTGTTAATTTTCTACTTGAGGAATATCTATTTGTAATCGTTGTTTCGAAGCTTTGAGACGTTGTACGTTCCCATTTAATTAGTCATTTAATTTTGAACTCTCTTGCATTTATACAACTTCTCATGTTTCCTTGCTTTTACGCTTTTGTCTGTTGTACCATATCCTATATTTTCATTTATGAAAAAAATTATTGCAAGTAAAATTTATCGGAAATGTGTCTACATATAGAAATTCTCATAGCCTCCAAAAGACCATCCTGCGTCACAATGGTACAAGACTTGTATAAAATATATTAGAATGCGTTGGCATTATTAGTTTTATATGATTAAACCTGTGTACAATACTTATCCAATATAAATAGGAGAGGTCCTTATTGATTAATTAATTAGATGCTATTTTTCCACTGGCAACATGGTATCAGTGCCCTAAAAATTTTGTGATTGCGCTCCGTCGCGCATGACATGTGCGAATCTCACTTCTGCCCTTTCATGTCTGCCACCAACTCGCTTCTTTCCGCCGAAGCCAGTCTTGACAACCTTCGTCCATTCTCCTCTTCCTTGCTCTGATAGTTCTCTTTCCTCGAGACCGAGCGTTCAGTCAACGTTTTGTTTCATGCAGACTGCTGGCGCAGGAACCTCTGTGGAGGTTGTTTGACCATCATTTTGACACCCGATCTTTCTTTTTTAAGAAGATGGAATCCCTCCTACTCTCTAAGTCGTACTTTGATTTCTCCAAGATCCTTGGGTTGGATCTCGTGTTTCTTTAAAAACTAGGTTTCCTTCTAGCTATCCAAACACTCTTAGTTTTTTTCTTCCCTCACACAATTTTCATTGACCTTTCTTCTTCAAGATCATTGATTAGGAGTTCTTTAACTTCCATCAGTGATCTCTTGATTTCTTTACTTGAGTCATCATGGCACAACTTGTCGATTCTCCAGTTACATTGACTCCCAATGGATCTACTCAGGCTAGTCATGATCATGGTACCCCTATGATTACCACCATACGTTTGAATGATTTTAACCATCTACCATGGTCTTGTTCTATCACACTAACACTGAAAAGCCAATGATTATTTGTATATGTTTGTGGTGCCACCAAGGAATCTATGAAGACTTCACTGAATTAGATGCAATGGGAGTCGGAGAACTCATTAGTCATGTCCTGACTAACGAATTCCATGCAAAAATTCATTGCTCACAACTAACTATTCTTGAACATTGCAATAAATATTTGGAAGAGAGCGGGGTCTGACTACTCCCGTCAAGGAAATGCCGCTCAAATATTTCTCCTTCGACGAGGTGATCGTCCTCCCTCATTTTAGTTAAAGCTTATTCAACGTTACTAGGAATATAATCACTTTGATTCACTCATACTTTTCTCCTGAGAATGAAATATTGGTTAGAGCTTGGGAAGAACATAACTTGGTACTTGATTTCTTACATGGAATTCATTGAGCGCTCCCCGATTCTACCTCTGCTAGAAGTATATAGGCTCGTGTAGCATGAGTTTGATCGAAAACAAACATGGCTACTAGAAATAGTTACTGAAGGATTCGCTCTTGCTGCGACCCAACATAGTCAAGCAAATTGGATGACACGCGACTTCAAACTGAATTCTATTGACAAGGACCACTTGGATTGCGATTGCAATGACAAGACACGTCACATACGAGATACTTATTATAAGATCCATGGTTTTCCATAATCGAGAGAGGGATTGGCACCACGGGGTGGCCTGGGTATGGGAGATTTCAGGGTCGCAATGCTTATACTTGTTTCGCTCTTCTTATTGATGCCTTAGAAGATAACTCATCCAACCTTGTATGTTTTGAATCTTCTGGCCTTCAAGGTTCTCTCTGCTAACGAGTTACAAGATCTCTGACGCATGATTCATGATCACCCTACTAAGCGCATTGCTTCATCATTGTCTTCTTATACCCACGCGAAAATACAAGGTGCTCATTCTAACCCCCCCCCCCCCCCCCTTATTGGATCATCGATTCCAAAGCCACTTACCACATGACTGATTACCGTAGGTCTTGTGATCTATTTACCTTCGTCTAGTAGAGATAAAGTGAGTAATGGATAGCTTAGGTATTATAGTGACTATGCCCTAACCTAATCCGCCACTTCCCCATTCCACACAGTAGACATCAACGCCCTCTCCTTTTTCGATCGATCGAAGAAAGTATCCTCGCATCCCTCTCGCACGAGCCGCCTGTGGTGTTCTGCAGGTTCGGGAATGATATCAAGCCTGCGAATGCCAAAGGCAGGCAACTCCCGCCGCGGATATCTAGAGGATCAATCACGCGTTCCCGCTCGATTAATTCGTGGAAGAAGGCCTCGCTTTTGTGATTCATCGTCGAAGACTTTATGCCCTCATCCAATAGGATCTAATCAATGGATTATGTGAAATCTTCCAGCTCCTTCCCAATCGCCGCTCCTTCCAGCAAGACCGTGTCTGCTCCTTTCTGACTCCTCCCAACATCGACAACTGTCAATCCATTACCGTCTGTTGTTGCTCCATCCAACATTGATGATTGCCACTACTTTTCTGTCATTGCTCCTTCCAGTTCACGTCCAGCCTCCGAGGAATTATCCTTCATTGATCCAACTGGATCCATCTCTGAAAGTAACATGATACCCTTTATTCAGTAATTATCCTTTCGCTATGTTTGCTTGGTGTTTGGGTGGCCATTCTTGTTTCCACCAAGCTCTTCCAACATGAGTGACTCTTCCACCTTTTCGCCAAGTGTCTTGGTGTCGTAGATAAGTGACCCCCAGAGGACTCATGGTCACACTGGCTCATTGAAGATGACCACTCTGCTACTTGATGGGACAAATTATCTTGAATGGTCCCGTGCAACTTAACATGTGATTCGTAGCCACTAGTTGTTTGGATACATAGATAGGACTATTGTGGAGTTACTCAGTACTAACCAATCCTAGAAGCATTGGGACTCGGAAAATTCCCTAGTCATCAGATTTCGAAACTGCGGCAGGAAACCATAAGTATCTCCACGTACTTTCTGAGTTTGAGAGACTATATCAGGAAATAAATTTGTTTTAGCACTTCACCCCTACATGTACTACCGATGCGGTTCAGATGCAAAGAGGGAAGAATGCTACCGCGTTCAAGTCTTCCTGATGGATTTGAACATGGAGTCAGATACAGTTCAGACTTACATCATACAACGCTCGCCTCTCCTTTCTCTTTGGGAGGAATTCGGTATGGTTCAAGAGATGAAGACCATTGAAAATCTCCCAGCACGAGTATCCAAACTGATCGGTCTGCCTAGGCTAGTTTTGGTCGGGGCAACATCAACACTTTTGTCCCTACATGTGATTATTATGGACGTATAGTGCGTGTTAGGGAGGTGTGTTTCAAACTTCATCCTCATCTTGCTCTCCAACGGTTGTTCTGTTCACAGGACGACATGGCTTCTGGTGTCTCTGCCCTCTTTTCCGCAACAAATATACCCGATGTGCATGCTGATACCACCATTGCATCTGACTGAATCATTGGCTCGGGGTCAATAGACCATATGATCGGATTCTCCTCAAGTTTTGTTTCCTACCCTCGTTAATTTGCAAGAACAAGGTCTTATATGCCAATGACACTTTGTCCTCCATTGCTGGAAAAGGATACATTTCATGCTCTTTGTCTATGTCCCTCTTCTACGTTCTCCATGTTTCTTTTTTACCCGTAATTTTCTTTCAATCAACAATATTACTAGATCTTTTGATTTCTTAGTAACATTCTTTCTAAACTATTGTGTTTTTAAGGAACTCGGTACGAAGTGAAACGTTGGCAGTGGTAGGAGCTGTGGTGGCTTGTACTTCCTAGATCATCGGCTACCGTCTCAGGCTCCCTCCTCCACCACGGCTCGCACCGGTACTGTTGATTATGTTCGAAGATGGCATCGCCGTCTCAAACACCCCTCCCCGTCTTATCTTCAATAGTTTTTTCCCTCCTTTATGCCTTTTATTAAAATGTTATCTTGTGATGTATAGCAGATGTCTAAACATGTTAGACAACTTTTCTCATTTGTCTTCTCCTAGTTCTACTCCTTTGATGTAGTACATTCTGATGTTTGAGGGTCATCCCATATTTTATTTTTGATTGGTTATCGATGGTATGTTACTTCTACAGTGTTCTTCTCGTATGACTTGGGCTTATCTTTTGAAGAAAAAAGTGAAGTTTTTCATGTTTTCAAATCCTTCATCGGATGGTGATGACCCAGTTTAGGGGAGCCATTTGTGTCATATTATCCATCAAACCACTTGTGTTCACACCTCCACTCAAAACGAGATTGCTGAACGCAAATAATGACATCTCCTTGAGGTTGCTTGTTGTCTTCCCACCACTATGCGTCTTGCCAAATCTTATTGAGGTGATGTAGTTCTGACTGTGGCTCATCTCATCAATAATCTACCATCCCAAGTTTTGGACTATATTACTCATATCACCCGCAACTCAACCAAATGTGTTGTTCATACATCTCATATGTTGCATCAGTTATTTGGGTGCATGTTCATCAGTCTTGTAGGGAAAAACTTAATTTGTGGGGTCAACGTTGTGTATTTAATGTTTATTCCTCCACCATGAAAGGATATTCGTGTTATCACCCACCGTCACGGCGCGTATCTTTTGCACCATTGATGTTACCTTCCGCGAGAACAAATCCTACTTTCCAGATCTGGCTGGCTCTATTCATCAAGAGGAGGTAAGTGGCAATGCCAATGATATCCATCTTCCTCTCATTCTTCCCACTCATTCTACTTTCTATCAAAGAAACACCCCGGAACCAGGTTACTCCTCTACGGTCTTTAACATCTCCACTTCAGATTGTCTACAATCGCCGACAACAAGGACCACTATTGTTCCACCACTGCCAGTGCCCTCCCCAAACTAAGATTATGGATATAATCCTCATCTTCCTCTTGCCTTGTTGAAAGGTAAAGCGGTATGCATGCAACGCCCTATTTTCAACTATGTTTCTTATCATCACCTTACTCATATGCATCGGGGTTGTGTTACTTCATTATCCTTGATTACCATCCCAGGGGATGGTAGGAAGCTATGTGTATCCCTGAATAAGCACATGCAATGAAGAAGGAAATGTCCTCCCTCGATAAGAATCACACATGGAATATTTCTCCTCTTCCCCAAAGAAAGAAAACAATTGGTTCGAGGTGGGTGTTCTCTGTTAAACAAAACCGGGATGGCAAGGCAGAACATTACAAGGCAAGACTGGTGGATCAAGGAGTGTACTTCCAGTAGACCTTTGCCCCGATAACGAAGATGGACTTCATATATGTTCTATTATCCTGTGTCAGGATCTTCATCAACTTGACATTAAGAATTTCTTCCTCCATATTGAGCTGAAAGAAGAGGTATACATGGAATTCCCTCCTGGGTTTATGAGAAAGGGACAAGCAGAGTTAGTTTGAAGCTTGAAAAAGCCATTATATGACCTGAAATAGTCGCCTAGGGCATGGTTTGATAAGTTTCACAAGGCTATGCTCAAATTTGGATACAAGGAGAACAATTTGATCACACTATGCTCAATGAAAGAAGTAATCAGAAGATCATAGTTCTCATTGTGCATGTGGAAAAGATGGTCATTACAGGCAATAATACTGAGGAGATCGCCAACCTCAAGACTCATTTATCCACAGAGTTCAAGTTGAAGGATTTAAGAAGACTATGATACATACTTGTAATTGAAGTGCCGAGATAGAATCAAGGCATCTTTGTATATCAACTGTAAGTATGTCTTGGACTTATTAAAGGAAACCAAAATGCTCAGTTGTGCATCAGCAAATACTCCCATGGAAGAGAATCATATAATTGATGAAGACAATGACGATGACCGGATAGATATATCAAGCTATCAAAGGCTAGTCGAAAGACTCATATACCTATCTCACACACGACCTGACATTACGTATGCGGTTGATATTTTGAGTAGATATATGCAGGCTCCCATAGTTAGACATCAAGAGGCTACACGTCGAGTGTTGAGATACCAAATGAAGGAATCTAGTCGAGGACTCATGTTCTCTAAAAACAATCACTTAAGAATTGAATTCTTCAAGGACGCAAATTGGGCTGAAAGTCGTGATGACAGGAAGACAACTTCGAGGTATTGTACATTTGTTGGGGTAAATTTGGTAACATGTTGAAGTAAGAAACAAAATATAGTAGCTATATCTAGAGAGGAGGTTGAGTACAGAGCGAAGTCCCAAGGTCTCTGTGATCTGAGATTCCAGGAGCATACCATATCGCCTTATATTGTGAAAATAAAGTTATCATTAGTATAGCTAACAATCTCGCACAACATGATAGGACCAAGTATGTTGAAATCGATTGACACTTCATCAAACACTGCTTGGTCAAAAAGAACGTGGTAACTCCATTTGTTAATTCCAAAAACCAATTGACTGACGCCTTCACCAAAGCCCTGAATTGCAATATGTTCACTGATGATATACAGAAGCTAGTAATGATTGACATCTTTCATCTTGCATGAGGGGAAGAGTTGAAGTTATTTTATGTAGTATTTTCAATCCGTATTAAGGGTATGGTCATATGGGTACATTTCCTCCACTCATGTATATGCATGAGTTGGAGCCCTTGTTATCTGATGATGGAAAAATATTTTCTCTTCTTGCTTTCTACTTGTTTGCAATAATTAACAAGGAAAGGGCACTCAACAATTATCTCTCCAAAGCATATCTGTAAATACAATTCTATTTCATGTTTGGTTTTTGTCGATGCCCTGCACATTATGACATTCTGGTGAAGTCGCGGTCGACAACAATTAGTGATACACCAGGAGGTGAAGTTAACTGGTGAGGTATTCCTTGTATATTCAAAGTCAATGTTGGCTTAAGAGACGTGCACGGTAAAACACGAAACCATCAAGTGTATGCTACTAGTTCTAATGGTTATAAAGAGAACGATATTGACTGTAAACTGGTGGAGAACAGGCATTCTCCTCCCCAGGGGGAAAAAGGAACCCTCATTATATATAAGTGAATGCATAATCTCATAGCAAGAAGGGCTTCATTCCCAGATTCAGTTATTGTATGACATTTAATATAACTAACAACAACACTCAAGTCTTTATCCCACTATAGTGGGGTCAGCTATATGGATCCTTTGTCGCCATTGTGCCCTATCTTTTGTCATAATCTCACTAATGCCTAAGTATATCATGTATTTCCTTATAGTTTCCTTATTGTTAATATAACTAACAATAAGATAAAAAATCTCACATGCAAACTCCAATATGAAAAATCACCTGCTTGTCATAACTTGTCAAGGTAGGTAAATCAATGTTGACTTGAGAGACATGCATAGTAAAAATAAAGCCAGCAAGTGTAGCGCTATTCTTCACAAGACAAATTACATCTTGATCTGCTGTCTCCAGTACCTATGCAAATTAATTACAAAATCACAATATTAGACAAACAACACAGCAAATTTAAGTGCTTCCAAAAAATAATAAAACCAATACCTCAAGCCAGACAGTGGTTGACTCACTTCCAGTGAAAAGATATTGCCCTATGAAAATTGTGTCACCCTTTTTCACCACCTAGATTTTGGCATAGGCAATACAGATTATTACATCAACTAGATTGACAGCGAAATAGTTACTACAGATACAAACTAATAAATATAATATAGAATGGCAGTATAAATTGATACTTTCCGTGTCTCCCGAAATATCATAAAATAAATGTTAGTCTTCTGCAGAATATACTGCAGTTTGTACTTAATAAGAGAAAGTGAAGCTGGACGAATCTACAGGTAATGGATGAGCGATTCTCTAACCTTATATGCAATACAAAAAAACACAAACAAATGCCAAAAGGTCTACGACCAACCCTAAAATGAAATTGTAAGGGCAAGCATACAAACTGTTAGAGATATTAATATTTTAGTGTTATTATGTTTAGTCCCACACCGCCTATCGGTGTTGTGAGTCATATTGTAGTTCCTATATAAAGCCCCTTTGTGGAAGAATAACATTGCACTTCTTATTTTCCTATTGCTTTCTACATGGTATCAGAGCATAATATTCTGAGACCTACAAATTTTTTCTCTTGATTCGCTACTGCCCCCCCCCCCCCCCCCCCGCTCCCGTCCCGACCAAATCCCCCCGCCCCGTGCTTTCTTCTCCCGCGCCCTGCTAGGGCTCACGACCGCCGCTCCCGCTCCTGTCGACGGAGTCGATTTCTAATCCTGTCGACAGTAGCGGCTCCGTCTCCGCCGCCGCTGCCCTGGGCTGCTTCCGCCTGTTACGTCGAGGGCTTCTCCGACTTCCGTCTCCGACATCAACCACTTCTTCGTTTTCCATCGCCGTCTGCGTCTTGTTCGCGCTTTCTCTCTGCGATCGTCTTCGACGACTGTTCTTCTGCCGTCAACGCCTGCTCCGACGATCCCGTCGCCTTCTTCTCCAGTCGACGATCACGTCATGTCGTCGAATCTGCTTCCCATCGACGCCAACGGCTTTGCTTCCGACGGCTGCCTCTTCTTCTTCTCCGGTGAGCACTTGTTCCCCTTCTCCCGTCGGCCATGGTTTCCCCTGTCGCTGTTTCTCCCGAGGATGCCGACGGCTCTGCCTCCGTCCATTGTCGACGGTTCTGCTTCTTCTGCGACATCGACGACCCGTCAGCCTCTGCTTCTCCTCCGGCTCTGCCGCTGCTCTTCTTCACCGGCGGCTCCTTCTTCTTCTTTGACTACTTCTCCGGCTACTTCTTCTCCAGCTGCTTCTTCTTTGGCTACTTCTTCTTCTCCAGATGCTCTGTCTGCCGGTGCTCATCTTCTCCGGCCTGCTGCTGCCGCAGCTGCTTCTTCTCCGGCTGCTCTGCGAGCCGTGCTTCTCCTCCGCTGCTGCCGTGCTGCTCCTTCGTACCGACGGATGCTTCCTTCTTCTTCAGATCCAGCCCGGCCCCTAGGGTTTAAAATTTAATTTTTTTTAAGTTGTTGTTTGTGGTTTTTGTGTTGCGTCTTTATGATTTCCGTCTTCTTGCACGTGATCTACGTGAGGGGGAGTGTACGTCACGGCCTCTAGGCGTAGTCTATACCTTCATGCACGTATTCCACGTGAGGGGGAGTGTTTGTGATATCGGCGACTCGGATGCTTCTTTCCCGACTCCTGCCTTAGTCACACCCGGCCCCTAGGTATAACCTATGTCTTCTTGCACATGATCCACGTGAGGGGGAGTGTTTGTGATCATGGCGACTCAGATACTTCTTTCCCGACTCCTGCCTTAGTCACACATGGCCCCTAGGTTGATTTCATATGTTGTTTGTGTCTCCTCGTCGTTTTCTCTGGATTTGGTAGGGTTGGTTTGGTCTTGCGTGGTTGACCTTGTTTCCGCTCCGAGTGTATCCAGCGTTGTCATGGTCGGTTTGCGGACCAACGTCGTGTGGCTCTTGCTCGGTTGAAGTATCCCCGGTGACACGCAGTTGGGCCTCGGTGGCTGTTGCTTTGTCCCACGCTGCCTTCCTTCTTTTACCCTCTATTTTATGTTGTGTCCAAGTTGTAGGCTTCCCCTTCAGCTTGAGGGGGAGTGTTAGAGATATTAATATTTTAGTGTTATTATGTTTAGTCTCACACCGCCTATCGGTGTTGTGAGTCATATTGTAGTTCCTATATAAAGCCCCTTTGTGGAAGAATAACATTGCACTCTTATTTTCCTATTGCTTTCTACACAAACAACATGCAATCCAATAAACAAGAGACTTACAAAATAAACCAAACCATGAGCAAATGCAATGTCATAATCCACTCATGCAATCAACTTTGCTGAGTAACTAATTAAATAGCATAACTTTAAAGCTCATACAAATATTGACAATCTATTGCAAATATTTCAAATAAGATAAACTGACAACTATTACAAACTATTGGAAGTGTAAAACTAAGATCAGGTGAGTAAGTGTCACACTCAATGAAAGATACAAGGCAAAATTAATTAGAGTCAAGTATAACTAGAAATAAAATGATCTATCCATATAAATGTAGATAAATTTATAAATAAAAATGGAACTCACCTAGTAGAGGGCCTTCGACATTGGAATGTAGATTCGGCGGTCATAGATGCAGTGGGAGTTGCCTGAAAGGGAGGAGATCGTTGTAGGTTTTTTCTAGGACTGGTGGGGGATGTTTATGGGCGGATTTAGTAGGAGAGGGGATGTGCGGTTCAGTAAGAGATTAATGAAGGGTTGGGGAATCAAGTATAGGGTTGTAAAGAGATAGTTGGAAGCACAAGGAGGATTGGATGGAGGCTTGGATGGTGGCAGCTGGGGAAGTGGGAGAGGGATGTAGAGGTGGACGAGGGGTTGTGGGAGGTCATAGAGGGCAACGAAGGTGGAAGAGAGGGAAACCGGAGGTTGGAGGGGGGCAAGGGCAGCGCCTGGAGGTTTTCTCGTGAAAGGGGTAGGCGGTTGGAGGTCGACTTGATGAGGGGATTGGCGGTTGGGTCGGGGAAGGCACGTCGGAGGTCATGGAGAGCGACGAGCCTGGCTTCAGCACCAGCGACGGTGAGGAAGAACTATAGAGTTGGTACCACAAGATTCGTCGGGTATTGGGATCGTGCGTCCTTGAGTAGAAAACCATCGATCTCCCCAAACCTAAAGTTCTAATATTATAATAAAAAGGAGCACTTGTGGTGAATAAATTTGATGGTTATGATCGAGCGATCAGGCAGTTTATCACAACTCTTAAAATATAGCACCAAAAATGCAAAAAAACATAAAATATAGGAAATTGAGTCGACCGCATCACGGTCTCCGATCATCCATCCGGTAATCCAGCAAGTGTCAACCTAGTAAATCCTCAAATAGTGTGCGATCGATCTCCATAAATCTCTCCAGCTCAAAAACATTCATCTTTAAAAAAAGGAGACTGTCATGCCCCTAGTTGGAGCGGCTGTGGAGAGGAGTCCCGTGGCTGAGGAAGGGAACTCTGGCAGTTGGGGGCTCATACGAGGTCAAGGAAGGGAGGGGAGGTGCTTTTGGTGGGATTGGGTTTGATGAAGGGGGAGAGAGTGGCAGACGGCGGCTAGAGGAGACCCCCTCCCCTGTTGGTTGTTGTTTTAGGTGGAGAGAAGGGGAGGGTTATTGATGCATCCTCCGTCGCATTCAAGGATGTGTGACGTCATCATGTGCCATGAATTTATTATTATTATTATGCTTTTATTTATTGACATGTATTTTTTTTCTCGCACACCTACATTATTTGAATTTGTTCGGCTCATCGGTTTGGCCACCCGGTGAGACCCTAAATAAATGGCCCGGTAATTTAGAAATGTATAAAATTTAATATAGGGAAAAATTCTAATATATGAGAATATGGACATCATTTGAAAAGTTTCCAAATTGTCATGCTATTACTATATTTAGACGAAGATATTGCGAAGAATAATCAGGAGGTTTAATTGGCAAAGTCATAATTTTTTGAAACATATTAAAAAGAGCGAGGCCAAAAAAAATCTCTTTAAATTAACCCTTGCTGCTCCTGAAAAAGGGTCAGAAAAATACAGGAAAACTGGAATACCCCCGTTTTTTCTGTGTTGCCGACGAGAACCTCCCACTCCACCGATACCCGTGATTGCCATCCCAGTAAGCAGGCGATCCGACTGGAGAAGCAACCCAGGAAGCAGACGCCGACGAATCAAGCTGACCACGTCCTCGAACGGCTCGCCATTCCAAGTCCTGCTCACCGCCCTTGATATCGTCAGCCACACACCACCCTGTTTTGATCAGCCCGACGGCCACCTGGAATCCCTCGTTCCTCAACCGCAAACCATCAAGCCCCTGTCGCCGACGTCCAAGGTTCTGGCGGCGTTCCAGTTCCGTTCTACTCTCAGAAGCGCCCGTATCCTGACTGCGACTGGGTGCCGTCGACTTTGACCGCTCCCTCTGGCGACCCAATCACTATTTGCGTAAAGTCTCGTCAACCAACTGACAAGACGTCTCCTTTCTGCAATTTTGCGTGTGGAGCATTGGAGGGAGTCATTCTTTGTTGTTATATCCTTGTCGTATCCTTGCTCTTGTTCGGTTAGCCTAAATTTTATGAAACCTCATTAAATAATTATAGCTTGCCATTGAACATTCGTTCTGCCTTATTTTTCCCTAATTCTATAAATTATTGTTCTGTATTACGCTTGTGCTTGTATGGAACTCGTTTTCATTTAATCTGTTAAACGTTTAAAAGTTCAATTTCAGATAATATTAACGTTTATATCAAAGCCCAAGTGACGTTAGTGATTTTGCGCACGAAAACTCGAGTTGGCCTGCTCGGCCTACAACAAATAAATTAATTTGCATAAAAAAACATTTATTTATTTTTTAAAATCCTAATTTTAGACTACATCTGTTATTCACTGATGGGAAGGGAGGAGGTGGAAGGCGGAGGGGGAAGCTGGCATTGGTACCAGCGGCGGGAGCAATCGATGTTGGCGTCGAGGGGCGTGGGAGTCGACACCCACATCGATCGAGTAACTCTTCCGGTAAAATCATGAAACTCTCAATCCATTTAGTCAACGACATGACGGGACAAAAGGGGAAGGGTTTGTGTTAAGTATATTTGACGGCCATGATTGTTTAATCGGGTAATTTGACCTAACTCCCAAAATACACATCAGAAAAATAAAAAAAAATACATAAAAATATGAAAAATTGCGACGAATGCGGTGGCGGCCTTCGAACACCAATCCAATGATCCAAAATCATTGATCTCGTAAATCACTCATATGTGTTGGGATCGATCTTCATCAATCTCCCCGGCTCAGAAGCATTCATTTCCAAAGAATGGGGACTATAATGCTCCTGGTGCAGGCCAGACAAGAAAGAAAATAGTTTATGAACTTTAACGTCTCAAGATGTAGCTCCTAGTAGGTGGAGCGTCCACAGAAAGTCGTCGACCACTAATGCTGTCGAAGGGGGTTCTCGTGCATGAAATATGTCGTCGCATAGCTGACAAATAAGGCTGCAGTAAAGGTTGGAGGTATAGGAAAGACTATGGTAGAGGTGGAAGTTGAGCTAAACGGGAAAACTGAAGGTCCCAAAAACTCAGTGGCCTCACATTTAAAATTAAATCTGCGACATTGTATATAGAATAATTACCCATATTCCAAAGAATATCAAGCTTAAATAAATTTGACCCAGACTCGCTCAAGACAGTGTTTAGACCTATTTTCCTAGCACTAAGATTCATACTTGTTTACAATAGGAACCTCAAGTAATGTGTTAATCATTACCCAATCACTTTCCGTAAGTATCTGCTCTCTTATGTGATTACCCACGCAAATTGTAATATTATCATTATTTAATATAACTTTACATCGGAGTATGACGTCCAAATCATGCAACATATGCAAGACGAACCCAACAGACTCACTAAACACAGACACTACGTAGCGCTGAAAGACCCTAAAGATGGATGATTTATCCAGTGGTACCTTCGGCGTAGTGTATAAATACCCATCGAGTGTATGAAGAACACGCAAATAACTACATGAGACGTCAATACCAAGATATGAGTTCTTGAAGAGCCAAATGTCTCACAGGGGTTGTGACTCTTTAGGAGGCTCGCCGGGTGGTAGATAGAGAAACTCATCAAAGATGTGAAGCACGACCAAAGGGATGTCGAAGACATTGACACCATGGTGTAACTTTAGGATATGATGACTATCTCTAAAAGGTAAATGCTCGTCAGGTGGCTCTCGATGATGTATATAAGAGGATTTGTCGCGACCGTGATGATCACTCACACGAACATCCAAGGCATTCTCACTAGGTCAGATATTTCCTTGAGAGAAAGAACCGTCAGGTGGTTCATTAGGGGCTCAAGGGGGCTCATCAAAAAATTCAACCATAGTCGGATGATTGTTAAAATGAGTATCATCAATAATAGTAATATCCTTGGGAATAGGAGAGACAACCACTACTAAGTCAATAATATGCTATTTGACTCTCACTCGAGGCATGAGTCGCTAGTACAACGTGGAAACCACTACCACGCAAACCACCTCTTTGTGTCTACACTCATCGTACTCCGAACTCTGTTGCCTTGCAACAGCTACCCTTTACCAATCCTATCTCACGATCGGTCGATCCTGTCTCCACCTCTACGGCTCCTCCTCTAGCAAACTACATCTCTCTACATCGGTTATCTCCACCTCTTCTCAACTTTGCTCTCTTTCATTTGTTTATATCTCTAACTCTGTGTAGGAGGCTCTTCAACATCCTGGGTGGCGTGCGTCAATGGATGCTGAGATGGCTGTCCTTTGGGCCAATTAAGCTTGGAATCTCATCCCACTTCCCCCCGGCCAGTCTTGTGTTAGCTGTAAATGGGTCTTTGCCATTAAACATGCTCCGGACGGGACTATTGATCGTCTAAAAGCTCATCTTGTGGAACTCGGGTTCACTCAACAACAAGACCTTGATTATGAGGAAACTTTCTCTCCAGCCGCCAAGCTGAACTCTGTTCGGGTCCTAATCTCCCTCGTTGTTCACCGTCATTGGCCCCTCCATCAGCTGGATATCAAAAATGTATTCCTTAATGGTGATCTTCTTGAGACTGTCTACATGTGCCAACCTCCCGAGTTTGAGACCACGGGGGAGTCTCGTGTGTGTATTTTTCGCAAAGCTATCTATGGTCGAAAAAAGGCTCCTCGGGCTTGGTTTGAAAAATTTAGTAAGGTTGTTCGTGAGGTTGGTTTTCAGCGCAGCTTAACTGACTTCTCACTTTTCACTCGTCATCAACCAACCGGGATTGTAATTATCCCGGTTTACGTGGATGATATTTTGATAACTGGTGATGACTCCAAAAGGATACAACAGATCAAACAACACTTAAACTCAATTTTCCAAACAAAAGATATAGGAAATCCTTGGTACTTCCTTGAACTGTAGGTAGCAAGACGACTTGATGACTTTATCCTATCACAACAGAAGTATTGTCTTGACCTCCTTCAAGATGCTGGCTACTCCGGGTACAAACCTGCGGAAACCCCGGTGGATGTCAACCATAAGTTGTGTGCTCATGGATCTGACTCTGAGTCACTACTTACAAATCCAGAATATTATCGGCGTCTTGTAGGAAAACTTATATACTTGACTGTTGCAAGACCTAATATTTCATTTGTTGTTGGAGTGGTCAATCTCTTTATGCATTCTCCACGGATCTCTCATCTACAGGAAGTCGAACACATCCTCGGGTACTTGAAGACTGCTCCGGGACGGGGGCTCGTATATAAACCATACTCCACTCTATCACTTGTTGCGTATTCTGATGCTGATTATGCGGGCTCACTTGATGATCGACGTTCCACTACTGGCTTTTGTACTTACTTTGGAGGAAATCTTATCATATGACATAGCAAGAATCAATCGGTTGTTGCTCGCTTTTTACTGAAGCTGAGTATCGTGCAATGACAGTTGTTGTATCAGAACTTACCTGGTTGGAGAGTCTTCTTAGTGATTTGGGAGTCAAACTATCCTCACCAGCAACTCTGTTTTGTGACAGTCAGGCTGCTATACATATTGTCAAGAATCATGTATTCTATGAGCGGACAAAACACATTGAAGTTGATTGATACTTTGTTCGGGAGAAGACTCAACTAAAGAAACTAGAATTGTAGCATGTTTCAACTTCTGAGGAAGTTGCCGACATTTTCACCAAGGCATTACCAAGACCGATGTATCATCAGTGTTTGTCCAAGCTTGGTGTGTACGATTTGTATGCTCCAGCTTACGGGAGAGTGTTAGAGAATGTTAGGAAAAAGTATGTAAAAGCCCAAATAAATGTGACCCAATTATAAGCTCATTTATTTCTTTTGTTTTGTCTCACATTGCTTGTTTTGAGACTCCTCTCTCTCTCTCTCTTTCTATATATATGTACACATACTTGAAGTTTGGATATATGTAAGCGGTCCATAAGCTTTGGCTCCATATTTCTTTAGAAAAATCTAGACACATGGAGTCGGATCGTCGATCTAGTCAAGTCCCCCTACGCAAATATACAAATGTGTACCCCGCCTTGCGGCGAACCACATCTAGTTGGTGATCCCCATCAGATCATTTTTGGGATCAACATGGATGTGTCACCTCTTTTTGAGGTGACCATGATCACTTCAACCACGGCATTGCTCGCCATGAAAAAAGACAACACTCGGGGAAACAATTCATTGAACTGTGACTTTAAATCCATTGAAGCTAGATCATGTGTCAAGGGCCCACCAATCTACAAATAAGAATTTTTCATGACCTCCACGTCTAACTTGAGTTTTTTCTGAAGTGGGAGAGCCCGTTGCACATTTCAGTGTGCCCATTACATTTGTATGTGTTCCATCCAAGATCAAATTGAGAAATGTCAATCAAAAACTTTTCAATCAACTAGGATTTATACATACCCGTATTTGAATAAATAATAATTGACAAATGCACCTATTAAGCATTGTGAGAGTTTAGCCACTAGGCATGTTAAAAGGGGGAGGGGTAGACCAATAAAGACTTGGAATGAAACTATAAGGAAAGACACGATGTACTTAGGCATTGGTGAGATTATGATTAAAGATAGGGCACAATGGTGTCAAAAGATCCATATAACCGACCCCAGTATAGTGGGATAAAGGCTTGAGTATTGTTGTTGTCGTATCAGACCTGAACAAAATTTTGTTTTTTTACTTGTGCTCCTTTCGTGGATTTGGAAATTTGTGGATTCGATAAAATCCTAGGCCTATTTGATGGCTTTAGCATCTAATTTGATAGCATGCACGTGTGTCACAGATTTGTCCCACCCAGCCACAATGTATTAAGAATTATTATGCAGCGGAATGCAAGTTTATGAGTGTCATTTAAGAATAAATGTCTTTGCTATTTAGATACATGAACATTACTTAACAGGTAACTACATCAGAATGTAAAATGTGTGACTTGATGAGACAATGCGACTTTATGAAAATAACTGTTACTACAACTAATTGACTACAAGTGGCAGAAACTATTACAACTAAGCAGGGCACTAATAAACTTTCGAAGGTGCATAATATATCAAAGTACACGTTTATACACGCCTACCTTGGCTAAATCAGGAAAGTTTATTGGCAAAATCTCCTTGGATGGAGCTTTTAATAAGTCTGGAGTTAAACAAACATGAGCATCTTCATTCAATTCAATCGGATTTCCAGTTGCATTGAGAACTTGAAGTTCAGGACCCACAGTATCCAGCATAACCTGACAAGTTATTTAAAAGATGCAACACAAACAAAAGTAAATAAAACAAGTGAGACCAAAACAGCATGGGTATTTAGAATTTTGAAGGCTCTATTAGAATGTAGGGAATTCAAGTAAATGAAATGAAAACGGAGTTGAAAACACTGTCAGACCAATGCTAGTTAATTATATCAATCGATAAGTTAGTTGGAATTCATTTCATTTCCTTGGCTTCTCCAATCAAAAGAGGGCCTGATCTACATGGATGTGCCTAATAGATTTTTCTTAAAAAAATACCCTTACACTTGGTCAAGACTGGTATTTTAATTCCCAAAGCATGGCAGTGCTAACGCTAGTTAACAATGCAGTGTAGAAGACCAAAAAAAAGTACTAAAAGTGCATGATGATAGACTTTTCCAGCTTCCTAGCATCATATACCAATTATATTTAGTGGGCATTCTTCACCGTCTAATGAAGACTAAAGTACTGGTAAATTTTCAAATATTTAGACACCCAAGGAAACAAACAAAAAAGTTATTCTTACTTTATTTTTAGGTCAGAATTAGCCCAAAAAAATTCCTTTTGGGAATTATTTTACAACTAATTTTCCATCAAACTAGATTTAGAAGTTTCCATAAATAAGTGCTAAGCAACTTTTATTTTTTCATGTCCTAAGACATGCCTGATAGCATGAGAATGTGCTTGAAGAAATAAGGAATCTCCTGTCCTTAACGGACAACAGATCACCATATGTACGCAAGGAGTAGGTATATCCTTCATATGACTTATTTAAAAATCCTTATGCAGGAATATAAAGGGAAAACGAGAAAGCTTCAAAACTAAGGTTGCAATGCTGAAGTTCTTATTCATAGGGTAGATTTTAAAATGCAGATAAATGATTTAGCTTGAAAAATATCCTTGTGAATATCATATTCATCATTAAGCATGGGCGGAGTAATAAATCCTCACAATCCATATAGTAACCGGTACATGAAATGTTAACTCAACTTTGGGTAAGTTTTTCTAAGCAACTTCAAGCCATGTGATCTTTTTAACCTTTTTAATCCTCAAATTGATTCTATCTAACCCCTTTATTTCTACAGAGATACCATCCGTAATACAAACACAAATATTACATTTTTAACTAACCTACCTTTAATAGGCATGACCCTCAAGTAAAACCCTCTCTTATTTGTAAATTATAATATATATGATTTTTTTTGTTGCAAATAAAGAGTTCTTGCAAGTTTCTGTAATCTGAAGTAGTATGGAAGTTAATGTGGGACTTACTGCGCACATCTTGTTCACATTTTTCATAGCTGTTTTAAGATTATCAAGAGTCCCCTGATGGTAATCAGCCTTCAACAATGAAAAGTCAAACCGTGCCACTGTCAAAGAAAACTCAAATACACTGGACAACAGAGAGACAATAGCAGATAAGAAAATAACATGTGCCCACTAAACAAACCTGACATTCCGGCTGAAAGACATTCCCCGATCACTTCGACGGAATGGGTTTTGGGCCCAAGGGTTCCAACAATCTTAGTCAAGACGAATCCCTAACATTTTGAGTACTGTATGTCAGTATTTTCCAGATAGTTTCCAAATAGGCTTGATCAGATACATCCATAACAAAATTCCAATTGATCTAAAAGCAAATTTATAAGATAGATACTGTTTTATTAAATTTGTTTCTGTTAAATATAGTACATGTAATGCTCTTGGGAAGATCTACCAAAGAACAATAGAAACATTGCAAGTAAAGTTAGATGGGAGGTAAACTGATTTTGGCTGAGGAAAACCAATTATAAAGAGATAGAAGGCAGAATGTCCAATTAATTATCAATGAATAAGAAGTAAGAACTTCTCTTTCAGGTTTAAATGGAAACTAATGCAACAATGCAACCCTTATCAAGTTTCTTTCAGGTTTAATATTGTACAGAGTACATAAAGGAAACCCTTAACAGAATCAAAGGAAATAAGAAAATAAAACATTGTGACACTTATATGCAAAAGAAAGAAAGAAAACTTAATATTCAGTCATTTCAATCAGCATATTCAGTAATTTCATGTTATCCGGATATTCTACAGAAGTAGATAATAACATCACGAGTAACAGAAGGTGATAGAAATTGGAAGCAACCGTTCCCTTTTCCTATAGAAGTACTATTCTAGGAATCCTATATAATTATATTTTCAGAAAAAAAAAAGGAAGGATGAGTGCTTTTCCAAATGGAAAGCAAATTCATGGAGATCAAGAGAAAAAAAATAGCAGGTCACATAGGAATTTGGATGTAATGAGCGATATTAATGTTAGTGTTTTCGTGTTATTAGTTTTCCTTTTTTGTTTTTTATTCTATTACTCCTTGTCACTTCTATATATATAAAGGAGTGACCCGTGCTTAATTAATTAATCAATTCATTTCAGCCAACATGGTATCAAAGCCTCAACAACCCTAATCGCGCTCCACCGAAATCGTCCGCCCGTGTGTCCCGTTCGCTCGCACCGCCCATCTGATGCGCCGAATACGTTCCCCCGCTCGCGCTCGTCCTCCCGTTCCTCCACCGCGCTTCCACAGATCTTCTGATCCTGCTCCGCCCCCTCTTTGTTTGCTTGTCGCTCGCTTCTGGACGTCAGATCCCTTCACCTCTTTTTGCGTGAGGGGATGAGTCTGTCAGGTAGTAACTGAAATCTCTGGTGTCTCGTCTTTCTTCTATGTGAGGGGATGATCCCTCCGTTCACCTTCCATCCTTTCCTCGGCTCGTTCGTCGGGTCCGTTTGCATTCTTCTCTTTCTATGAGAAGTTTTTTGGGTTGCGCCCCTTTCTTCCGGTTTGTGTTTTTCTCATGGTTTCTATCCTCGTATTGCAATGTAAGGGAGTGTTAAATCTCCAAATATGTCCTTTGGCGTGCGTGTTGAGTCCTCTCATATGTCAGCATTGGGCTTCAACCGCGCTATCCATGACCATGGAACTCCTCAAATTACCACCATGAAACTCGATGACAGTAATTACCACTTGTGGGTCCGATCTATCACTCTTGCTCTCAAAAGTTGTTGTATGTTTGGCTTTGTTACCGGTACTACGAAATCCCCCGATCAGGCCTCTGCCGAATGGTCGCAATGGGAGTCGGAGAACTCCCTGGTGATGTCGCTACTACTCAATTCCATGCAGGAGTGCATTGCTCGGAATTACCTGGTACTAGACACAGTCACGGATATTTGGAAAAAAACTGAGGTTACTTATTCCTGTCGAGAGAATGTCGTTCAGGTCTTCCAACTCTGCCGGCAGATTTTCCTCATAAGGCAAGGCGATTGTCCCCCGTCCTACTATTACCTGGAGTATGATCAACCGGATCTTTGAAATTCTCCATGGTCTGTATCGAGATTTTGATCCGATTATATCCAGATTCTCGGGCGATCTCCTATTCTCTATCTGTCGAAAGTCTACAGCCTTGTTCAGCAAGAATTTGATCGCTGCCAGACATTACATCCTGACTCTGCCACCGATGGATATACCCTGGCTGCTCAGTTTAGCTTCGGTGGGCATCCACCTCGTGACTACAGGTCCAAGTCGGGTGAGAAGGATCATTTTTTGTGTGACTATTTCGGGAAGAGAAGATATATATGTATCTACTGTCAGGTATTGCCTCTGAAGGATCTGAGGGAAAGGTATGCAGACTGAAGAAAGCTCCATACGACCTTAAATAATATTCGAGGGCCTGGTCTGAAAGGTCCTAAGTCTTGCCTCTGAAGGATCTGAGGAAAATTGACTGTTTTGATTGTCTATGGATGATATTGTCATAACTGGGAATGACTTGGAGGAGATCCAAAATCTAAAAAACAAGATTGGCTAGGGAATTCAAGGTAAAAGATCTCCGGAATCTCAAGTACTTCCTTGGCACTGAAGTAGCAAGATCCAAGCACGGTATCTTTATCTCTCAGAGGAAGTATGTCCTTCATCTGCTTGATACAACGGGGATTAGTGGGTCTAAATACGTGGACACCCCTATTGAATCCAACCATAGATGGGGAGGGATAATGGAGTTGTTGCAAGTATCAAGAGTTTTCAACGGCTGGTAGAGAGGCTCATCTATCTATCTCATACTCGTCCAGATATCTCTTATGTTGTTGGAGTCATCAGTCAATACATGCATTCACTTAAGTATCACCACTTAGATGTTGCCCACTAGATTATTTGATATCTCAAAACCTCACCAGGGCGTAGCATCTTGTTTACTCCCAACAAGGAATTAACTATCAAAGTTTTCACTGATGCTGATTGGCTTGGATTTGTTGCTGATCGTAGATCCACTTCTGGATATTGTACCCTGGTTGGGGGAAATCTGGTAAGTTGAAGAAATAAAAAACAACAGGCTGTAGGTCTAGTACTTGTAACAACCTGTTTTTAAATTAATAATAATAATAATAATTAAAAAAACTTCTACTTAACCCGAGAGCCAGCCCCCCGATCAATTCCTTCTCCCGACCTGGGGTTTCTTCCCGATTTTTCGGTCGCCCGTTCCCGCGAAGCCGCAACGCCGATCCCGTCGGCCTCTGCCTCCCGTGCGTCCAGCAACCCCCGTATCGCCTTCCAGTGGCCGGCAATCACTCCATCTAGGGCTGGCGCCTCCACCTTTTCACTTCCTCCGGCCGGCAGATCCCAGCTTCGACTGTTACGCCTCCTGCTCCTCTTCCTCGGGCCGACAACATCAGCAATAGCCCCCTGCTTCTTCTTCTCCTTCTTCAGCCAGTGAGGGCAGCAAGCGACTTCCTCATCTGACAACCCTTATTCCTCTCTGTTCCGGCCGGTGAATATCAAGACGAACTCCTAGGGTTTTCGCTTGAAACCCCTCTACGTGGACTTTTGAGCCCAGATCTGGCCTCCTTGGAAGCCCTCTTCGATTTAGGGTTTTCGTCACCTAAGCGCCGCCAAGTTCCCGACCCTTCGTGGTAACTCCTCACCCCTCACTCTCGAGGGAGGTAAATTTCTAAACTCCTCTTTTGATGTGTTATGCGATTAGCAATGCATGTTCGATCGTAGAAAGCCTCGTTAAGGCGAATATTTTGTTAATTTTGGGTCTTGAATATGTCAGATAGAGTCTTCGGTCTGATTTGCGCCGCTTAGCTGTCACCGGCAGTTTAGGTTTCGCCTTAAGGCAAGCAGAGAACCCCCTCTCACTTGCAAACTTTGGATTTAGTCATTGTACCTGTTTTCTATGATTACATATGTTATTTGATAACCTCTGAACTGACATATTTTTGACATAATATAATATGACAGAATGTCACTAAAATATGAAATAATTAAAAAAATTTTGTAGTCGTAAGCAATCCTTGAAATGTATCGTCTAATCGGGCCACTGTCTGCTGACATGATCACGGCAAGCAGGATTACTTTTCCAACAAGACTTGTACGCGGATCTGAGTGTGAATCATGTGCGCCCACTGAAACACCAACACACTTCATCGATTACGGCATACAATATTACATGAATAATTTTAGGCTATACTCTGGAGTAGGCTAACAATTTTAGAAATTTCTGTTTGACTCAGTTGTTTGCATGTTTACTAGCTCTGCTACAAGATAAATTGGTACTCAATTATGTTTGTTTATTTTTGTTCATGTTTTAATTAATTAACCTGTTCACTGTTTAAATCCGAAGTTTTGAGACATTTTCCTTCGTGTTTGGATTTGCTTTAGGTTCTGTGACTTTGTCATCTGTTTCTTGAGTTGTTCAGTGCTGAGTTCATGTATTCCTGGAGGTTTAATTTATTTTGTTATAGCGTAGTCAGGTTCTATGTATTTTGTTTCCTTTACTGTCGGATTTGGTTATCATTATTAGTATTATCGGCCATTTTCTTCTCTTTCATGGACAACTGCTAGACTTTTATTGATGTAACGCAATAATAAATTAATGATATATTCACTTCTTTAGTTATTGCATTTACTTTTGTATCAGTGTTGTATGTGTATCATGAAATTTTATCAAAGTGCATGTGCATCACTTTTTCATTCAAGCTTTCGCACATAAAAACAAACGGATTTTTCTCAAAGTTAATTTTTTTTAAACTACATTTCAATTTTTGATCTTGCCTAACAGACATGGATTTTCTTTTGCCCATGTTTGTGGCATCACGACCCGCCCGTAGCGCACTCTGATGGTTGTTATTAGACGGATCGTGACAGTACTGAAGCTGAATTCAGAGCTATGGAGTATGGCCCATGAAATATGTGAAGGAATGTGCATTTGATCCCTTATATCTAAACTTGGTACTCAAAGTAAGGGTCTTATCCGGCTTTATTGTGATAATAAGACGGTCATTAATATCGCTCACAATCTTGTTCAACATGACGACATTAAACATGTAGAAGTCAACAAACATTTCATCATGGAGAGCATAGTGAGGGGAGTTGTGAGCACACCATTTGTCACCTCCAATCAACAACTGGTTGATGTTCTTACTAAGGAGTTAAATCATAGAGTTTTTGAAACAAATTGTCGAAGTTGGGTTTGGCAGACATCACAAGCCCAACTTGACGGAGAGTGTTATTGTTTCATGTTATTAGTTTTCTTTTTATTCTGTATTCGGTTACTCCTTATCACTCATATATATATAAAGTAGTGACTCATGCTTAATTAATTAATTCATTCATTTCAGCCAACAATTAACATAGGGAGTACATAAAATTTAGAAATCCGCATGTTATAAATGTCACGAAAAAACCCGCAAAGATTACATTAATTTTGTACCTCCTTGGACCTGCTTTTTTCTCTTCCTACTGGTTTTCTCTGTTTGGGGCATGGAATCAGTGGCAACTAAGTGGAGTCAAGCAAGAGGATTATGTGGCCTCATCTTCAGCGGGGAAAACAAAAAAGGGAAGAATCAAGCCAGAGAATGAGGGACCTAAGGTTTTCCGTCAATGTGATTGGGTGTTGTGACTTCTCCTCTTCAAAAAGGAAAAAATTCAAAAAAGGAAAATTCTTTTGTTATTGTATTCCTGGTGATTTGGTGAGTTTTCTCAATAGCTTCTTGATGCATCCTTCATCACATTCTAAATCGTGCATTTTATTTTTCAGTATTTATTTATTAGCATGTATTTCTTTCACGCATTTTCTTTTGAACTTGGTTGGCTCATCGGGTTGACCGTTCGATGAGACTTTGAATAAATAGATCCGGTAATTTTGATAATTAGAACGTAACAAGCAAGCTTAAAATTACTTTAAAAGGTATAAATTTAAAATTTAACATAATAGGAATATTGTGTTTGAGGATAATTTTAATTCTCCTGCATTCAATTTGGAAATAGTTTTGGAAAAAAGAAAAAAGGAAATGCTATCAGAAGGAAATACAAGAAATTAAATGTTGTCTATTTTTTGAAACACAAGAAATTAAATAGTGTCGTTCACGGGCGATATAATCAGGGTCTACTGTTCTTAGGAAAGAGGTCGGACAACAGAAAGAATTGATTTCTTAATTAATTCTTCTGCCTTGCTGGTATTGCCCCTACCCCTACACCGTTTTTGCCGCCACTCCAACCCGCCGACACAACAGGAAGCTGCTCAGCTGCTGCCCAGTATTCTCGCCGGCTTTCCAGTTACCCTCAGCTGCTGCTCACGCCTCAACGTCAACAGCGACATCGCCCCCCCTGCCGTTGTCCAGGCGTCCAGGAAGCCTACCGTACCTCGCGGTCGCTGCCCTACTTCCTTGACGACACTCCAACAGGGTTTGCCACCCCTCGATCCAATCTTTGTTGCCTGAGACCCCATCGTTCTAGCAGGTCGACGCCACTATAAACGGATCTTCGGCCTCCATCAGTCCGCGTCAGGTGGAGACTTCAACACCTCTCTCGGGCGACCACATGATTCCTCACCATGGCCGAACTGTCGTCGACTCCAACAATTGTTTCCAGCAAACGGTCGGCCGAAGCTGCTTTGACTCAGTCCTACAAGTTTGGAACGACTGTTATTCCTGTGGTACCTTTGTCCATTCGTTGCTCGTTATTAGGTTTTAATTTTATGCACTCATTTAAATAATTAAAATCTTACCCCGAACGTTCAATCGCTTGAATTACCGTTATTTCATAAATTTTTACGTGTGATTTGCTTGTGGAATTACACGTCTCGCAGTGATTCAAATCGATAAACGCCCAAAGAGTTTACTCTCGAATAAGAATTGACGGTTATCTTGAAGTTCGGAAGCTAAGATGATTTCGCGTGCAAATTCAGTTTTGGGCACTCTCGGACCTTTAAAAATTAAAATCAACTTAATTTTTCAAAATCCTAATCTTATTTTATAACAAATAAAATATTTTTGCTTAAAAATATCTAATTATTGAAGCACTAATTTCAATTTACATCAGTTTGGTATCAGAGGGACTGTGATTCACTCCTATCGCGAATCATGCGATCCGGGTTTTAAAAAAAATTGTTTATTAAATCTACTTTTAATTTAAATCTTTAAAAAAATCAACTTTTATTTAAGCTTGGTTTTTTAAAGTAAATTAAAAAATTATATAAATGATTTTCTTGTTCTACCCACTCGGATAGTCTCATTTATAAAAAAATAATAAGACATTTCCCTCATTTTAAAATTTATATAATTAAGTTTTTTTAAAAACAAAACAAAAATTAAGATGGAGAATCTTGAAAAGCGCATGAAAACTCTAATGAAAAACATTGACTTTGTCACTGCAAAATTCAAGTAAAATCTGAATGCGTTGTGCACCGATGTGTACAATCTTGAAACGACAATGCGCAAACAATATGTCTTCCCTGATTACGTCGCAACTATGTATCAACCAGTGGAACCCGCGCTTCAAAAAATTAATAGTCCTCTCTCTAGACCCGTCGTTTCCCCCACGAGTTCTTATCCCCACTTATCATCACTGAAGCACTCCCTTCAGTTGAGGAGTTTCTTCTGAGCCCCAACTCTAGGAAGAAGAGCTTCTTCCTCCTCAAACCCTCATCCCAGCTGAAATGGTGCTACCACTTTCTCACACTAAAGCACTACCTCTAGTCACCAAGTTTGTCCATGAGGCTCCGCTCCAGGAAAAAAGAGCTTACTAGTGGTATGTCACTCACCTTGGATGACATAATTTTGACCTCACATCTCCCAGAGGAGTTGGCTAGTGATGAGCATCACACCTTAGGTGACCTAGACTCGATCTACGTATATCCTGATTCTCCTAGCCCACTACACCCACCAACATTTGAGTCTATTGACATTATGTTTGATGATCACCCACTCATAGCACTAGTGTTACAACTATATATTGATTTTGTATTTGAAGAACATCACTTTATATCATTACATTATCCTATAAATAAGTCAGGAAAAAATTTATTTTCAAATTATCAATATATTTAAGAAAACTCGTATTTTAAGGATAATAAGAACTCCAAAAATTTTCTCTCAATAAGGATACACGTTTTAAAGAATTTCTCTGGAAACATTTAAATGATAAAATTGGGATCAATTTTAAATTTTGTAGTATTAAATTAATATAAATGGATTTGTGAAATTGCAACATTATATTGAATATTTTATATCAATTTTTGGAACCTATTATGGGGTCGAGAGGACACTAATTACATGCCCGCCATTGAGAGTGCCCCTACATCTAGTAATACGTGTGGTTGTTTCCACACTCGAGTTTTGTAGTGTTTACCACACTCTCTAACCGATTAACTGACTGAAATCGTTAATAAGAGTTTGGAGAACCTTCTTTGGTGTTTAATTAAGGAGAATCTAAAGCAATGAGATCTTGTACCTCCACAAATAAATTTCACTTGTAATAATTCTAAAAGTCGCTCTCTTATTATGTCTCCTTTTTGAGATTTTTTATGCGTTACTCCGCCCACCTAACCGTCATCATTTCTCGTTTCATGCACGTATTTCATTCGATGCGCAAGCTCGTATTATTATCAAAAAATTTTGCATAAAATTACTGCTAATATTTTGCGAACATTTGAACATTACAAACTCACGGTCGGTCGTTATCGCCATGAATTGTACTTTTCAAAAGGAGGTCAGGTGATTGCTTACTGCAAGAGGTTTGGTTGAGTTCATGTTCAGAAGCGCATTGGGCCACCAGTTGAGTCACTCGTCAAAGCCCCAGATATTCCACACGAACTCTCGTTGGGGTCGAGCTTTTTCAATCTCGGGCACCAGCGACGGTGTCAGATCTCTCCATTGTCAGTTTTCGCGAACTCTCGTTGGGGTCGAGCTTTTTCAATCTCGGGAGAATTGATGCATCCTCCATCGCATTCTAAGTCGCGCATTTTATTTTTCAACATTTATTTACTAGCATGTGTTTCTTTTGCGCATTTTCTTTTGAAGTTGGTTGGCTCATCAAGTTGACCGTTCGATGAGACCTTGAATAAATAGGTCCGGTAATTTTGATAGTTATAACGTAACAGGCAAGCTTAAAATTATTTTAAAAGGTATGAATTTAAAATTTAACATAATAGGAATATTATGTTTGAGGATAATTTTAATTCTTTTGCATTCAATTTGAAAATAGTTTTGAAAAAAAGGAAATGCTATCAAAAAGAAATACAAGAAATTAAATGTTGTCAATTTTTGGAAACACGAGAAATTAAATAGTGCCATTCACAGGCTATAAAATTAGGGTCTACTGTTCAGAGGAAGGAAGCCGGACAATAGAAAGAATTGATTTCTTAATCAATTATTCTGCCTTGTCGGTACCGCCCCTACACATACATCGTTTCTACCGCCACTCCAACCCGCCAACACAACAGGAAGCTGCTCAGCCGCTGCCCAGTATTCTTGTCTGCTTTCCAGTTACCCTCAGCCGCTCCTCACGCGTCACCGTCAAGAGCGTCGCCGCCCCCTGCTGCTGCTCAGGCGTCCGGGAAGACTATTGTACCTCATAGTCGCTGCCCTACTTCCTCGACGATGCTCCAATAGTCCTCAATCTAGTCTCTGCTGCCTGAGACCCCATTGTTCCAGCAAGCTGACGCCACTACAAACGGATCTTCGCCCTCCATCAGTCCACGCCTGGTGGAGGCTTCAACACCTCTCTCCGGCGACCACCTGATTCCTCATCGTGGCCGAACTGATGTCGACTCCAACAATTGTTTCCAGCAAACAGCCGACCGAAGCTGCTTTGACTCAGTCTTACGAGTTTGGAACAATTGCTCTTGTTGTGGTACCTTTGCCCACTCATTGCTCGTTATTAGGTTTTAATTTTATGCACTCATTTAAATAATTAAGAGCTTGCCCTGAATGTTCAATCGCTTGAATTATCATTATTTCATAAATTTTTACTTGTGATTTGTTTTTGGAATTACAAGTCTCGCAGCGATTCAAATCGATAAACGCTCAAAGAATTTTCTCTCGAATAAGAATTGACAGTTATCTCGAATTTCGGACGCTAAGACGATTTTGCGCGCAAATTCAGTTTTGGGCACTCGGTCCTTTAAAAATTAAAATCAACTTAATTTTTCAAAATCCTAACCTTATTTTATAACATGAAAGATAGGGATAGATCTTAACTTGCACTAGTTAGAGTTATATATATATATACTAAGAAAAGAAAATCACAGCACAAAAGTAAAGAAAAGAAAGCAAGCAATCCAGAAGACACAAGGATTATAGTGGTTCCCCCTAACTGGGTACATCCACTCTTCTACCACTCTGGTAGGAATCTACTACAGGTTTTGATCGGGTGACTGCCACCAATGAGCTTTTGATCAGGTGCTCAAAATCCAATCCTCAAGTTTTTTGATCAGGAGACTTGCAACCAAGAATAACTTTTGAAGGGAGTTAAAGAACCCTTTATACAGTGGGGGTGAGAGAGTGATGTTGTCTTCTCTGTCAACAGTCTAAGAGAAGACTTGAGTGGATTTGATGATGTCAAAGCTCCCCCTGAAATATTGAGTTGTTCAGGAAGGTTGGTAGCTTTGCTTCAGGGTGAGTAGACCTTCAGATTGATGATGTCTCCAGCAAGCTTCTTAGACTGATATTGATTGTGTGTCTCTTGAGAAGCATGGAGCAAATGAAGAACTCTGTGTGTCTTGATTGATGCAGAGTTTCTCCTTTTCTGTAAAAATGGAAAACCTTCACTGTGTTATTGTTGTTTCTCTTTCTTCTCTCTCACTGCTTCATCATCTACACATTTTGTACTGCATAAATGTCTCTATATATAGTCTGAACATAATTCAAACATTTGAATTTACATTGTCTGCAATGGCTGAATCATTCCCGAGAATGGTAATTGTTTTGGGAATCAATTAGCATTAAATTTTGATTTAATCCAAAATTAATGCAGCCTCCAAACGGCTATAAGAATATATAACATTAAATCTGATAGCTGTAATCTCTTTTAATTAAGCCTTAATTAATTCTGCCAGCTGAAAATATTTCTATCTGAATACTGCACAGAATTCGTCGACCGGAGCTCGCAGATCGTCGACCGGAGCTCGCAGATCGTCGAGCTCAGTTTCTTATTTCATCGAGTTGTCTTGAGTTCAGCGATCGTCGACCTGAGCTTGGAGTTCGTCGAGCTGAGTCCACAGTTCTTCTTTAACTTCTTGACACAGCTTCTATGAAATGTGTCGACATAAGTCATGTGTGTCGACACAATTGCTTGAGTCTCTGACAGTCTGTTGAAGGCTGGTCCATGTGATGTTGATTCTAAGGACTTGACCTACACTCTAGGACACAACCATGACCCTGGCTATACATGATGGGTCAATCTAAACAAACCTAATAGTGATCCTTGCCCAAATCAGAACTAGGGTTCCAACAATCTCTCCCTATTTGGGTGAGGACACTATTTACATAAAAACAAATAAAAATGCAAAGAAAAAACAATCTGCCTGATTTATAAGAATTTTCAGCAGATGTACATGGGTGCTTTTAAAATAAAATAAATAAAATAAAGCTATTTCTGCATCCTTCCAAGCAATCAAATAATCTCCCCTTAATAACTTTTCTTTGCACACATTCTTTGCCCCTAATCTGAGAAGACTTTATAATCTATTAGAATAAACATTCTCTCTCTACTGCTGAAGCCTTTCAAACAATCTCTCACTATACAGCCACTGATGTATCTCTTGTATTGGCTGAGACTGAAGTCTTTTGGTTACTATCAAATATCATTGTTTCTTTGTGGTAAGATAGTTCTTTTCCTGAAAAGAGATGTTAGAAGTTCTGGATCCAGAGTACCTTGGGTCCTATTTTTCTTTCACAATAATAATTTGAAATGAAAGAGCATACAGGTTGATCCTTGTATCCAAGTGGATGATATTTCCTAGGAGGGATTATCCACTCAGTAAAAGGATTTGTAAAATGTTGATTATGATTTTGAAATAAGTTAAAATTTTTGCTCTGAAATTTTGAGTTCGACGAATTAAGGTCATTTCGTCGAACTGAGTTCGACGAATGGTATTGAGATCGTCGATCTCTGCTCAGAGAATAATGGAAATTGTTTTCTCTGTTCCACTTTCGTCGACCACTGTTCGATGAAACATATTTATTTCGTCGAGCATAGATTCCTGACCAGTTAAGATTGAAATCTTTGTTCATAGTTCGTCGAGCTTTGTTCGACGAATGATGTTGTTTTCGTCGATCTCGGTTCGACGAATTATTTTGAACAAAAAATTTCTGAAGATTTTTAAATTGATTTGATTTATTCTTTTATAATTTTTCAGTAATTTTTTCTATATCCTTTAACTTTTCTTTTTTTTAATTGATTCTAAATAACTTAGTTGTTCAAGAGCATTCTTTAAATCCTTTTTTAGTGTTATATTTTCAAAAGATACAGTATTTAATTTCTCTCTGAGAAGTTTTATTTCCTTTTCAGATTGAATTAAGTCTTTACACAATAATTTAAAATCAGTTTTAAATTCCTCTGATGAAAGATCAAGGGTAGAGATTACCTGATCTTCTTCTGATTCACATTCTGATTCTTCATCAGAGTCTGATTCTTCATCAAGGTTGCTGCAAGAGGCATTTATTGTCATTAAGCAGAACTCTCTTGCTCTTGACTCTTCATCATCATCAGCTGTACAGGATGAATCTTCATAGTCACTTCAGGTTTTAGCTTTAAAGTTTCTTTTTTTAGCTGATCCTGCAATCATTGGTGTGAGGGAGTCCCACATATCTTTTGCAGATGAATATTCAGCAACTTCCTGAAAAATATCATCACACATTAATTGTGCAAGAATGTTCATTGCTTGTGCATCAGCAATCTTCAGCCTTTTCTGGGCATCTGTCCATTGAGATGATGGAACAACATTGATACTTGTTGTTTCCTGAGGTTGAGTTGGTCCTGTCAAAATGGAACTAAAAATGTTTTCATCAATGAAGTTCATATAAAACCTAATCCTTGTCTTCCATAGTGCAAGCTTATCAAGATTGCACATAGTAGGTCTGGTGCTTGAAAAATCTCCATTTTGTGTCATGATAAACTCTAAAAATGTATACGATCTATCAGATCATTTTGGTTCAGGTGTTAGCCTGTACAACCAAGAAAACCCGCTCTGATACCAATTGAAAGATAGGGATAGATCTTAACTTGCACTAGTTAGAGTTATATATATATACACCAAGAAAAGAAAATCACAGCACAAAAGTAAAGAAAAGAAAGCAAGCAATCCAGAAGACACAAGTATTATAGTGGTTCCCCCTAACTAGGTACATCCACTCTTCTACCACCCTGTTAGGAATCCACTACAGGTTTTGATCAGGTGACTGCCACCAATGAGCTTTTGATCAAGTGCTCAAAAACCAATCCTCAAGTCTTTTGATCAGGAGACTTGCAACCAAGAATAACTTTTGAAGATAGTTAAAGAATCTTTTATACAGTGGGGGTAAGAGAGTGATGTTGTCTTCTCTGTCAACAGTCTAAGAGAAGACTTTAGTGGATTTGATGATGTCAAAACTCCCCATGAAATATTGAGTTGTTCAGGAAGGTTGGTAGCTTTGCTTCATGGTGAGTATGCCTTCAGATTGATGATGTCTCCAGCAAGCTTCTTAGACTGATATTGATTGTGTCTCTTGAGAAGCATGGAGCAAATGAAGAACTCTGTGTGTCTTGATTGATGCAGAGTTTCTCCTTTTCTGTAAAAATGGAAAGTCTTCACTGTGTTATTGTTGTTTCTCTTTCTTCTCTCTCACTGCTTCATCATCTGCACCTTTTGTACTGCATAAATGTCTCTATATACAGTCTGAACATAATTCAAACATTTGAATTTACATTATCTGCAATGGCTGAATCATTCCCGAGAATGGTAATTGTTTTGGAAATCAATTAGCATTAAATTCTGATTTAATCCAAAATTAATGCAGCCTTCAAACGGCTATAAGAATATATAGCATTAAATCTGATAGCTGTAATCTTCTTTAATTAAGCCTTAATTAATTCTGTCAGCTGTAAATATTTCCGTCTGAATACTGCACAGAATTCGTCGACCGGAGCCCGCAGATCGTCGAGCTCAGTTTCTTATTTCGTCGAGCTGTCTTGAGTTCAGCGATCGTCGACCTGAGCTTGGAGTTCGTCGAGCTGAGTCCACAGTTCTTCTTTAACTTCTTGACACAGCTTCTGTGGAATGTGTCGACACAATTCCTGTGTGTCGACACAATTGCTTGAGTCTCTGGCAGTATGTTGAAGGCTGGTCCATGTGATGTTGATTCTAAGGACTTGACCTAGACTCTAGGACACAACCATGACCCTGGCTATACATGATGGGTCAATCTAAACAAACCTAATAGTGATCCTTGCACAAATCAGAACTAGGGTTTCAACATAACAAATAAAATATTTTTGCTTAAAAAATATCTACTTATTGAAACCCTAATTTCAGTATACATCACTTTCTTTTGAGAAAGGATCCTCTAAGGTTTTATGAGAATTTCTCCACCGTCCATCTTGCTAGTTGGAAAAAGGGTTGGCCGCTTGGCTTCAGTTGCCCTTGATACATCTTCCTATCATCGAATGCTTTTTTGAAAAGGGCATTTCCCAAGCTCCTGGTGTTGACCTTGATGCGCTTGACAATATATTCTATAATCACTGCCGGAATAACAATGGCATCGTTGAAGGACTCTGTTGCAATCTGTATAATTCGTTACTTTGTAGTTTTAAATAAATAGTTGGCGGGAAGGGTATTTTGGTAATATTGATGGGTCGTTTGGGTTAAAATAGTTGAGGGAGTCGGGAAGGGTTTCTTATTCTTCGAGTTCTAAGGTCTGTTCTACTCTTTTTTGAGTGCTAACTTAAGAAGAGGGCGTCCTTGATATGTTCAAAGGTAAGCTTGCCTCTTAGGATCAATCATACCAGCTTAATTGCGGTTTGCTGTATGGTCGATATCTTGCTCCATTGTGAAGTGGGATTGGTTGTTAGAAAGCTATTTTTTGAGTTGAAGTGGGATTGGTTGTTAGAAAGCTATTTTTTGAGTTGTTAGTTCTGAATTGATTGGTTATTAGTTCTGAATTGAGTTCCATTTGTATCTCTCGTGGTTTTGGATTTTTCCAATCGTGTTAATATCTGGTTAGAGGCATTAGAGCCGGTTAATATCTGGTTAGTTCTGAATTGATTGGTTAATGTCTTGCTTCATTGTGAAGTGGTTTGGTTGTTCGGAAGCTACTTTCTGAGTTGTTAGTTCTGAATTGATTGGTCATTAGTTCTGAATTGATTGGTCATTAGTTCTGAATTGATTGGTCATTAGTTCTGAATTGATTGTCATTTGTATCTCTCGTGGTAGTTATCCAATTGTGTTAATATTGGGTTAGATCTCAACATGTTCGTGATTGCTGGAAGATCCGTTGTCAAGAATGTCAAAAATCCCTCAGGCGGGGATGAAGAGAAGTTGACACAACTTCTTTCCGTAAGACCTTTCCGAGATAGGACTTCTTGCATGTATCCCGACAACTCCTTCATGTATGGAGAAGATCCTCCTAGGCCCTAACAATGTTGGAGTTGAGAACTCGTACGGGTGGTATAGCCGACATCTTGACGCTCTAAGCATTTGTGCTTCCAACAGGCATGGGGGCCTTGATACGACCGCCAATATTTGATACAAAGCTTTATGGCTTCTCCAGGCAAATCAGGTCTTTGATGAACTTGCAGAGGATTCAACAGTTCTCGATGAGACGACGGCGATCTTGGTGATACTCACAATATTGCACCTCATTAGGAGATCTTGAATTAGATTAGATGTGGGTGGGCCCATTGAAATAAGGCTTTCTTCTTAACAACTACATCACCTCCTCCATCCCCACGTTTAGCTTCTTATACACCACTAGCTCTTGTTCATAATTTCATCTTGGTGGCACCGGGAGAATGCATTGTTGTCCCCCTCTGCAGCATAATTTGTTACATGTGATGATAGTGTGACTGCCCATGTTAGGGGGGCACCAAGACACAAATGGGTCTTAGAGCCTGGGCGTAGGCGCATGCTTGATAAATGTAAGACACAAAAAACAAATGCAACTACTGCAAGCAGACAATGAATGGTGGAATTACACGTTTCAAGCATCACTTGGCTGGGTGGAAGGGTAATGTTAAGTCATGCTCTGAGGTTCCCGCCGATATTAAGGCTAAGGCGGAGTCGGCCCTAAACTCAAATTTAGAGAGTAAGAGAGCTAAGAGTGCTAAGTTTCAAGCAATCTTGAATGAGGTGTTTGTTGGAGTCCATGATGATCAAGAAGAGGACACTAGTATACATAGGAGCACAGGTTCCAAAAGTCCAATGGACCAATTTGTTCATTCAGTTATCGAGTCTACCAAGGGAAAAGATTCTCAACAGAGCACGATAAAGAGTAAGTACAAAAAGAAAGCCAGAAATAATGTTGTCGCGTACATAGGTAGATGGGCATATGAAAACGGGATCTCGTTTAACGTCATATGTAATTCATCCTTCCAGCAAATGGCTCATGTCATTGGGTTATGCGGACCTGGGATGAAGATCCCAACATTTTATGAGTTGAGAGACAATTTTACGAGGGGAGGTGGAGAGGACGAAGGAGATGTTGGGCACATTCACGCAGACCTGCAAATTGAATGGTTGCACTATCATGACCGATGCGTGGACAGATCAGAAGGGTAGGAGCGTGATGAACATCATGATGCATTGTAGTTTCAGAGTGGCATTCTGGCTTTTGAAGAATGTCACCTCCTTCACACACGATGGAAAGTTCATCTTTGATTTCTTAGATGAGGCGACTGATAGCCCTGAAAGCCCAGGAGAGGACAGTATCTTGCACATTGTGACGGATAACACGTCCAATAATATGGCTGATGAAAAGCTTATGACTTTGATAAGACCTAAGATTTTTTGGACTTGTGCGGCTCACACTATTAATCTACTGTTGCAAGATATAGGAAAATTGAAGGCAATAAAGAGAGTTATCTCCTTGGACCGCCAACTCTCTATCTTCATCTATGGTCACACCATCTCTCTCGACATGTTTAGAGAGTCAACAAAGGACTTGGACTCTGATGAGCTTATTCGACCATGTGTAACTAGATTCGCGACAGCGTTTCTATCTTTAGAGAGTATCTTAGGGAAGAAGAATCAATTGAGGGGCCTATTCACATCTGCAAAGTGGGTTGCAACAAAGTTGGCTAGTAGTGTCGGGGGAAATCAGGTAAAACTATTGCATCTTTATTCATTTCAATTAAAATATATATTTGCAACTGACGCTTTATAGTATTTTCTTAATAATTTATTTTGCATATGGTAGGCTACAATGATAGTGATGAGAGCTAGATTTTGGGCGAATGTTGAGCTGGTTGTTGGTATATTCACACCATATGTGAAAGTTTTGAGAAGAGTCGACGGGGATACACCATCCATGGGATGGTTATATGGGGATATCAAAAAAGCTAAGAGGTTGCTACTGCTCTCGATCACCAAGAGAACAAATATCTTCTTATATGAAATTTGATTGATAGCAGATGGGAGAAGAAGATGAACAACCCTCTGCACCTTGCAGGTTATTACTTAAACCCAATTTTTTATTATTTTTGTCAAGTGGAGGTTGAACAGCCCTTTGCACGTTGCAGGTTATTAATTAAACCCATATTTTTATTATTTTCGTCGAGTGGAGATTGAGGCTGACGGAATATTTATGAGCAATTTTATTGAGTGTCTCCCAAGAATATATAGAAAAGATCCTTCTACACAGGATCACATCAGTGCGGAACTTGATGTTTACCAATACAAATAAGAGTTGTTTGGTAAAGATATGGCAAAGAGACAACTATAAAATCCCAACTTAAATCCAGGTACATTTTAATATATATTTTTATTAACTTTAATGATGTATTATGTATTTATGTATAATAATTAATACATTGTGCTGTTATTTTAATTTTCACAGTACATTGGTGGAGGCTTAACGGTGTTGATACGTCGTACCTTAAAACTATGACTATGAAAATTTTAAGTCTGATTACTTCATCATCTGGCTGTGAGAAGAACTGGAGCACCTTCGAGATGGTATGCATTAATTTAATTATTTAGTTAAACATTAATATCTTATTATATGATTGTATATATTATTTAACTTTTAAAACAAAAAATGTGAATACATTATAAAAAGAGAAATAAACTCTATAGCAAAAGATTGAACGACTTAGTATTTGTAAAGTTCAATGTTTTGCTGAAGTCGAAATATTCAGAGACATCTCGAGATCCATTGGCAGCTAAGAAAGTTGATTTTGGAATGGTACAAGAGTGGATGATGAATGTTGATCCTGAGGAGGATGAAAATGAAGATGACGATGATGAAGTCTTTTCTGGAGAGGGGCTGACATGTGCGCAAATTGACAATATAGTCGACGCTGATCATGATGAAAGAAGGCTTTAAAGACTAGTTACAAACAAAGAAGTGACAATTAATTAACAAATAAGGGAAAAGAGAAAAGTATCTGAGGTGGACGAGGGAGATCCAGAGGGTTCATCAGATGAAGATCATATTTTATCTACTCTGCTGACTATAGATAAGTCTTTAAGTGATGAAGAATGAGTTATGTTTGAACTTTGATTTTTGTAACTTTGATCTTAAAATCACTAGTTTTACAAATTTTCATTTAAAGCGTTGTATGTTAAATGTTACATATAGCTTTTAATATTTAAAAGTTTAATAAGTTGTAAAATAGGTAGTACTGTGACATGTATAAAAATAATATTTAATTACATATATAATTAATTAAATATTAAAATCTGATATATAAAATATCCCGGATATATAAAAATCCTACATGAAAACTCAAACTGATGTGTCCCTAACATCCGACATCTGCAACATTGACTATAACCAAAAAGATCCGCAAATCATCCCTAGTCGAAAGATTACAAAGTCACAATGACGTCACAAGTTGGAGAGTCAAGTAAAAGTGAAAAAAATTGTCTTTTGAGGATCCGACCTAAACCCGGGAGTGTATAGAAACTCTCACTCCAAAATCTTAAAGGCGACAAGAGGGAACATGTTTTCGAGATTCGCCATGTGTTCCTTTCAATCTGCTCTCAACTTTTACATATATTTTACACCAGCTGTGTTGTCCAGGCAGCTTGATAACAATTGCATGCAAGCAAGCACAATGGCTAAGCTTTTTGGAGTTAGCAAAAAATGCCTCTGTGCTGACATGTAGGATAACTTGTCAATCCCAGGAGGATTTCGCCCATGCCCTAGAAGTTCTCTACGAGCTATTTGGGGTCGTAACTAAGCTTCAGGCTGCTCTGACTTTTGCAGTTTTGCCATTGGGTTGCTGACTACAGACTGTGGACCGAACCTCTAATAAATTTGATGTGTTTTTGCAGTGGAAGTTTGTTTTATCTAAACATCAGTTGCACCTCAATGAGAGTAATTTAGGTTTATATAATACCCCCAAGCCTCAAGTTGGTTCAACTTTCCTTAATAACTAGGAACTGCTTGAGCCATCAAAATCAATCGAAATAAGAGTGGTTCAACTTTCCTTAATAACTAGGAACTGCTTAAGCCATCACAATCAATCGAAATAAGAGTGATATTCTCAACTGTGTATGATTTCATACAAATACAGAAGCCAGTTTTTTATGAGCAGAACGCAGACATCAGTGGGCATGCGTATTAGCAGATTTAGGCCGAGGGAGAGAGCGAGAGGGGGGAGGAATTACGGTATTCGATGGCACGAGGACGGAGGAAAACTGCATGTGCTCCTCGATGAGCATGTGACCGCCATGCATTGTGAAGGGGGCGAGAAGACTGATTAGGGTTTGGGAGTTCCTCGGCACCTGGGAGGGGGAGGCGAACGTGACGGTCGGTTGAGTTTAGCAGTTGCCGTATTTTTCGAATCGAGTCAGCGGGCCCTGCTGTGGCTTGGCTTTATAGGCCCCACGCAATTTCTCTGCCTCGTTGGTGTGCGCCAAAAATTGAAAACGATCGCGCAGGATTAGATCCAAACGAGGGCACGATGACCAGTTCGCATCCGACATCATATTAATAATTAACAGCGTGCGAGAATTGGCTTTTTGGATTTGGCTTTGGACGCCAGAAAGTCAATTCTGGCGTTCGGCGGGACAGAATTCAATGGGCATTGGTTTTGGGGGCAAAATCTACGGTTTTCAAATTAGCCTAAAAACTAAAACTATGAAAACTTATCTCTCTCCCTCGGTTTTGCGTGGAATTGCGGAAGGCTTCTCCTTGCTCGACTTCTCCCTACACACGAAAACCTAATCCTTCATTATCTTCTTCGTTCATCTCGCTTCCGCCGGAACTACCGCCTCGTCTGCCTCGTGCTCCCGCACTAACCGTGAGGCATCTTCATCTCACGAACCGGCGAGGACTGTTATGCCCATTGGTACAGTAGTTGGAGCACCGAATCTGGATCATGGCAAACACTGGGTTGATCGATCCAGCCTAGGGCTCGATTGATATGTTTCCTTTCAGCGCCTCTTTCCTGTGGGTCAATAAGGTCGACGACCCCTTTCTGGTATTTCCTGATAGAGTGCTCGAAGCATCCGCGTGACCGTCAAGTTTGGAACGGCCTACTCGTTGCCCCTAGCATGGGTATTTATAGGCAAACTCTAAATACCAGACTACGGGTTGATGGACTCCTATCGGATCTTAACCGCAACCCAATAAGAACCCGTCACGCCTATTTCAATATACCTCAACAATCTCCTTATATATTGTAAATAAGTGTTAGTGCATTACAAGTCACTTAAACAAGAGTTAATAACGGCCAGAAAATGAGTTTTTCAGAAAACCGTAAATATGAGTTTTAGATAACAAAATGCTAAACTCAAATACATAATCACAAACATAGCAATAGAAAATCTGAAAGAAAACTCAAAAACTGAAAATTAATCTATGCAAACAATAGATCATCTTCATCTGGGTCGAAATCAACTGTCTCTCCTCCAGTTTCCATATGATCTGCAAACAAACACAATAAGAATGTCATGAGACAAATATCTATGAATTCTAACATTTGCTAATCAAAATTAAAGTTATTAGTTCTAGCAGTAAAAAATGTAATACTATAAGCAGGAAGAAAGAATCACATGTCAGCATCTCTATCTAATTTACACAAAATTAGAAAATTGATTTCATAGAATCAAACCATGTTCCATCGATTATTAAGATTATTATTCAACATTTCATAATTGTGTTATATCATCAAGTTTGGAATGATACAACAAGCTGTGACCATCATATCATCAAGTTTGAAATGATATGATTAATAATCATAATATCAGGACTCATATCAGCAACATCAGTATTCTTTTTTGGAATGATACCTGATTTAGCATTTGAATAAAATAATTGCGTAAGTCATCAAATTTGGAATGACTGCAACTAATCATCTCTAGCTTTCATCAAATAGCATCTGAAATACTTCAGTGTACTCAACTCTAGATGCTTGAATGTAAGCAGACTACGGTTCTAAAATTTAAAACATAAGAAAGGTATTAAGTCCTCCTAAATGGACTTTAATCACATCTTCCCTGATGTTTTAGTTACTAGAACCTTACTTAAGCTCTTGGTAAGGACATCTGCTATATTATCTTTTGATCTCACGTCCAAAAGGGAGATTATCCCCTGACTGCTGAGATAAGTCAACCAGACCTGTTTCATCCTAAGTTGTCTTCGCTTTTCATTGAACAATGTATTTGTAGCAATGGTATTTGTGGCTTGATTGTCACAATATAACGAAATAGAGTGCATTTTCAGACTCGTCATTGGAATGTCCATTATCATATCTCTTATCCACTCTGCTTCTTCTCCAGCTGAAGCGAGAGCATAGAGTTCCGATTCCATAGAGGATAGTGCAATACACGTATGCCTCTTTGACTTCTAAGCTACTGCTACTCCACCTAGGGTAAAGACAAAACCATTAGTGGATCTACTATCAGCAATTTCTGAGCATCAGGAGGCGTCAGAATATCCCTCAAGCACAGGAGGATGTCCACTGTAACATAAATCATACTTCTCAGTATACTTTAAGTATCTTATTAGTCTGTCCAAGGCGTCCCAGTGGTCCTTCTCAGGGTTACTTGTGAATCTACTCAACATGCCGACCGAAAAGGCTATGTCAGGTCTAGTGCAGGTTGTAACATACATGAGACTGGCTATGAGTTTGGAGTAATTCAACTATCTAATAGGTGAACTTTCATTCGGTTTCAATCTATTGTTGTAGTCGTATGGAGTCTCAGCCTTTTTGCTACTAACGTAACCCCACTTTTCTGTTAGATTTTTAACGTAGTGACTCTGACTGAACGTAATATCCTTTTTAGTAAGTTCACTTCCATACCTAGGATGGTCTTCATCACTCCCAAGTCTGTCATGCTAAATTTAGCCGTCAAGGCAACTTTCACGTCTTCCACCTCAGACTGATCAGTGCCCAGAATTAGTATGTCATTAATATACAAGCATATAATTGCGACTTTATCTGAACTTGTTCTTACGTACATATATTTATCTGATAGACTAAACTTAAAGTCTAAGTCTTTAACACAAGTGTCAAATTTCTCGTGCCACAATTTCGGTGTTTGCTTCAATCCGTATAGTGACTTAATCAACTTATAGACCTTAGTCTCTAGACCTTCTACGACAAACCCTTCATATTGGTGCATATAGATCTCCTCAGTTAGATCTTCATTAAGAAATGCAGTCTTGACATCCATGTGATGAACAACATAATGTTCAATAGATGCTAACATGAGAAGTATCTTAATTGTCGTAATATGACAAACATGTGAGTATATATCAAAGTAGTCTATACCACTCACTTGAGTATAGCCCTTGGCAACTAGACGTGTTTTGTATTTAGCGATACTCCCATCGGGATTAAGCTTCTTCTTCAGAACCCACTTACTTCCAATGGTTCTGTCCCCTTTGGGCAAGTCGACCAAAGTCCAAGTGTGGTTTTGTAGGAGAGAGTTCATCTCATCATCTATGGCTTCTTTCCATAACAGAGAATCCCTGGATCGCATCGCCTCCTTATAAGTCGATGGATCAGCTTCAACTTGGTAAGTCACAAAATCTGTACCGAATCTTTTAGGCACTCGTTCTCTATTAGATAACCTTTTAGATGTTAAACCCGAGTGTTTATAGGCTCGGTGTCAGGGTTTCTCATTTCTGGCTCAACAATAGACTCAGTAGTAGTGGCTGGCAGACCTGGAAGCGTCAGGTTTTTATCCTTAAGGAACTTATCCTCAAAGAAAACCGCATTTATAGATTCTATGACAGTATTAGTTGAGAGATCTAGAAATCTGTCTACATCACTATCCTCTGCACATCCTAGATAGACGCAAGTGTTCGTCCTAGGTCTAATCTTTGTTCTTCTGGAGTCTGGTATCCTAACATAAGCGATACAACCACAGGTCTTAAGATTGTTAAATCTAGGAGGTCTCTTAAACCAAAGCTCATAGGGTGTTTTAGTCAACTTTGCATATGGTACTTTATTAAAAATGTGATTTGACGTGAGAATGGCTTCACCCCAGTAGGTCGCAGGCATGCCAACAGTCAACAACATTGAGTTCAACATTTCTGTTAAAGTCCTATTTTCCACTTAGCGATACCGTTGGATTGTGGTGAATACAGAGCAGTTATTTCAGGAATTATGTCATTGCTGGCAAGAAAATCTCTGAATTCCCCCGAGACGTATTCGCCTCCTCTATCACTCTCTAGCCTTTTAATTTTCATGTCTAGTTGATTTTCAGCCCTATTTTTGAAAATACGAAATTTTTCAAAACTTCATCTTTGGATTTAAGTAGGTAAATGTGACTGAATCTAGTAGTTGTCGATAAATATTATCAGATACTTCCGACCTCCTCGGGTGACAAAACTTTTGTAGTCACAAATATCAGAATGTATTAACTCTAACAATTATGTACTCCTAGAAACATGACCAAAAGGTGTTCTAGTAATCTTTGTATGAGCACAAATTTCACATTTGTCAAACTTAATAGTTGTGTCTAAGGGAATGTTGTGGGTTCTAGCTAGTAGAAGTAGTTTTCTATAGTTCATATGTTCTAGTCTTGCATGTAAAATCTTAGGATCTATCAAATTTGAACTAACCTGATTGACTACCTCATTTGCTAGACTCGGCCTATATATCTCATTAACTACATAAGCATAAGCACAGCCAAAATAATGCGAGTGAACCATACGTGTTACTTGACCACCACTAATGTTAAACGACATACTCGCATCGTATAACAAACTAATAGAAATTAAATTAACAGCTAACGAGAGTATAAATTTAACATTCTTCAAAAGTAAACGCGTACCTGAAGAGAGTGTCAGAATAGCATTCCCCACCCTCAGAATATCAACTACAACGCCATTTGCAACAATTACAGTCTCTTTAACATCTTTGGCATACTCTAGAAGCACAGAGTTGTTGCAGACGTGGCAGGTAGCACCTGAATCGAGCCACCACTCTGAACTGGCATTTCCCTTTCCGACCATAGCAACAAAGTCGGTAGGCATAGTCTAATAAACCATATTGGCTTTATTATCAGTCCTGGGTGTGCTGGATTCGCCCCGTTTGGGCTGCTTGCACTCGGAAGCGCAGTGACCCCACTTGTTGCAGTTGTAGCACTTGTATTTGAACTTTTTTGATCTTTTTGCTGGTGGCAGCAACTGCAGGTGCACTGGTCGGTGGTCTGGTCTTTCCAGGCTTAGGCTTGCGCTTAGGATACATGAGCATGTTGTAACACCTCCCCTGTAATGACCGTATAATATGGGTCCGACCGGGGCCCCACAACATACGGACGTCACAGCTTTAGTATTAAAAGTTGATATAGCTACCCACACTCAAAACACTTTGCACAACACAGCGGAAACACCAGCAAGACAAGAAGTTATCCACTACAAGAAGAGTAAAACAAATGGCCTTATGGTCTTACAACAAGTGTCCAAAATCAAACAATATAACAGTCAAGAATGTGCTTAGCACTCCTAGTCTACCTCAGCATGCAAGCCGGACAACATGAGTTTCAAACATACGACATCATATAAGCAGAGCTACAAAAGAGAAAAGCACTTCATGAGGCTTAGGCCTTTCTGGCCGGCGAGCTAGCTCCTGCATGCGATCCTTGCCCTGTAAAATTTATTAGTAACGTGGGTCAGCAAAGACTGACCTCAAATTGTGTAACAACACATCTCCTCCCGGTCGCCCCTAACGGACCCCGGGGTACCCCTCCAACCTACAAGTTAGCACTTTGTATGCAATAATCATAAGCAAGAAAAGCAACTACAGAAACAGGCTTGGATGTCACACACATCATACATGTTCTCTACTGGTTGAGCATATAATAAAAGGGCCTACTTATGCAATCATGTATGCAACAACCCGGGTTTCACCCAAGGCACCATATCTCGTATGCATCTAGCACATCATCACATCATATGGGTACTCATCGATTCCCCATTGGCATAAAGCCGCAAGCAAAGGGGTCACACCATTTCCCCTAACGGTACACCGGCCGCCACATGGAACTCTTGCAAAGGGCCCACCCGCTCAAGGTCTTAGACCCGGGCTTGCCTACAAGCTCTGACGTCTCATGTCAGGATTCCAACAACACAAACTGACCGATTCTAAGAAGCCTTGCCGGACCTCACCCGCTCATGGCCTCATTGCCCGGGCTTGCCCCCATGCTTGGCATTCTCGTCAGTCTCACAGAAGGGGACTAGTCTTGCCGGGACACTCTCCACACATGACGTGAACGTCACGGGATAGCCAGCCGACCACAGAGACATAGCCACGCCTTGGCGCATCACAAACCAAGACAATTCCACCCTAGTCCCTCACTTGTACTGCAACGTTCCCGCGCACCAAGGAAACCATCTCCAACTCATGCGGAGCTAACCTTGTCCACCAAGGAAAACATCTACCGCCACGAGGAGCTAACCTTGTCCGGTTCCGACTACACGTACTCACTCGAGAAAAAGGGGGGAAAACATCACCACATCACAAACGGCATCCTGCCGCAACGGAATCTCTACGAATCCTTAGCGTTCGTATGCAACATCACCGAGTCGGACTAACGGTCGCGACTACGGCTTCACCCACCATGCCTAATCCACTAACGGAGCGGACCTCTAATGCAAAATATGTCGGGGACGGACTCAATCAACCCGGAGGCTCCTCTTGAACCTTGGCGACCCAAAACCCCTCTCATTTGAGAGTTTGGTGCCCAAGAACTAGAAAAGAAAAATGATGCTAAAGACATGCATCCTAAGACCGAGAGGAGAAGTGTCGTTACCTTCCGACTCCTCTTCCTTGCCATGGCAAAATATCCGGATGAAAACCTTCGCAAAGATCTAGCCTCCACGGATCCGGACTTGACTCGCGATTTGGAGCACCGAAGCTTCTCCTACAGCCCAAACCCTCCTTCACCTTCTTCCTTGCTCTCCCTTCTCTCTAGAAATTAGTAAGAGAAAAGCTTGAAGAAGAATGAGGGTTTCCAACCCTATTCTCGGACTTAACTCCCCAAGAACAGTCCTAAACCGTCAGATCCTAAAATTAGGAAAAGAATGACCGCGATCCGCTTGAAAAATAAAATACTTGGGCCGAACACGGCCTGACACATGCCCGTGTCCAGGGTTGTGTGCCTCATTCGCCGTCTCAAATCGACGCGCCTGGAACAGCACACGGGCATCCGACACGCTCGTATTCGATCCGACACGCCTGTGTCCCCAATGACACGGCCGTGTGGCCGGCCGTGTGCCTCCATTGACACGGCCCCGAAAACATCCCGAGAGGTGACACAGCCTGATACACGCCCGTGTCCCAAGCCGTGTGCCAAGTCTCGACACTCGTCGACAGCATTTGTGTCGACACCGCAGAAAAACATCAAGCGAAGATCGTCGACCAAGCAGGACACGCCCTGTGACACGCCCGTGTCATAGGCCGTGTGCCCAGTCTCGACACTCGACACTCGACACTCGACACTCGTCGAGTGAACATCGTCGACCGAAGATCGTCGACAGACCCACACGGCCTTGGACACGCCCGTGTCCTAGGCCGTGTGCCTCGTCTCGACACAAAGTCGAGCGAAAAATGTCGACACCCCGGACTGAGTGTCGACACGGGCTCGACATGCCCTGCGACACGCCCGTGTCGCAGGCCGTGTGCCCTCACTCGACACTTCGTCGAGCGCAAAGTGTCGACCACGCGGCCAAGTCATCGACACGGCCTGACACGGCTTGGGACACGCCCGTGGCGTCGGGCGTGTCCCGGGCCGTGTGCCCCCTGCCAGAAACCAAAAAGGTCCAAAAACATAAATCGACCCCTTTCTCCAAATCTGGGGGTGTTACAACTCTTCCCCCCTTAACAGAATTTCGTCCCGAAATTACAAAATAGAAGGAACAAAAAACTTAAATTGTACCTGAAATGAAGAGTTCTGGATACTCTTCTAGCATGGCTTGCTCTCGCTCCCAAGAGAGCTCCTCACGACCGCAGTTGTTCCAGCAGACTTTCACGAGTTTAACCTCTTTATTCCGCAACTGCCGAGTCTCCGAATCCTCTATAGCAATCGGACGGACTCGCGTCCTCAAGTCTTCCTCAATTGGCACCGATGCCGGCTCGATCACCACACTAGCCTCCACCAAGGCTTTCCTCAAGACGGGAAAACGTCATGCAATCCACTCAGCTCCGCGGACAACGCCAATCAATAGGCTGCTTCTCCCACTCGTTCAACAACTTCAAAAGGCCCCAAAAACCTCGGACTCAACTTTTTGAGTCGGCGAATTCGTGAGACGCCTTTGAACGGTTTGATCTTCAAATAGATTCAATCACCTGCCGCAAACTCCAACTTCCGGTGACGAGCATTAAAGTATTTTGCTTGCCGGTCCTACGCCACCTTCATACGCTCTTGAATGGTTTGTACCAACTCACAAGCGTCCACTACCACCTCTTTTCCCAAAATTTTGGTGTCTCCCGCCTCTGCCCAAGACATCGGTGTTCGACACCGTCTCCCATACAAGGCTCCGTATGGCGCCATTTTTATACTCGCTTGGTAACTGTTATTGTACGCGAATTCCACCATGAAGAGGTGATCCTCCCACTTCTTGCCGAAGTCAAGAACGCACATTCTCAGCATATCCTCCATAGTACGGTTTGTTCTTTCAGTTTGCCCATCAGTTTGAGGATGAAACGCCGTACTGAACTTTAGCTTCGTGCCCAAACTCTTTTGAACTAGTCTCCAGTCCTTGGACGTAAACCGTCCATCTCGATCGCTGACTATACTCTTTGGAATCCCATGCAGTCGCACAATGTTGTGAACATACAACTCCACCAGCTTCTCCACGCTGTCCTCTTTCCGATTTGGGATGAAGTGGACCACCTTGGTTAAGCGGTCCACGATCACCCAAATAGCATCATTACCCTGCTGCGATCTAGGCAAACCATGTACAAAGTCCATGGAGATGTTATCAAATTTCCATTCGGGGATCGGAAGGGGCTTCAGGAACCCGCCCGGCTTCTGACATTCGGCCTTCACCAAGGCACAAGTTTGGCAACGATTCACGTACAAAGCTACGTCCCGCTTCAGCCCCAGCCACCAAAAGGATTTCTTCATATCCAAGTACATCTTTGTACCGCCCGGGTGAATGGAGTACTTTGTGAAGTGAGCCTCAAACATCAACTCCTCACGGAGTTTGCCGAACTGCGGTATACAAACCCTTCCGTTCTTCCTCAGAATCCCATCAATCATCTCCCAGGTGCTGCTCTCGCCCGCCTGAACCTCCAACACAAAAGGTTGAAACTCCACATCCAACCTAGTCGCTTCCCGAATGCGATCGGTCAAGTCGTTCTGCACTTTGATCCAGTTCAACCGAGCCACGCTGGACTCGCCTCTCGCAACACATTCCAAACCAGGGGACTCCTATTCCCGTACCAACCGCTCATCATGAGCTTCGATCCAATTTCCTTGCCCCGAGTACTTTCTACTCAAGGCATCCGCCACCACATTGGCTTTACCTGGCGTATACTGAATCGCCACTTCGTAGTCTCCAAGAAACTCAACCCACCTGCGTTGTCGCATGTTCAAGTCCTTTTGATCCAAAAGATACTTCAGGTTTTTGTGATCCGTGAAGATCTCCACCCTTGCACCATATACATAATGCCGCCATATTTTCAACGCAAAAATTACCGCCGCCAACTCCAAGTCATGGACGGGGTAATTCCTCTCATGAGGCTTCAGTTGTCTAGACCCAAAAGCTATCACCTTACCATGTTGCACCAAAACGCAACCCAAACCGCATCCCGATGCGTCACTGAAAATCTGAAATCCCTCGGTCCCTTGCGGTAGACTTACGATTGGAGCCATCATCAGTCTCTCTTTCAGTACTTCAAACGCCTGACTGCACTCTTGAGTCCACACAAACTTGTGGTCTTTACGAGTGAGTGAGGTGAGGGGTAGAGCTATCCGCAAAAAATTCTCCACGAACCTCCTGTAATACCCGGCTAGTCCAAGAAAACTTCGGACCTCCGCCACGGTCCTCAAAACCGGCCAATCTCTAATGGCTTCCACTTTTGTTGGATCCACTGCCACCCCATCCCCACTAATCACGTGGCCCAAAAATGTCACCTTCTCTAACCAGAACTCGCACTTGAAGAATTTTGCATACAACTGATTCTCCCTCAACACTTGCAAGACCACTCTCAAGTGGGTCTCATGCTCCACTTCTGATTTGGAATACACCAAGATGTCATCAATGAAGACAACCACAAAAGAATCCAAGTATTCCCGAAATACCCGATTCATAAGATCCATGAACACAGATGGTGCGTTCGTCAGCCCGAACGACATCACCGTAAACTCAAAGTGTCCATACCTTGTACCAAAGGCAGTCTTGGGTATGTCCTCATCCCGAATTCGCAGCTGATGATAGCCTGACTTCAAGTCCAATTTTTAATACACCACTGACCCTACCAACTGGTCGAACAAGTCGTCTATCCGAGGAATCAGATACTTATTCTTGACAGTTAGTTTATTCAGCTCTCGGTAGTCAATGCACAGTCGCATGCTACCGTCTTTCTTCTTTACAAACAACACCGGCGCACTCCACGACGAAGAACTGGGTCTGATATACCCTTGCTCCAACAGTTCCTACAACTGCACCTTGAGTTCTGTCAACTCCTTTGGTGTCATCCTAAACGGAGGACGTGACACCGGCCTAGCCTCCGACACTAACTCGATCGAGAAATCGATCTCTCTCCGAGGAGGTGCTCCAGGAAGTTCATCCGGAAACACATCCTTGAACTCTGCCACAACGGGCACTTCCTCAATAGTCAGCTGGGAGAGACGAACCTCCAATAACGCTACAAGCGCTACACCACCCTGGTTAACCACCCGCATCAACTGCATGGCCGAAATCAGGGAACAGGCCACTCCACAAAGGCCCTCAAATTTGACCTCCGCCTGCCTTTTGCTCTTTAGGGTCACTACCTTAGATATACAATCAATACTGGCGCGCTGCTCTGCCGCTAGTCCATGCCCAAAATGACATCGAACTCAACCAATGGTAAAATCGCTGCTACCAAAACGAAGTCAACTCCGTCTAGCTCCCAACAGATGCACCCTTTGGCCCCAGTGGTCATGGATGACCCATTGGGCATGCGCACTTTCAACTCTGCATCCGCCGAGAAAGACTCAACTCCTATTCTCCGGATGAAGCTCTCCGCAAGAAAGGAGTGTGATGCTCCCGTATCGAACAATACCCTAGCGGGGTATCCAGAAACTAACACGAAGCCTGCAACATAGACATCACACAAAAGTCTAAAAGTATGAAACACAAAATTTAAACTTAAATTTTCTTCATACCTGTCACCACATCGGTCTGACGGATCGCTTCTTACTGTCCAAGGTTGTAAGCCCTTGGTTGTACCGGTTGGAACCGAGAAGCGCTCGACTCCGCCATCTTCCCTTTCTCTACAGCACTGGGGCCGGAGCGCACAGTCTGCTCCTGCCTTGTCTCTTGCCCCGCTCCTCCTTGGGGACAAACACGAGCTATGTGCCCCACCTTACCGCAGTTATAACATGTCGGCGGTCCCCTAGAGTGAGAACCTCCAGGCGTTCAATTGCTCTTCTCACCGGATCTGGAAGTGTGAGGCTTCTTCCTCCACCTACTCCCTTCAGACTTTCCATGAGGTTGGGAAGGCTTCCCTTCCCCTTGCTTGCGAGTAAAACCCTTACGGCGTTGGGTTCGCTCCAAATCACTTTCCAAAATCCTGGCAGCCTCAACTAGTTCATTGAATCCCGCTCTCTTCATGGAGATGAGGTGTTGTCTCAGGTTCTCCCTCAGCCCCTGGTAGAAGAGGTTATCCCTTTCTACATCATCTGCCGTCGTCGTTCCCGCGTAACGACCCAAACGGGTGAACTCCTGCACATACTCATCCACTGTCTTGTCTCGCTGCATTAAATGCAGAAACTGCCTTTGAAGGGCCAATCGTGTAGAAACTGGAATATACCTCTTTAGAAACGCATCCCCAAACTTCTCCACTGACGGGGTGCGCCCCGGGAACTGGCGGCCGCTATGGCTCACCCACCATGTTGAAACTGGAATCCGGCCTCTTATGGAATTCGACCCTTGGGGAAGGGGTGGTCTCGCGCCTACTTTGCTCCGACAAGAAAAACAACGAAAGAGACAAGAAAGAACAGACCCAAGAGCTCGGCAGGGAGGTCCCACCACAAACCCGGAAGATCTCTGAGCGCTTCCCCTCCTTAGCCAGAAACTGAGCTAAGGTACCCTCAGAGAGCACTTGAGAATGAGAGTAAGGAAGCACTTGAAGCGTCCCCTCTGAGGTACCCCTTGGGTCTTATTTATAGTTTTTCGGAATCTGAACTGCCAATAACCAAAATAACTGACCTGAAAATACCAAAAGACCCATAGCTGGGTCTGCCAACAGCCAAACTCCGCTGTTCTGAGAGGCTATGCGCAGTCCAACCTGGTCTGCCAACAGCGTGGATCCGCTGTTCTGAGGGGCTATTCGCACTCCTCGGTAGTCAGCTCGCCTTCAACCCTCCTCCGTCGGGGGGCGAGCACGGCCTGGCTCCAGCTGCCCGCTTATGCTCCCTGGGCGAGCGCGAGCCGGACCGTCGCGACCTGCCTGTCTTCTGCCGGGCGGACCGGCAGCCAGGTCGCGTGTGGGGGTTGGCCGGCGGTCACCGAGACCCCGATCGACTCGCTAGTCGCGGGTCGCCAAACTCATCTGCTTTGGCCAAGGACTCTTTGCGCGACCCGCTCGCTCGCCTCGCCGGCTCGCTCGCCTGAAATGGGGCGGGAGCGGGCCAGCCCTTCTGCCGTATATCTGTTTTGCCGTTCGGGTGCGGGTCGCGGGACCAGGTCTGCTCGACCTCCTTGGCGGGACTCGCTCGCCGGACACGGGGTTGTACACAATCCCCGCTCTTTTTGAGCTTGAATCAAGCTTGGAAAGAACCATCCAACCCGCGTGTTCGGCGAGCACTGTGCTGAGCCGGCAGGGAATCTTCTGGTGGGGCCCCACTGTCTGGCTATAAATACACCGTTGATCCCAGGGGGGGCTCCCCATATCCCTCCATTTTCTTTGAACTGACTTTAGTTTCTCGATGCCGGTCAGCGAAGAGGTGCGAGCTCGCCTGGCGGCAGCGGGCCTGAAGACTCGGGAGGAGGCCCTCGAGGCCGCCCCCTGGCTGGCAAGCGAGTCTCCCGGCCCTCTCTTTAGGCCTGCGAAGGGAAAGATAGTTAGGTGGTCGCCGGTGGATGACTGTCCCGGCTCCAGCGTGGCGGCGGGTGTTGAGGTCGTCCCTGGGGTAGGCGAAGATGTGGGGAACGGGGGAAAGGATCGCCCCCCTCCCTTGTCGCCTGAGAGGGTTGCCAATTCCCCAAGTCTGGACCGCCCACCTCCAGAAACCCCCCGCTCGCCGGCTCCCCACGGACTGGGAAAATCTCTTGAGACCCTCGAGGGAGAAACCTTTCAGGGTCGGCCGGGCTCCTCTCGCCCATCCGTCGGCGCGGGCGATGTGCCAACCCCTGGTGAGCTGGTATTTACCGTTGGCTTTGTCCTCGCTCGCTCCTTCTAAATCGCCCTTTTGCAGGCTACAACATGGCCTCCTCCGAAACCGAGACGAGTGAAGGGTATTCGCCCCCGCCCGACGTGGACAATGTTTCCGACTACCTGGGCGACCCGACCGATGCGGTGGGGATGAAGAGGCAGGTGGCGCGGCTGTTCCAGAAACACACGCTGCTGCTTCAAGAGATCGTGAAAAGGGTCGATGAAGACAAGGCCGAGATCGCGGCCCGGCTCGCGGTCTTGGAGGGACCTCGGCGCGCAGCAGAGGACGACGATGTCACTTCACCGGGCGTGCACATAACGCGAGCCGAGGAGCATCTTAGGCGCGCCACAGAGCAAGTCGGCCTGGCTGAGCGGGAGCTGGTGGCGGTTCGCGATTACCACGACCCTCGCGTGCCGCCACGATCGGGATCGAAGCGGCGGCACAGGTGGAAGTGGATCGAGTACTGATCCAGCCTTTTTTTCTCCCCCGCTCGCGGGATATCGTGGGGTTTCTGCTGTTGTTGCAAAGTTATGTTGTATTTGTAGCGATTCTCAACTCTTTTCGCCCGCCTATGGGCCTAATTCTTACTGCTGAGGTGTGTTGAAATCACCTCGTTGTCACTTTTGTTCTCTGTGGGCGGGCAGGGGAAAAATTCGCGCTACACGTCCTGCCGACCGAGGCGGGGGCGAGCCGAGAGGCTCGCCATTCGGGAGCTTCCCGACTCGCGCGGGATCCCGGGCGGGTGCGGGCCGAGGCTTGCCTGCTCAGGTGTTGCGCGGACGCGGCCGGGCGAGACCCGCGCCTGCCCGGCCTTTGCGGTGCGGTCGCACGCTGGGAAGTCGAACCGACGGGCTGATTTTTGCTATCTGCACCCCCTCTTTCCGCGGGAAGTTTCCCGCCCTTTCTCTTTCCCTATAAATAGGTCTTGCCGGCCCTTATTCCCTCACCGCTTCCAAACGCTCTCTCGCTTCCTTTTTCCGCGAAATACGGTTCGTGCTCGCCTTCAGGATCTGTCTCGCACGTTCGGCGGCGATTCAGTGGGAATGGGTGGAGGCGGCGGCGACGTGGACGGACGGAGTAAGTGCGCCTGGACCTTCTCGGAGCACGATTTTCCTCACGTCGTCATCTCTGAACGCGAGTACCTGGATGCTCTCGGCGACCACGTTCCACCGGGCTTTTCTGCGAGACGGCCCGGGGATAGAGAAAAGATCAACGACTTATCCGGGGACGAGCTCGCCATCCCTCTAGCCCACTTTGAGGTGGGCCTGGGACTCCCCCTGTGGCCCGAGGTGCGCCAGGTGCTGAAATACTTCGGGGTCGTCCTAGGTCAGATGACCCCGAACTCCATAGCCGTCATGGTGGGGTTCGCCTGCTTCCTGCGAGAGGAGCGAGTGGAGTTCAGCCTCGCCGTTTTCCGGAAGCTGTTCTCCTTCCGGGCGAATCGGGACGGGACCGCCTACTTCTCCAACGCCCACCTCAAGGTGCGGGAGACAGTCAATAAGAGTCATAATTGGCTCAAAAAGTTCCTTTTCGTCAAAGGGGATTTCGGCAACGTCCCCTTCTCGCCGGTGCAGCTTAGCGAGTCGAGCTACCGTCCGCCCAGCCTAGGGGGCCATGAAGCCGACTTGTGCGCGTTCTTTGTCGGGAAGAATTTTGAGGTCGCGTACCTGCGCCGCCATCTTGACGACCTCGTCGCCGTCCCGCCAGGGGGAGGTTTGCCACTCGCTGATATTATGCCTTACCCCTCTTTTTTCCTTTACCTCACCCCTTCTTCCTGGCAGGCGAGCGCGACATCCCTCTTCACCCCCCTTACGAGAGCGCTCGGATTCCCCCCGGGGTTCTCGCCCGAGCTCAGGCTGCGGATGCCGCTCAGCGCGACATCCCGTCAGTCCCGGCCAAGAAGCGGCCGGGTGGCGGACAGCCCACCCCTCCGCCGAAGGTGGCGAAGACCGCGGGTCAGCAACCCGCCGCGAGCCAAAGTAAAGGCAAGGCCCCTGTGGACCCTCCGGCCGAGGGCCCTTCGCCCCCGCTGGTTGCTTCGACCAGCGATACCCCTGACCGGGCGGCGGGCACCTCCGCGCCGCCGGACGGGTCTCAAGCTGCTGCGAAGCCGGTGCCGAGGGGTCACCGCAACTTTGGCTGCGGCGAGAGATATCTGGACGAGCTCGGCGCTCCGCTCCTTTCGTGGGACAAGGAGTCGAATCGCGCCGCGATCTCGACCTTGCTGCCGAGTTGGATGGAGCAGGACACCATCGGCGGGGAAGCGTACAACTTCTCGTTCGGCCTGTACTCGCGAGAATACGCCGCCATCTACGACAAAGAGGCGACGCGAGTATTGGTTCACGAAAGCGCGCGGGCCCAGCTACGCGGCCTGGAGCTAGCTCACATGGTAGGGAGGCACTGCACTCAGCTGGAGCGGAACGCCACCTCCCTGAATAAGCTGGCGGACGAGAGGGAGGAGGCCCAGAAGCTCGCTCAGGAGGACGCGAACCTTCAGAGGAGGCGGGCCGACGCGGCAGAGGAGTCCCTCGCGCAGTACCTGGGCGGGGTGGTACGCACTCATCCTGAACTACCGCCCCTTCTCGCGAATGCAGCTCACGATTCTTCTTCTTCCTTTTCCCAGGACGCGGCGACGGCGAGCCGGATGGGTGCCGAGATCACCACCCTTGGTCAGGACAAGACGATGCTGGAGGCGCGGGTACGCGAGCTGGAGGCCGCCGCCGCTGTCCCTCCTCCAGACAGCAGGGTCTGTCCGCTCGAGCACCACTCCGACTACGACTTGGAAGTGCTGATGCAAAAGAACGCCGCCAGTGCCGCGAAGTATACGATGCAAATGCTGCGACGCGCGGATCTCCTTACGAGCGAGGCGGCGGAACTTTCGGCGGAAGACGTGGTGCCGGCGCTATTTCTCCCCGTGCCGGACCCTGGGGACAAAGCCTTCCAGCCCATTTAGGACTTCTCGCCCCGGATCTCGCGTCTCCCCTGCCTTTTGACATTTATTTTTTAGATGTATATTATCATCTATGTTTACCTGTTTTGAGATGTACGCGCGGGCTGCGCCTATACTTCGTGTTTTTCATCTATTGTTGCTTTTATAAATGCTCTCTCGCTCGCCTTATTTATACATTTGTTATTGCCGTGCGACGCGACCTGCCCCTGCGGCCCGGCCCCGATGAGGCGGCTGCTCGTCCGCCGAGCGAGGCGAGCCGGCTCGTCTCTCGTCTGTATTGCCTAATTTCTTGCGGAATCTCGCCCAGGTTCTCGCCTCCACTCGGCCGCCTTTCCTGGGGCTGGGGGGCTATGTTAGACCCCTCCCCTTTTTGATTAACTTTTGTGATTCCGACCTGTTGTTAACATCGTTTGAGTAGTTCCCGGCCTCGCCGGCTGGGTGAGAGTCCGGCAGCGTGATTCGTTCTGGGTCGCAAGTTATTGCTATTGAGTGACTCCCGCCCCCGCCAGCTAGGTGAGAGTCTGGCATCGGGATCTTCTCGGGGTCCAAACTCATTCCATCGAGTGACTTCCGGCCCTGCCAGCTAGGTGAGAGCCTGGCAGCAGGATCTTCTCGAGGCTAGGGATGACACCGAGTGACTTCCTGCCCTGCCAGCTAGGTGGGAGCCTGACAGCGGGATCTTCTCGGGGTCCAAACACATTCCATCGAGTGACTTCCGGCCCTGCCAGCTAGGTGAGAGCCTGGCAGCGGGATTTTCTCGAGGCTAGGGATGACACCGAGTGACTTCCGGCCCTGCCAGCTAGGTGGGAGCCTGGCAGCGGGATCTTCTCGGGGTCCAAACTCATTCCATCTAGTGACTTCCGGCCCTGCCAGCTAGGTGGGAGCCTGGCAGCGGGATCTTCTCGAGGCTAGGGATGACACCGAGTGACTTCCGGCCCTGCCAGCTAGGTGGGAGCCTGGCAGCGGGATCTTCTCGGGGTCCAAACTCATTCCATCGAGTGACTTCCGGCCCTGCCAGCTAGGTGGGAGTCTGGCAGCGGGATCTTCTCGAGGTTAGGGATGACACCGAGTGACTTCCGGCCCTGCCAGCTAGGTGAGAGCCTGGCAGCGGGATCTTCTTGGGGTCCAAACTCATTCCATCGAGTGACTTCCAGCCCTGCCAGCTAGGTGAGAGCCTGGCAGCGGGATCTTCTCGAGGCTAGGGATGACACCGAGCGACTTCCGGCCCTGCCAGCTAGGTGGGAGCCTGGCAGCGGGATCTCCTCGGGGTCCAAACACATTCCATCGAGTGACTTCCGGCCCTGTCAGCTAGGTGAGAGCCTGGCAGCGGGATCTTCTCGAGGCTAGGGATGACACCGAGTGACTTCCGGCCCTGCCAGCTAGGTGGGAGCCTGGCAGCGGGATCTTCTCGGGGTCCAAACTCATTCCATCGAGTGACTTCCGGCCCTGCCAGCTAGGTGAGAGCCTGACAGCGGGATCTTCTCGAGGCTAGGGATGACACCAAGTGACTTCCGGCCCTGCCAGCTAGGTGGGAGCCTGGCAGCGGGATCTCCTCGGGGTCCAAACACATTCCATCGAGTGACTTCCGGCCCTGCCAGCTAGGTGAGAGCCTAGCAGCGGGATCTTCTCGAGGCTAGGGATGACACCGAGTGACTTCCGGCCCTGCCAGCTAGGTGGGAGCCTGACAGCGGGATCTCCTCGGGGTCCAAACTCATTCCATCGAGTGACTTCCGGCCCTGCCAGCTAGGTGAGAGCCTGGCAGCGGGATCTTCTCGAGGCTAGGGATGACACCGAGTGACTTCCAGCCCTGCCAGCTAGGTGGGAGCCTGGCAGCGGGATCTCCTCGGGGTCCAAACACATTTCATCAAGTGACTTCCGGCCCTGCCAGCTAGGTGAGAGCCTGGCAGGGGGATCTTCTCGAGGCTAGGGATGACACCGAGTGACTTCTGGCCCATCCAGCTAGGTGGGAGCCTGGCAGCGGGATCTTCTCGGGGTCCAAACTCATTCCATTGAGTGACTTCCGACCCTACCAGCTAGGTGAGAGCCTGACAGCGGGATCTTCTCGAGGCTAGGGATGATACCGAGTGACTTCCGGCCCTGCCAGCTAGGTGGGAGCCTGGCAGCGGGATCTCCTCGGGGTCCAAACACATTCCATCGAGTGACTTCCGGCCCTGCCAGCTAGGTGAGAGCCTGGCAGCGGGATCTTCTCTAGGCTAGGGATGACACCGAGTGACTTCCGGCCCTGCCAGCTAGGTGGGAGCCTGGCAGCGGGATCTCCTCGGGGTCCAAACACATTCCATCAAGTGACTTCCGGCCCTGCCAGCTAGGTGGGAGCCTGGCAGCGGGATCTTCTCGAGGCTAGGGATGACACCGAGTGACTTCCGGCCCTGCCAGCTAGGTGGGAGCCTGACAGCGGGATCTTCTCGGGGTCCAAACTCATTCCATCGAGTGACTTCCGGCCCTGCCAGCTAGGTGAGAGCCTGGCAGCGGGATCTTCTCGAGGCTAGGGATGACACCGAGTGACTTCCGGCCCTGCCAGCTAGGTGGGAGCCTGGCAGCGGGATCTCCTCGGGGTCCAAACACATTCCATCGAGTGACTTCCGGCCCTGCTAGCTAGGTGAGAGCCTGGCAGCGGGATCTTCTCGAGGCTAGGGATGACACCGAGTGACTTCCGGCCCTGCCAGCTAGGTGGGAGCCTGGCAGCGGGATCTCCTCGGGGTCCAAACACATTCCAATTCTCTGTGCAAGCTGGCTATGGCAATTCTGGGGGGGGGGAGAAAAAGGAATTCATTATAACAAATCGTGTTGCTTACAGGTGCTTAGGGAAAAAACCTCTTCAGGTCGTCTCCACTTCAGGTGAGACTCGGGGTCTCGCCCTCTACATTTTGGAGTCGATAGCCTGACTTCAAAGCTTCCTTCACAATGAATGGCCCCTCCCAGCTGGGGTTGAGCTTTCCAACGGACGCTGACCTTCCTGCCGCGTCCACCTTCTTCAGCACCAGGTCTCCTTCCGCGAACTGCTTGACCCTGACATGCTTGTAAAAGTATTTTGCCATCCTCCTTTTGACCTCCTCCTGTCGGATGGCCGAAAGGTCCCTCAACTCTTCCACCATGTCAAGGGAGAGTCTCAGCTCCCCCTCGTTCTCGGCTCGCCATTCCTCTCAGCCCTCCCTGGCCGCCCCGACTCGCGGTGTTTGGACTTCAAATTCTATGGGGAGCACCGCCTCGCACCCATGGGAGAGCTTGAAGGGGGTCTCCCCCGTGGCCGTGTTAGGGGTGGTTCTTAGGGCCCAAAGAACTGCGGGGAGCTGCTCCACCCAGCTTCCTCTCAAGTTTTCCACCTTTTTCTGACGATGATCTTGTTCGCGGCCTCCACCTGCCCGTTACTCCTGGGGTGGTGGACCGAGGCAAACCTGAGGTCGATTCCAAGCTGTTCGCAGAAGCTGGTGAACTCGGCGCTGGCGAACTGGGGTCCGTTGTCTGTGACGATGGCTTGTGGCAGCCCATGGACAACAGATGATCTCCCCCCAAACGAAGTTCCTGATTACCTGGGAGGTCACCTTGGCCAACGCCTTCACCTCCACCCACTTCGAGAAGTAGTCAATCATCACCAGGAGGAACCTTCTCTGACCGCTGGTCTGGGGGAACGGTCCAACCAAATCCATTCCCCAGATTGCAAAGGGCCAGGGGGCCGTGATACTCTTGAGCTGTTGGGCCGGCTGTAGCTGGAGGGGGGCGAACAGCTGGCACTTATGACATCTCCTTGCGAACTCCGTGGCGTCTCGGCCCAGGGTGGGCCAGAAATACCCTTGCCTGACTATCCTCCCCTCCAGGGTCCGACTCCCGGAATGACTCCCGCACTCCCCGGAGTGGACTTCTTCTAAGATCCTCTGCGCCTCACCCTCGGCTACGCAGCGAGCCAGCATCCCGGAGAGGGTCTTCCTGTATAGCTGCCCGTCTTTAAGGAGGTAGTAAGCGGACTTGTGCCTCAGCTTCTTCCTGTCTACCCCATCCGGATATTCTCCCGTGGAGAGGAAAACTATTACTGGATCCATCCACGAAGCTTGCTGGTCGATCTCCATGAGCTCCCTTTTTTCGATGGAGGGGCGGAACAGGTCGGTGATGGTGCCCCCCACCCGGGGGCCATGCTTTGCTAGTTGGTCGGCCTGTTCATTCTCTCCCATTGGCACGTGTCGGATGGAGAAGGTCTGGAAGGTCCCTATGACCCCCTTCACTTTGGCCAAGTATAACTTCAGAGCGGGCTCCCTTGCTTCGAACTCCCCATTGATCTGGGAAGCCACCACCATGGAGTCGGTTATGACCTCCACATCCAGCACCCCCAACTCCCTGGCCAGGCGCAGCCCCGCTATCACTGCTTCGTACTCGGCCTGGTTGTTTGTAATGGGAAAATGCACCACCACCGTCTGCTCAATCTGAGTCCCTTGAGGGCTTTCCAAAACCACTCCTACTCCAAGAGAATGCCTTCCTGAGGCTCCATCCACCCTCATCTTCCAAGGAGTCGGGCGGGTGAGCTCCTCCTCCGCTACTTCTACCACGTAGTCGGCCAGGAAGTCGGCCATCGCCTGAGCTTTGATCGAGAGCCGCGGAATGAAGGAGACATCGAACTCGCTCAGCTCCACCGACCACTTGGCCAGCCGGCCTGAATGCTCCACCCCCTCGAAGATGTTGCGGAGAGGGTGGTCGGTCACCACTCGGATCGAGTGTGCCTGGAAGTAAGGTCGTAGCCTCCGAGCCGAGATGATTAGTGCGAATGCAAGCTTCTCCAAGATCGGATACCGGAGCTCGGCCTTCCTCAGGACCCGGCTGACGTAATAGACATGGAGCTGTCTCTTTCCCTCTTCTCGAACCAAGACGGAGCTCAGAGCCTCCGCCCCGACCCCGAGATACAAGAACAAATCCTCACCCTCCTTCGGCCCCTGGAGCAGCGGAGCCTGTGTCAATTGTGCCTTGAGGGCCTGGAACGCCTCCTCGCATTCATTGGTCCATTCAAACCTCTGACCACCCCTCAGCGTTTTGAAGAAGGGGGAGCACTTCTCCACTGCCCGAGAAAGGAAGCAACTCAACCCTGCTAACTTCCCCGTCAACCGTTGGACCTCCTTTGCATTCTGCGGGGACCCCAGCTCCATGATAGCCTTGACCTTGTCTGGATTCGGCTCGACCCCCGCGAGGGTGAGGAGATGCCCTAGGAACTTCCCCCGGCCGGCCCCAAAGACACACTTAAGGGGATTCAACCGCATCTTGTATCTGCGCAGGGTGGCGAAGGTCTCCTCCAAGTCCCGAAGGTGGGAGTCCACATCCCGGCTTTTGATCATGAGGTCGTCCACGTACACCTCCAAGTTCCTCCCCCTTTGCTCCTTGAAGACCCTATCCATCATTTTTTGGTAGGTGGCCCCAGCGTTCTTCAGCACGAATGGCATCATCTTGTAGCAGTAGCATCCGTCCCCTGTGATGAATGAGACATCCTTGATGTCCGGGGAGTGCATCCTGATCTGATGGTAACCTGAAAAGGCATCTAAAAAACTCATTATAGAAAAGCCGACGGCTGAGTCAACCAGCGCGTCGATCCGAGGCAAAGGATAACAGTCCTTAGGACAAGCTTTATTAAGAAGGGAAAAATCGATACACAATCGCCAGCGGCCGTCTCCTTTTTTGACCATCACAATGTTGGAGACCCAGCCGGGGTACTGAATTTCGGACACGAAGCCAGCTTTGAGAAGCTTCGCCACCTCCTCCCTGATGGGTTCCGCCAGCTTGTCCGCCGTGGATCTCTTTTTCTGCTGGACGGGGCGTGTCCCCGGGTCCAAGTTGAGGCGGTGGCAGGCCACATCCGCGTCAACCCCGTCATCTCCGCGGCGCTCCAGGCGAAGATGTCCACGTTCTTCTGGATGCACTCCAGCATCCTGCCTTGGTCCTCCGGGGTCAGCCCTCCGCTGACACGGATCTTCTCCATCCTTCCTCCCCGGGTGAGCACCTCCAGCTCCACCACTTCTTCTGCCGCCTCCAGCCTGGACCGCTCCCCCCATCCTTCGGCGTCCCCTTCCTCCGGAACGGGGACCTCTACCTCCATCTCTCCTCCCACGGCCCTTACTTCGGCCACCTCCTCCAGATCTCCTCTTGCCGCCTTCTCTGCGCAGTCCTTCACTCCCAGCTCCTCCCCTCCTGCTTCCTGCTCGACCTTCTCCATCCTCCGCCCCATCTCCTCGGCTCCCTCCTGCCAAGAGATGGTGTTCACCGCGGTGACATAGCACTCCCGTGCCACCTTTGGGTCCCCCCTAACCCTGACCTGCACCCCCTCAGCGTTGAATTTCAAGCACTGATGGAAAGATGAGGGGACGCAGCGGAAGGCGCTGATCAGGGGCCTACCGAATATTGCGCTGTAGCTGCTAGGGGCGTCCACGATGACGAACTTTCAGTTTCGGGACTGCCCCCCCAGGATGACATGGAGGCCAACGCCTCCCTCTACTTCCTTCCTTTCTCCCGAGAACCCGAACAGGGGCCCGTCCGAGGCCAACACCCTCTTAGCCTCCACCTTCATCGCGTCAAACGCCTTTTTGAAGACGACGTTGACGGAGCTCCTATTGTCCACGAGGATCCGAGAGACAGTGAAATTCTCGATGGCGGCCTTGATGACCAACGCATCACAGAACGGATCCTCGTGGTCTGGCATATCACTTCTGGAGAAGGTGATCCTCTCCTCCGGGGGTGGGGTTTGGGATGTAGAGGCGACGCTCCGCCGGTACATGGTGTGGAGGCTTGCCTTGCGGGAAGCCTCGATCCCCACTCCCCCGTGGATCACTCTGATCCCTCCTCGGGTCCCGACATCAACCCGGTCCTCGCAACGATCCGCCTCTGCCCGAGGCAGGACCTCCTCGATCCTCACTTCTTGCCGCGCCTCCTCCTGCTGCTGCCGCCGCCCCCTATTCCCTCTCATCTCCAAGAATTCCGGGCACGTGGCTGTTGCGTGCCCCTCTTCCTGATGGAAGTCACAATAGGGCAGCTCCACCCTGAACTCTCTTCTCCTTCTCCTCATGATCCCCCTCCTCGCTCCCAAAGCTATGACCATGGCCTCCTCCTGATCGGGGAGCCGGGGCCGGTGACCCTGCCTCCAGCCCGGTGGGTGGAACTGGTCCTGCCTCCCCTGATAGTGACCCCTTCCGAAGTACCCTCTCTGTGGCCCCTGCCCCTGCCACTCTGGTCTCCAGCCCAGCCGACGGTCGGGCTCCTGATGCCCCCACCCCGGCTACTGTCCTTGGAGCTGCCTCTTCTCCCTCTGCCTGGGCTCCCCTCTTCTCTCCTCCTGCGCTCTTCCTCCCTTCGACTCCTTCTCTTCCTCGGTGGCCCATCTGGCTAGCTTCCTTGCGAACTCCGGATTCGACGCCTCCCCGTCGACTTCTCTTGTCGCCCTCTCCATCAGTTCTTCGTAGGAGAGGGGAGGAACTCTCTTCAGCTCCATTCAGAAGAAACCCTGCTGCAGGCCCAGGGTGAAGGCCATCATCAGACTATCGCCCGGCATCTCCTGGACCTGGGTGACCTCCTCCTGAAATCGGTCCACGTAGCTCCCCAACGTCTCGTTCACCCCCTGCTTTATGTGGAACAAGGACTCAGACTCCTTCTTCCTCTTCTTTGAGGTAGTAAACCTCAACATGAACCCTCGGCGCAAGTCCTCGAAGCAATAGATGGAACTAGCCGGAAACTGGTGGAACCACTCCCTTGCCTTCTCTCGGAGGGTGATGACGAAGAGACGACACTTGAATCTGTCTGACATCTGACGGATGGAGACCACGTCCTCGAACCATTGGACGTGCTGAACCGGGTCTCCCTTCCCGGTGTAGTAGGACATTTCGGGCTCCCTGAACCCTTCTGGTACTGGTGCTGAGGAGACCAGCTCGCTGAAAGGACTGCCTCCCCCCACTGGGCGAGCCGGCGAATCTCGCGAACCCAGCTCGCCGAACCTGCCTCGGCTTGCCGACCCGGGGAAAAGCTCGCGCCCCGGGAGCTCGCATCCTCGGCCTTCCTCGGCAACTTCCTTTCCAGCTCGCCGGCCAGGGGCGTCCTCGCCCAAAGAGGGGGCGGCCGCGATCTGGGCTGCCGGCGTCGAGTACTCGGCCCGCGCGCCGAGCGCGATCCTGACGAGGCCCAGCACCTCGTTCCTGAAGTCCTCCAACATCCCTACTGTTGCGAGAGGCGGGGGGGGGGGGGGGGGCGGCGAGTCCTGCCTGTCAGATCCTTGTCCTCCTGTCATTGAGCTCGCCGAAGCTTTTCCGCACTGACCACTCTCCACGCTCACCGCACCAAGATGTTGAAACCGGAATCCGGCCTCTTATGGAGTTCGACCCTTGGGGAAGGGGTGGTCTCGCGCCTACTTTGCTCCTGCAAGAAAAACAACGAAAGAGACAAGAAAGAACAGACCCAAGAGCTCGGCAGGGAGGTCCCACCACAAACCCGGAAGATCTCTGAGCGCTTCCCCTCCTTAGCCAGAAATCGAGCTAAGGTACCCTCAGAGAGCACTTGAGAATGAAAGTAAGGAGGCACTGGAAGCGTCCCCTCTGAGGTACCCCTTGGGTCTTATTTATAGTTTTTCGGAATCTGAACTGCCAATAACCAAAATAACTGACCTGAAAATACCAAAAGACCCATAGCTGGGTCTGCCAACAGCCAAACTCCGCTGTTCTGAGAGGCTATGCGCAGTCCAACCTGGTCTGCCAACAGCGTGGCTCCGCTGTTCTGAGGGGCTATTCGCACCCCTCGGTAGTCAGCTCGCCTTCAACCCTCCTCCGCTGGGGGGCGAGCACGGCCTGGCTCCAACTGCCCGCTTATGCTCCCTGGGCGAGCGCGAGCCGGACCGTCGCGACCTGCCTGTCTTCTGCCGGGCGGACCGGCAGCCAGGTCGCGTGTGGGGGTTGGCCGGCGGTCACCACGACCCCGATCGACTCGCTAGTCGCGGGTCTCCAAACTCATCTGCTTTGGCCAAGGACTCTTCGCGCGACCCGCTCGCTCGCCTCGCCGGCTCGCTCGCCTGAAATGGGGCGGGAGCGGGCCAGCCCTTCTGCCGTATATCTGTTTTGTCGTTCGGGTGCGGGTCGCGGGACCAGTTCTGCTCGACCTCCCTGGCGGGACCCGCTCGCCGGACACGGGGTTGTACACACCACAACTTGGCGTCTCCTTCCAACATGAACGTCGCATATTCAGATTTCTTTTCTTCTGGCGTCTCTGCTGCGCTCATAAGCTCTTGAATGTGAACCCACCAATCCTCCGCATCCGTTGGCGTACCAACTCCCTTGAATGACGGGGAATGGAAGCTCAAGAAATACCTCAAGTGCCGGTCTCCATGTCCGACAATTACCCTCTCCGCCAAAGGCTCCACTCGCCTGGCTTCTCCTCCTGGCACAGCCGTCGCCGTATTCGGTGTAGCATGGGTTGCTACTTGAGCTGCTGCTGCAGCTTGGGCTGCTACCATCGCTTCTGCCAGCATGCGGCAGAAGTCGGCCGGGTTTACACCCGTGCCCAACAGACCTGGAGCAGTGGCACTGCTCGCCGAGAGTTCCTCTCTTACTCTCAACGTACCCGCCTCGTTGCTTGCACTCTTCAAGAAAACAAGAAATAAGGAATCAGTCTCAACTCTCAAGACTTAAACATAAGGACACTCATGGTCCCGCGTTACTCTTATGTGGATAACTTCTCTACGCATTGACCTTGAATCTAACCTGGCTTTGATACCAAATTGTAACACCTCCCCTGTAATGACCATATAATATGGGTCCGGCCGGGGCCCCACAACATACGGACGCCACAGTTTTAGTATTAAAAGTTGATATAGCTACCCACACTCAAAACACTTTGCACAACACATCGGAAACACCAGCAAGACAAGAAGTTATTCACTACAAGAAGAGTAAAATAAATGGCCTTATGGCCTTACAACAAGTGTCCAAAATCAAACAATACAACAGTCAAGAATGTGCTTAGCACTCCTAGTCTACCTCGGCATGCAAGCCGAACAACATGAGTCTCAAACATACGACATCATATAAGTAGAGCTACAAAAGAGAAAAGCACTTCATGAGGCTTAGGCCTTTCTGGCCGGCGAGCTAGCTCCTGCATGCGATCCTTGCCCTATAAAATTTATTAGTAACGTGGGTCAGCAAAGGCTGACCTGAAACTATGTAACAACACATCTCCTCCCGGCCGCCCCTAACGGACCCCGGGGTACCCCTCCAACCTGCAAGTTAGCACTTTGTATGCAATAATCATAAGCAAGAAAAGCAACTACAGAAACAGGCTTGGATATCACACACATCATACATGTTCTCTACTGGTTGAGCATATAATAAAAGGGCCTACTTATGCAATCATGTATGCAACAACCCGAGTTTCACCCAAGGCACCCTATCTCGTATGCATCTAGCACATCATCACATCATATGGGTACTCATCGATTCCCCATTGGCATAAAGCCACAAGCAAAGGGGTCACACCATTTCCCCTAACGGCACACCGGCCGCCACATGGAACTCTTGCAAAGGCCCCACCCGCTCAAGGTCTTAGACCCGGGCTTGCCTACAAGCACTGACGTCTCATGTCAGTATTCCAACAACACAAACTGACCGATTCTAAGAAGCCTTGTCGGACCCCACCCGTTCATGGCCTCATTGCCCGGGCTTGCCCCCATGCTTGGTATTCTCGTCAGTCTCACAGAAGCGGACTAGTCTCGCCGGGACACTCTCCACACATGACGTGAACGTCACGGGATAGCCAGCCGACCACAGAGACATAGCCACGCCTTGGCGCTTCACAAACCAAGACAATTCCACCCTAGTCCCTCACTTGTACTGCAGCGTTCCCGCGCACCAAGGAAACCATCTCCAACTCATGCAGAGCTAACCTTGTCCACCAAGGAAAACATCTACCGCCGCGAGGAGCTAACCTTGTTCGGTTCCGACTACACGTACTCACTCGAGAAAAAGGGGAAAAACATCACCACATCACAAACGGTGTCTTGCCGCAACGGAATCTCTACGAATTCTTAACGTTCGTATGCAACATCACCGAGTCGGACTAATGGTCGCGACTACGGCTTCACCCACCATGCCTAATCCACTAACGGAGCGGATCTCTAATGCAAAATATGTCGGGGACGGACTCAATCAACCCGGAGGTTCCTCTTGAACCTTGGCGACCCAAAACCCCTCTCATTTGAGAGTTTGGTGCCCAAGAACTAGAAAAGAAAAATGATGCTAAAGACATGCATCCTAAGACCGAGAGGAGAAGTGTCGTTACCTTCCGACTCCTCTTCCTTGCCATGGCAAAATATCCAGATGAAAACCTTTGCAAATATCTAGCATCCACGGATCCGGACTCGACTCGCGATTTGGAGCACCGAAGCTTCTCCTACAACCCAAACCCTCCTTCACCTTCTTCCTTGCTCTCCCTTCTCTCTAGAAATTAGTAAGAGAAAAGCTTGAAGAATAATGAGGGTTTCCAACCCTATTCTCGGACTTAACTCCTCAAGAACAGTCCTAAACCGTCAGATCCTAAAATCAGGAAAATAATGTCCACGATCCGCCTGAAAAATAAAATACCTGGGCCGAACACGGCCTGACATACGCCCGTGTCCAGGGCCATGTGCCTCATTCGCCGTTTCAATTCGACGCGCCTGGAACAACACACGGGCATCCGACACGCCCGTGTTCTATCCGACACGCCTGTGTCCCCAATGACACGGCCGTGTGGCCGGCCGTGTGCCTCCATTGACACGGCCCCGAAAACATCCCGAGAGGTGACACGGCCTGGGACACGCCCGTGTCCCAAGCCGTGTGCCAAGTCTCGACACTCGTCGATATCCTTTGTGTCGACACCGCGGAAAAACGTCGAGCGAAGATCGTCGACCAAGCGGGACACGCCCTGTGACACGCCCGTGTCATAGGCCGTGTGCCCCAGTCTCGACACTCGACACTCGACACTCGTCGAGTGAACATCGTCGACCGAAGATCGTCGACAGACCCACACGGCCTTGTACACGCCCGTGTCCTAGGCCGTGTGCCTCGTCTCGACACAAAGTTGAGTGAAAAATGTCGACATCTCGGGCCGAGTGTCGACACGGGCTCGACACGCCCTGCGACACGCCCATGTCGCAGGTCGTGTGCCCTCACTCGACACTTCGTCGAGCGCAAAGTGTCGACCACGCGACCAAGTCGTCGAAACGGCCTGACACAGCCTGGGACACGCCCGTGTCCCGGGCCGTGTGCCCCCTGCCAGAAACCAAAAAGGTCCAGAAACATAAATCGACCCCTTTCTCCAAATCTGGGGGTGTTACACATGTTAGCAGCAGAGGTATGCTTGTTAACCATCTCTAAGGCATGTCTAGTCTGGTTCTCATCCTCAATGCATATGAAGCGCTTGAGGTCTTTCAGGCTCACCTGCGTCTTCTTGCGATACATTTCAGTCTTGAAAGAATACCATGCCGAGGGTAATTTAAGGATTATCGCTCCTGCAACGAAAGTATCTGACAAAGGTATGTTCTCACTGTTCAGCTTGTCCACCAGATTTTCAAAATTAGCTACCTATGAAAGGATTTCCCTTTCCTCAGTGAAGGTGAAAGCCATGAATTTGTCCACCGGGTGCTTCTTGGACATGTTCTCCTCTTCCTTGAACTGCTCCTCCAAGGCTTCCCAGATTTCCTTTGCAGTTTTTAACTTGTTGTACGTCTCTACAAGTCTGTTTGAGAGGCAGTTGAGAATATAATCACAGCAGAAATCTTTATCGTTGATCCACTAATCCTCATCTTCTCCTCCTTTAAAGGATTCGAAGTTGGTCTGTACTGTGTAGAAGATGTTCAGGTACTTCATGCTGAACTACCTATTCTGCTTCCAGGCACTGAACTCAGCGTTGGAGAATTTCTCCAACTTGATCATCGACAACGAAGACGACAGATTGTTTGCTTTCGACATTGTGGGTTCCTACTAAATGACTTGGAGCGCCACTATCAACCTAGAACAAGAGCAGTAAAATAGGGAAAGAAAATACCTAAGCGAGGCGATGACAGTCTTCGAATCCAATCCAGTAAGATTGCTCCTCCTCTTCGTGGCACGAAAGAGATGAAATCATGTAACAAGAGCTTTCACCGCTTCTACTGCACACAATGGCTAGCCAACAAAGATCAGGACAGCCACTAAGTGACTGGAGAGAGATCACTATAACAGGCAGCAAGAAAGCTCCTTTAAATGACGGTATCAGAAGAGCACAATTCCAACAAATAGAACCGATTTTGTATAGGCTTCCTCCAAGAGAAATTTGTGGCAAGAGATCTCTTGTTGCTGCAACTGGAACTCCCAGTGACGATGAAGAAGATTAATAAGAACTCCTGGTATCTTGGTGTACTCTTTGATAGATCAGAAATTGGAGATCAGGAGAAGATCAGTTGGCTGGCAATGAATGAGAGGGTGCACAGCTGGCCGGAGACCTTTTCAATACAGATTTGAATATTTTTGTTTCAGTAGAACAACTCCTTTTCTCCAGAACCAGTGATAGTTTCGGATCTACAGCTGGATGCCTCTTGGCAGAAGAAGAAGAAGGCGTGATCTGCTCTTTCTTGTTGGCGATGGAGATCAAAGTAAGGCCCGGTGATCTGCGATCTACACCTTCAAAAACGGATGAAAAAAACAGGACCGGCGGCGGGCTTCTTCGAACGAGCGGCGGCAGGAAGTCGTATTTTTTTCTTTTCGATCTCGATCGCAGGCGACGCCAACCCCTGCGAGGATCGTGAAAACGGAAGAGCGACATGATCTTCTTGTTCGCGATCGGCCGAACTACCTTCGCGATCAAGGCGTGAAATAGAAAATCGCGAACAGCAGCAACTCCTCCCGATCCGTGCGGAGATGACCTTCTTCACAGGCGGCGATCCACCTCCGATCGGCTAGGGCGAAAAAAAGTAGGAGAGAAACTCACGAGCGGGGGAGAAAAACGCACGGGAGCGGCTAGGGCAAACGAAAAACTTCGAGAATGATAGAGTGCTCGAAGCATCCGCGTGACCGTCAAGTTTGGAACGGCCTACTCGTTGCCCCTAGCATGGGTATTTATAGGCAAACCCTAAATACCCGACTACGGGTTGATGGACTCCTATTGGATCCTAATCAAAACCCAATAAGCACCCGTCACGCCTATTTCAATATACCTCAACATTTCCGTCTCGTCCATCTTCCAGGTTTCAGAAAAACATAAATCCTAATTGGATTATTTTGATAATAGAAGAAGAATGTTTCGTTTTATGAGTGAAATGTAATTTAAGAGCAAAACTATGCATGTATACATTGTTTTAGTGTGAAAATTGTTAGAATTGGATCAAGAAAAAACCATCTGATAAAAACTAGAGATTGTTTTATCAGTGGAATAATTGCTGCAATTTGTAAAGTGATTTAGAAAGATTGGTTATTATGGGGACTTATGGTACATGATATATTTTATACGAGTTATTAAAACATAATTTGTGTGCTTTCATATGATATATCAAATACTTATACATCCTGGTTTAAAAATTGAGATTTCATTGCGTGTGATTGTAGTAGCTCATTATTAAGATTAAGATTTGAGATTGTTTTAAATTATTGTGATTTCATATTTATTCATTTTGACTTTAGGGGCAATGGATAATAATTAGATGCAAAACAAACTTTTAAAATTGTAAATTCTAAAAATTACAATTCCAGAAAACTAATTTTTTGTGCAGTCGAACAACATTTATGTATCAATTCTAATTCTGTTCACTGAATATCATCCTACAGCCGAACATCAAAATTGGTTTTCTGCACAAAACCAATTTCTGTAGATATTGATTTTCTGACCAAAGCCAATTCCAGAAAGTCAATACATGCGCGTCGAACGGGCCCTTGGGCAAAATGTCCATTTAAGTTCTCAACATCTAATCTCTTTAATATTTCAGTCTTTAATCTTTATTTTTGAACAAATTTTATTTCTGTCCTCACTTAACTCTTTTTGCTAAAACTAACGGATGTTGAAACTGGGATTCAGTTCCACCTAGAGTTCGGACCTAGAGTTGTAGCTCACACCTACTTCTCTCAAGCCATCCCTTGGAGAGAGACCTGAATTTGGAAAATGGTCATTGACTCTGGCGTGGAGGTCACACCTCACACTTGGAAGACCTTTGAGATCTCCCCCTCCCTAGTCAATGTTGGGCTAGGTGTCTTGGAGGATGAAGGAAGAAGATGAAGATTGGTGAAAAATGAATCCCTCTCCAAGGCACCTCAAGGGTCTATTTATTGATTTTCTGGGGATGGTTTGCCAATAGCGCAATCCTGCTGCTCTAAAATTACTGAAATACCCTGGGCTGGTCTGCCAACAGCCAAACTCCACTGTTTTGAGCAGCTATTCGCAGCCCACCGGTGTGACGAACCAAATATGGCACACCGCATATTATAATGTTTGATTTTATATAAATCATTATTTTACAATCCCCGATGATGAAAAAGACAGTACGATATTTTATTTTTCCTCAAGAGTTTTCTTTTGCGCATTCATTTGATTTTATTTTCCATTTCCCTTGATTTCATTTGATTTTCCGTTTTATGTGGGCTGGCCGGGCTTGCTGCCTTTAATGGTGGGCTGATTTACTTATGTGTGCTGGCTAGCTTGGTGTGCTGACTGGTGTGGTGTGTTGGCTGTGTCGGTTGGCTGTTGTGATGTGCTGGCTGGCTGTTTTATCTAGTTGCTGGATATGTTTGCTGGCTGAAATTTGGCTTGACATTGGGGTGTTGAGGTTTGACACTTGGATTGTATTTGGACACTTGGCTGTTGGTTTAATGATATGGAGACACCTAGCTGAGTTAACAAATCTAGTTTGGCTTCTTCTTGCCTCTTCACCGCTCCTACTCCTCTTTAAATAGTGGGTGAATTTCTGCCTCTCCTCAATCACCTGCTCTCCCTCTTCTCTGTTGCTCCTTGCTGCCCAAGCTGCTGTTCTCCACTGTCTTGCTGCAGCACTACCCCGGACCCCTAGCTGTTGGACTGCTACTTCTTCTACTATTTTTCTGTTGGACTGCTGGCTTGCTGCCGCCCTGTTGCTGTTGGCTACTGCTCCCGAGCTCCTTGACTGAACAATGCTCTCTCTTCTCCTCCTCCCCCTTCTTCTCCTTGTGCTGGTTAGTTTATTACTTTCAGGATTATTTTGCAACCGTGTTTTGTGCTGATTTTATGCCGCCTTGACACTGTTTTTGTGGATGTTTTATGTCATGTGTTGGGCTGTTTACGTACAGATTTTGGGGCTGTTTTTTATAGTTGTTTAGCGGCTGTTTCGTGGTCATTTTATCTTAATTTTGAGCTACTCTTTTGCTGCTGGTTGTGTTAATTAGTTGTTGTACAGCAGGTTCAGAGGACGGGAAGTCTATTTGGGGGTTGGTTTGGCCCATTCGAGTTATTTAATGGCTGTCCAGCACTAGTTAAGAGCTGATTTTGTGCTTTAAACGTTTCTTTTCCTCTTATTTTTTTAGTTTATTGATTTCGACTTTCCAAATTTGTTAGTATTATACTATGAGTAAAACGAGACGCAACCCAAACTATATACATCTTATTTCAGTGGTTTCCAAGATTAGGGCAAAAGAGGATGGCATCCCGCGATAATCATGGTAATAATACAGCAAAGGATAAGGGTAAAGACAAAGCGTTGGTGAGTATTTTATTTCTTGAATTATGTATTATTTTTGTTATTTCTAAGGACACTGCCTGTGCATATGAATTTAAAACTTGATAATCGCTAATCAAATAAATGTGGGCGAGGGGAAAATTATAGCGATACAAACATTTTTTGAGGGGAAGTTTATTTTAAACTCATATATGTTAAATGGTTTTTTTTCCTTTTACGATCAAGAAAGATAATAAAATATAAAATCCGGCATAAAGAAATACGTAGGTTTCGAATCCTATGATGTAGAGGTCTTTACTGATGGATTCACCAGTAGGGGTGAGCCTACAATTTCGCCCTTCGGGGGTGTGGCCAATTCAAGTTGCATATCTAAGTATTTCCTATTTTATGTAATTAAAAGGGTGGGATTTCAGGAAGAAAACATATATCTATATTTATTGTATTGTAAGCATATTGCTATAACCCATTTCTCTACATGTAGACTAATTCACGAAATAATTATCTCAAATAGTCATATTTGTATGACTAATCCAGTTGAATTACATGTTTTTAGGCAATAGGAGCAAGTCCCAGTGCACCACAGAGGGTTTCACCAGAAGAGCTGGCGAAGGTATGGTTGAAAATCTTCATCGGTATCGGGGAATGTCAGGAGAATCATCGACTCACAAATACAAACTGCGAATGCGATTATTGTATCTACTACTATTCTTAGATTTGTTACTATACGTTGTGTATGCAAATAAATCACGGAAAATAATAAACTTGTATGTTCTTTTCTGTGATATGTACTACTGTGACTCAATTTTTGAAAACTTCTGATTCATTTGGGGGAAACCTGCGATAGGGGTTTCACAATTGGTATCAGAGCCAGGTTTGTTTTCAAAACATTGTGTCATAGGGATTACACGATCATCAGAGGTAACCTAAAAGAAATTAAATTCCTTTATATGAACCTATTCAGGTCTATTCCAGTCGACGTCATCAGGAGGATCGCGAAGAACGAGAAATTCAACAAGAAACCAGATCAGAGGAAAGTAACAATGGACATCAACTAAGGAATCCTTCTGACTTTGTACTAGCAATAGCCGAAGCCCTTAAGCTGGTATTTCCAACATTAGCTACACTTGTACCCCTAGTGCCACAAGTAGACCCTAACCCTCAACAATCGCGCCAACAACAAATGAACCCTCCTATGAATCCTTCTCCCGACGTGGTTGCCCCTACACCCTATCATCGACAAATGGATTATGATCTCAAACAATTTCTGGACTTAAAACCACCAACGTTCGTCGGAGGATTGTCTCCATTAGAAACTGAAGACTGGATACTTCGCATTGAAACTATATTCCAAGTCATGCGTTGTCCGGACGATCGAAAGGTCGAGCTAGCGTCCTTTTTATTAGAGGGAGCAGCCAAACATTGGTGGAACAATATCGTGGCTACAAAATTCACCAGACGTGAACCAGTAACATGGACAAATTTTCTGCACGAATTCACAAACTGGTTTGTGCCACGGTCTGAGAAGAGAGTCTTGCACGATCAATTTCTGCGATTAGTTCAAGGGACAAAATCGGTATTGCAGTACGAGGTAGAATTTTCTAAACTCGTATATTACGCCGATTCTCTTGTAACAACGGAAGAAGATCGTTGTCGACAATTTCAACAGGGATTACAGGACGATATCCATAATTTGCTAGTACCCCTGGATATTCTCGAATACGGAAAGTTAATCGAGCGAGCGAGACTGACGGAAATTGATCAAAGCAAATCGCAGAAGTCTCGCGATAGTGGGAAAAGAAAAGTAACTGAAACTCCAACCCAAAACGAAGTACAAGACAATCGAGATACAAAAGCGTTACAAGTTGCTCCGATGACCAGTAATACAACTCAAGAAACTGCGACAAAGTGTGCGAAGTGTAGTCGTTTTCATCGAGGAGAGTGTTTGCTTGGTGCTTGCTACTATTGCCGTCAACCAGGACACACAAAGAAGAATTGTCCAAAACTCTTGAACAAAGCCTCCAGTACGCAAGGACCTCCACCTCTGGTGTCACCTCAGCTATATCAAATGTATGCCGAGTCTCTAGCATCGACACCTGCACCGGCACCTGCACCTTTAGCTACTTCCGCTCCTGTTCAGACTCCAGCTCCTCCTCCTGAAGTACCAGAAGAACGCATGATTATGCCCCGAGCCTTTAATTTAGAACCATATCGCAAGAAATAATTTATTTGGTTTATCTGAATATAGTTATGTTTTCGAGGACAAAAACTCCTCTTAAGGAGGGATGAAATGTGACGAACCAAATATGACACACCGCATATTATAATATTTGATTTTATATAAATCATTATTTTACAATCCCCGATGATGAAAAAGGCAGTACGATATTTTATTTTTCCTCAAGAGTTTTCTTTTGCGCATTCATTTGATTTTATTTTCCGTTTCCCTTGATTTCATTTGATTTTCCGTTTTATGTGGGCTGGTCGGGCTTGCTGCCTTTAATGGTGGGCTGATTTACTTATGTGTGTTGGCTAGCTTGGTGTGCTGGCTGGTGTGGTGTGTTGGCTGTGTCAGTTGGCTGTTGTGATGTGCTGGCTGGCTGTTTTATCTAGTTGCTGGATATGTTTGCTGGCTGAAATTTGGCTTGACATTGGGGTGTTGAGGTTTGACACTTGGCTTGTATTTGGACACTTGGCTGTTGGTTTAATGATATGGAGACACCTAGCTGAGTTAACAAATCTAGTTTGGCTTCGTCTTGCCTCTTCACCGCTCCTACTCCTCTTTAAATCGTGGGTGAATTTCTGCCTCTCCTCAACCACCTGCTCTCCCTCTTCTCTGTTGCTCCTTGCTGCCCAAGCTGCTGTTCTCCACTGTCTTGCTGCAGCACTACCCCGGACCCCTGGCTGTTGGACTGCTACTTCTTCCACTATTTTTCTGTTGGACTGCTGGCTTGCTGCCGCCCTGTTGCTGTTGGCTACTGCTCCCGAGCTCCTTGACTGAACAGTGCTCTCTCTTCTCCTCCTCCCCTTTCTTCTCCTTGTGCTGGTTAGTTTATTACTTTCAGGATTATTTTGCAAGTATGTTTTGTGCTGATTTTATGCCGCCTTGTCACTATTTTTGTGACTGTTTTATGTCATGTGTTGGGCTGTTTACGTACAGATTTTGGGGTTGTTTTCTATAGCTGTTTAGCGGTTGTTTCGTGGTCATTTTATCTTAATTTTGAGCTACTCTTTTGCTACTGGTTGTGTTAATTAGTTGCTGGACAGTAGGTTCAGAGGACGGGAAGTCCATTTGGGGGTTGGTTTGGCCCATTTGAGTTATTTAATGGCTGTCCAACACTAGTTAAGAGCTGATTTTGTGCTTTAAACATTTCTTTTCCTCTTATTTTTTAGTTTATTGATTTCGACTTTCCAAATTTGTTAGTATTATACTATGAGTAAAATGAGATGCAACTCAAACTATATGCATCTTATTTTAGTGGTTTCCAAGATTAGGACAAAAGAGGATGGTGTCCCGCGATAATCATGGTAATAATACAGCAAATGATAAAGGTAAAGACAAAGCGTTGGTGAGTATTTTATTTCTTGAATTATGTATTATTTTTGTTATTTCTAAGGACACTGTCTGTGCATATGAATTTAAAACTTGATAATCGCTAATCAAATAAATGTGGGCGAGGGGAAAATTATAGCGATACAAACATTTTTTGTGGGTAAGTTTATTTTAAACTCCTGTACGTTAAATGGTTTTTTTTTCCTTTTACGGTCAAGAAAGATAATAAAACATAAAATCCGGCATAAGGAAATACGAAGGTTTTGAATCCTATGATGTAGAGGTCTCTACTGATGGATTCACCAGTAGGGGTGAGCCTACAATTTCGCCCTTCAGGGGTGTGGCCAATTCAAGTTGCATACCTAAGTATTTCCTATTTTATGTAATTAAAGGGGTGGAATTTCAGGAAGAGATTTCAGGAATAAAACATATATTTATATTTATTGTATTGTAAGCATATTGATATAACCCCTTTCTCTTCATGTTGACTGATTCACGAAATAATTGTCTCACATAGTCATATTTATATGACTAATCCAGTTGAATTACATGTTTTTAGGCAACAGGAGCAAGTCCCAGCGCACCACAGAGGGTTCCGCCAGAAGAGCTGGTGAAGGTATGGTTGAAAATCTTCATCGGTATCGGGGAATGCCAGGAGAAACATCGACTCACAAATCCAAACTGCGAATGCGATTATTGTATCTACTACTATTCTTAGATTTGTTACTATATGTTGTGTATGTAAATAAATCACGAAAAATAATAAACTTGTATGTTCTTTTCTGTGATATGTACTACTGTGACTCAATTTTTGAAAATTTCTGATTCATTTGGGGGAACCTGCGATAGGGGTTTCACAACCGGAGGCAAAATAGCAGACTCTCAAGTCAGGCGAGATTCTCGAGTCGGGCAAGAACTAGGCTGGGCGAGACCCTCAAGGGGCTGGGGAAAGAAATATTGACTCAACTATGAAATTTGAAGCAATACAAAACAAGAATTTAAACAATACAAAACAATACATAATCAGAATATATATTATGAATTTAAATTTCTATCTCCAAATCAATACAGAACAGGAGTTCTCTTACTGCACTGACTGTTCTTCAAGAACATTTTCAGATATAAAATGCCTAAGAGAGTGAGAAACTTTCTAAACTGTATCTTATTTAGATCTATCTCTTAGTTAATTAAATCATTGGAGTCTACACATGACACCAAATCGAAGGCGTCCAGGAATGAAGACTAGGAGAAATCAAGGGAAATCAAATTAAACCTGCATGGAACCATAACAAATCGCATTATGTAGTTTCAAAATCATCTTAGAGTAGTCGTTGTGGTGGACTCGCCGTGTAGGCATGGAGTACTAGCACGGAGTCGTCGCCGGACCTGTCATCGTGGAGGACTTGCCGGGGAGTAGCCGCGTGTAGTGGTAGTCGTGCAGTCGCGTGGAAGGAGGAAAAGGGTCGCTTGGGTTGAGGAAAAAATGGGCATTTTTTGAGTCTGCATGATAGAAAAATAAAATCTATTAACTTTAGGACTGAAACTTAAAATGGAGTAAAAGTTGGGGACTGATTTATACAAAATAAAACCTTTGGGACTGAAAATTTAAATGGAATAAAGGTTGGAGACTGAAATAGGTATTTATAACACACAAATGGGTCGGCTATCAACTCTGAGAAAAACTACTTGAAATTACGTAATGTAAGAAATCTCACAACTCTCAACCTACTCATCCACAATAAGGTGTCAAAGAACCAAATGACAACGTACCCAAAAAAATATAAAATCCGTCACTAATATCTAAAATATGATATCAAATATCAATTTTCTTCGTTGACCAAGTTTAACGAACTCTGTTCTTCTGCAATCAATGAGGAGCTGTCTTCGATGGAAGTAATATGTTGCTCTCTGCTTGACGCGTCCAAGTAATCTTTGTAGTAAATACAGGGTCAGTTTGTTTCTGCAGCGGCGCTGACAAAGGGAGCTGTGAGAATGAAGCTGTGGAAATGGAGCTGTTGTAATGGAGCTATTCAAAATGACAAAACAATTTGGTAAAACAGCGGTGACAGAGCTGTTCAGAATAGAGAAACAGTTTGGTAAAATAACAGTGGCGTTTCTGTTACATTTAATTATAATTAATATTTATTATTAATAATGAGCATTGTTACAAGCAAACCAGGTTTGGTTATTAACAAATCTTGGTTATTAGCAAATCATTTTTTTTGACATTAGCTATTAGCAACCATTTTTGTTATTAGAAAACCATGGCCAAAAATAAAAAAAATAATTCTACCAAAAATGGAGGTTTCATCAAAAAATAAGGTTATGATTTTTTTGCCCCAAAATATTACAAAACTTTAAAATATGATTGAGCATCTTCATGCTATTTGTTCAAAATCTTCAAGCTCTTCAAATATTTCTGCCAAAAAAACACTAGTTAGCATTGTAGGCACTAAAGGTAATGACGTTTCCAAATATTTGATAAATACTAACCATATTGATTTCATCGATTGTGTTTTCAACTTTTAGTATGAGCCTCCAATCTCTCCAAAATAACACTGTATTATACAGAAATAAATGTTTAGGAACATATTGAGTATATCACAAACAAATATAGAAGGACAAATATGCGGGTAAGACTTACTATTTGTGGTCTTTTTCAATGTAAACGTGTAGCATAAATAGTTTTCCAAGAGCTAGCAATTGGATGATGAAATCTCCTCCAAGTTGAGTAAATTTGAGGTAACGAACATCTGTCTTTCATTCGGAGGTCAACAAAATGATTATTATTTATAAAACCAATGAAAATGAGCATATGAATGGAAGGTACCGCAGAATCCAATGGAAAAATAATTATGTTTTGAGCCTTTGAAACGAGAACAACAAAGGGAGCCGAAACCTATTCGTCTAATATGTGCAATCAAGCAAAAACGCATTTGAAAATATTTTGCTAAGACGAATTGCAGTAGGATGAACAAAAAATAAGCTCTTTAAATTGTGTGTCCCTTGATTCACCTTGCTAAAACTGACATAACCTGTTTCACTTATACAGTTGTAGAGAAACCGTATTGATGTGCCTCCTTTCAATTCTTTGTTATGTAGTCTAAGTCTCTCATTGTATATAGTTCTCATGACTGAACTATTTCTTGGATTGCTCTTTTTAAGAGTGGAAAGTATTTTTTTAGGTTTTACATTAGATGTGAACATATCTTGCACAATTTGTTGTTACTCAGTATTTAATCTTCCAGCAATAGCATGAGCTTCTATATGTACCAACTCGTGATTATGTGAGCCACACTTAACTTCAAGTTTCCACTCCTCAAACAAAGCCTCCTTTTGTCCAATCAATAAAAATGGGCAACCACATCGTTTAGAGATTGTTTTCCTCACATTTGTTTTGACCCACCCTTTCTTGCACTGGTTAGTACGATAAAATTGTAAGACCCCTCTTTTTTTTTCTTTTTAAAACCCCGGGTTCTTAGGCCCAGAACCGCCGCCTTGCGGTGACACCTTCGCACCCGGGAAGGTCGTCACTACAAGACGCCGATCCTGCCGGCCAAATCGATCGCAGCTGACGCAAAAGTAGCAGTACAAGAGAAGACAAGTCCACAACATATCACATATATATAAAAATCTCCATGAAGGGAGTGTCCACAGAATAATAAAGTGTACAGAAATAAAAGGGCTGAAGCCCGGTACATCCATATCCTCGCTACAGATCCCTCATGCGGAAGCAAAACAAAACAACTACTAGAAGTCGGAACTCACGGTCCCAGCTGGCTGTACTCCTGAGCTAGACTGCCCTATCTCCAACTGCACCGATCTCCTGGGCTGCTCCTCCATACTCGGCTCCACGATCCCCTAATATGATGTGGTTCGAAAACCATTAGTCTAAAAGACTAAGCCCTATCGTCCCCCACCCCTTCCCCCATGGTCCTAGGCACCGAGCGGGGAGGAAGAAAGGAAGGACGTGAAAGAGGAGAGAAATCAAAAACAGGTGACAGGGGGACCTAGCTAGCAATTTATAATCAGGTTATAATGAGTAAAGTAAGAAAGGAATATAACCTTCACTTATGTGAATACACATAAGCCAAGGGATCTTCTACAAGGCTCCCATCGTATAAAATGTCCCATACCACTTTATACGTTGGGGTGTCGGTTATCACAAGCAGCATATAAATATTGAAATAACCTTAATTTATAAACTTGCCCACACAAGCTTATAGACCAAGGGGTCGTTTTGCAGGGCCTAATGTATAAGTGTCTCATACCACTTATACTTTAGGTGTCAGGGTTAAATGAATCGTTGATGCTATGACATGCAAGTGGGTATGATGGACATGCAAGTGCAACACACACACCCGACTCTGTGCACACAGACCTTTAGTTCCCCCTTTCGGAGCCGTTACCTCCCAGGATACCTCCGTAGTGGCAGACGGAAGCGGTGGGTTGGGCCTCGCCCACCTCAAAACCAGTAAAAGCACTACTGGTCTGACCTATCGTACGCCTCAACGCTTGGTGCACTAAGCGGACTACCGCGTACTCTTGCCGACAAGACCGCCGGACTTAAGTTTGGCGAAGTGTAAAACCACACTTCCCGAGTCATCGTATAGGCGTCGGTGCATCGACTAACCCATACCGAAGACCCACCACCTTAACTTTCTTTCCTTCCATGCACATGCAAATTTATCGTATCAGAACCGAGCTAAAGCTCCCCGGACCATCCCGTCCGTCTCAAGTATCAACCGAGCCAAAGCTCGCCGGACCGAAACGTCCGTCTCTTATTCCAAACCTCATCCCTTTGAACATCGCGGGATGGCGCCCCTTTGAACACCTCGGGACGACTTAACCATTTCCAATATTGTTCAACTAGTGAGTGCGGTGTGAAAACCTATTTACTATATTACTCTTTCGATTTGTTCTTAAAGGTTTACGTTAACCCAGGACTGCCCCCGGTATTCCCTGTGAAGGGCTCTCAAGGGGCACTAGGAACTGTGTTGGGATTACGCCCAGCGTTCCCTTTCGCAAGGTACTTATTATTATTATTGGTTGATTTCCCTTACCCAATACCTTCTCATATTGCGATAGACTAATCCTAGGGTGGTTTAGACCTTTCACTCTCGCGGGAACGAATCTTTCGTCGAACTCGCGTACCTCTAACACACATCAACTCGATTCCCGCACTCCTTAGAACTTTCTCTGGTGACTCATCTACTTTCATTCCAATCCATTCAGCTCGACTAACTCTACACTAATCCAACTCTGATCCTAATACAACTTTTCCCCAAATTACTATTTGCAGACCAACCTATACTAAGAGATGTTCGTGATAGGATGTCCTTCAAATTTTCATCTGAATGACCTATAATTATTACTGGAGTCCTATCATGACCTAAATGATCTAATTCCAGAATATTATATTTTTCTCAATTAATCCATTCAGCTCGACTAACTCTACACTAATCCAACTCTGATCCTAATACAACTTTTCCCCAAATTACTATTTGCAGACCAACCTATACTAAGAGATGTTCGTGATAGGATGTCCTTCAAATTTTCATCCGAATGACCTATAATTATTACTGGAGTCCTATCATGACTTAAATGATCTAATTCCAGAATATTATATTTTTCTCAATTAATCTCCTATTTAAATAATTTCTTACAAATGCCAATTATTGCCAAGTTGATCATGAAGTATCTTAAATTATGATCCCACTGACCCAAGGAATTTTTCATAAGTTGTAGAATGGTAGGATAATACTGTCAGCCAAGTTTTATAATTTTCTCTTCAATTATTCTATTTATCTTCTAAATAATTCAAAATTCACATATTGGATATTTTTCAAAGGAGGTATAAGGAATTCATTTCCAAAAATTCTAAGAAATTTCCAGCAAGCTCATAATGTTAAAAGAGTGCCACAAACAGAATTTCACTAATTTTCAAGTAACAATGGCTATAAACTTTTTTTTCTAACTAAATTACCAAAATGCCATTATGAAGATTTAAAAATTTATGATTCATCCAAAAATGCTGAGAAAATTAATCAAGGCTATTTATAGTCAGATATTCCATCAATAATTTTTTTTTCATAATTTTCTACTGAGTATTTGCAATAATTCTAAATTAAATGAAATAAGGGCAAAAATGTAATTTCCACATTTCTCTTATCAATATTCCTCAAACAGAGACATAACAATTTTCAGGAGTTAAACATGTCATGATATTGTTCTTGACAAAATTTGAGGAAAAAAAACTAAGTGACAAACCTAATTTCAACATTTATTCTTCAAAAGTCCTATTAATTCAATAATTCCAAATAATTGGATTTTTGATTCCAAAAATCCCATTATTTCAATGAGGGGTAAAAATCATCCTAATAGGACACTGAAATTAATTACATGAATTTTTCATGATCCAAATGGGCCTAATACTCAAAATTTCAAAAATTACTATTGGCACCCCAAGCCTAAGCATGTTCATCATTTGCATGTGGGATTACCGACCATACATTGGTCCAAACTTGATGAAATTTAAAACATATATTAATAATGTCCTGAAGGACAAGCCACCAAAATTTGGGGCATTTTAGAGTTGAATTATCCCAAGAATCACCTAAACAATCCTAGGGGTAATTTGATAATTTTACCATAATTTTAAATACAATAAATCCCATTTTATGGCAGGCCCTAAATATGGCCTAAACTAGTTACTTCCCAAAATTCCAGGTAATTTGGGCCTCTGGATGGGCTTGGGCATCACTTCTAAATTTCTACAGTTTTGCTATTTGCAGCCCAAGGCTATACAATTATTCAGATCTTGCAAGTGAGATATCTCAACATGCAGAGGGCTAAATTGCCTAATTTTTCTACCATAGGTCTAATATACTCCTAAGGGAAGGCCACCAAAATATGGGGCATTTTGGAGTTGATATGCTCCAAATATCAACAAAATTTAATTTATCATATTTGGACTAAACCTATAGCATTATATTCCCCAGAAATTCCCATTTTTGGGGAGGGCCTAGATACTCCTAATTAAGCCATATGCCCAAAATTGTAGCCCATTTGGACTTAGGGTTTGGGCAGGGCACTCATTTTAGTTTCTGCCCTACTCTAGGACCAGCCCTAGGAAAATGGCTCTATAGGGCAGTACACTTAACCAAAAATTATGTGTAACATAGCCCAAGGCTATACAATTATTCAGATCTTGCAAGTGAGATATCTCAACATGCAGATGGCTAAATTGTCTAATTTTTCTACCATAGGTCTAATATACTCCTAAGGGAAGGCTACCAAAATATGGGGCATTTTGGAGTTGATATGCTCCAAATATCAACAAAATTTAATTTATCATATTTGGACTAAACCTATAGCATTATATTCCCCAGAAATTCCCAGTTTTGGGGAGGGCCTAAGAACCCGGGGTTTTAAAAAGAAAAAAAAAAGAGGGGTCTTACAAAAATTCACCTCTATCGCAACTCAGTAATACACGTGGTCTAGTTCTACCACCAGATATTTTATCCGATCCTTTAATAAAAATAGCAAAACTAAGAGATTTAGCGACATTACGAATCCAATCAATTAGCTCTTCTTGGGACGGAAATGTGATATCAGTTTGAAAGTGAGACCCAGCATTCACTTGTAAGCTGAAACAAAACATGAATTTTTAAGAGAAAAACTATAACAACTTTGCAAAATCTTACCAAAAATTATGAACAAAACAAGATAACCTAAACCAATAGAACTTTGACATTCCTCCTCAACAAGCATTATGATAACCCTAAACTTAAATCTGGAAAAAAAATATGAAATTTGGAATATCTGAAAATCTGGAATTCTAAATGAATGGAATGTCTGGAATTCTGGAAACAAATCTGAGAAAGACACTATGCAAAAACTGACCTTAACTGCCGAATCGAGCGTTCGTCGGTCGCCGCTGTCGCAGCCTGTCATCGCGATCCACAAGCTGAAGACAAGAGGAAAAAGATGCGGCCGCTAGTCGCCGGTCGCCGCGATTCGCAAGCCGCTTGTAGGCTGTCGTCGTCGCGATTCGCAAAATCCCTAAACCCTAATATCGCGATTGAAGGAGGAGGAAAAGACGAGTTTGCATGCAGCGTGAGAAAAGAAGAAAAAAAATTTTAAGGGGAAAACAAGGTTTTTTTGAGGTGCTAATAGACAAACCTGGTTTGCTTATAACAACGTCCTTAATAATATTAATACTAATCACATATGGTAATATAATAATAATCATAATATTATAATAAGCGTGATAATAAAAATACTAATATAATTTAATAATAATAATATTATAATAAAAATATTATAATAATCAAAATAATAATATAATCAAAAACTTAAAACTTTAGATCTCCGGGAAATTAGATCACCGGTAAAGCACTGCCACTGCCATCAACTGTTGGGTACATTGATCAAATGTACCTGATTTGAAGAAGCCTCACCCAACTCAATGATATACATCATAATGTATTTGATGTATGTTTGAGTTACTTGTGCAGGTTAAGAAAGTACTGGACTGAAGCAAAAAGTTTCTAAGTACATGTGTCGACACCCAGAGGGAAAGTGTCGACACTTAAGAAGACTTGTGTCGACACCCAGACAAGCAGTGTCGACACTTAGAGTCATTGTGTCGACACCTGGGATGCAGAGTCGACACCAGACAGAAAGTGTCGACACTTGGAGCTGTGTCGACACTTAGTGAAGAAAAGTGCAGACAGAAAGTGTCGACACAAGGAGCCGTGTCGACACCCAGTGAAGCTGTGTCTACACCAGAAAGTGTCGACACTTGGAGCTGTGTCGACACTCAGCAAAAGTCTGCAGAGTCTAAGTACAAGTGTCGACACTCAACACAATGTGTCGACACTATGCAGAATAGTCAGCACTTGAAGTAAGTGTCGACACTCAACACAATGTGTCGACACTCAACAGAAGAGTCAGCATTTGAAGTATGTGTCGACACCCAGAACAATGTGTCGACACACAGCTGAAGACTCAACACTGGAAGAAAGTGTCGACACATAGAGCTGTGTCGACACTTAGCAAAGAACAGAAAGAACAACAAATTATTCTAAGTATAAGTGTCGACACTATGGGAATGTGTTGACACTCAGCTGAAGTCTCAACAACAAGAAGGTGTGTCGACACAAGGAGCTGTGTCGACACTCAGCAAGATTCAACATAGAAGACTATGTGTCGACACTAAGAAGCAGTGTCGACACTTGACAGATTCAACACAAGAAGATGTGTCGACACAAAGGAGATGTGTCGACACATAGAAGAATTCAGCAAAAGCTAGAAGAACAGGTACGTGTGTCGACACTCAATTTCAGTGTCGATACATGTAGAAGAATCTGTGTCGAGACATACAAGGAGTTGTGTCGACACCTTGTAGACTTGTGTCGACACTTACACAACATGTGTTGACACTTGAACTATAAGTGTCGACACTTAAAGACAGAAAGTCTCGACACTTACAGACAGTTAGAGATTTTCAAGAAGTGACTGGATGATTTGACAGCTGCCATTCCAGCCGGTCTACAGCACCTGTCAGAGATATCAGAAGTCAGTTATGGACCGGACCAGCCGGTTACCATGAAGAAAGCCTATAAATAGGCACCTACAGTTTACAGAAACTGTGTGTTCAGAATTGTTGAAGTTGTTGAAAGTGGTTAAGAGTTGTTGAAGTAATTATTGAAGTAATAAAAAGAGAATCAACAAAAGAAGATCTTGCAGTTCAAGTGCAGATCTAAGAAGTTGGAGAGAGAGGGCTCCATCCAAGAAATCAGCTTTTGGAACTAAGCTGAGAAGAAGGATTCAGATTCAGTCTGGATCTTAAGTGGCAGAGGTCAAGGAACAACTGCAGAGGATTCAGCCTTATTCAGTTCTACTCAAGAAGTTTGAAGAAAGCTAAGTCAGGGTGAATCCAGCTGAGTTCTTCCAAGAACTCATCAAGAATCTCTCAACTCCCCTCCTTTAATTCTGAGTTGTAGAGTTATTATTTGTATTACATTTTTAACTTGTAGGATCCATTGGATCTGAGTGATTGTAAGCCTATATTTATAAAGGCTGAGGGTAGGGCTTGTTAGCCTGAGTGTACGAGATAGAGATCTCTGAGTGTAGGTCTTGTTGGCTGAGTGTAGGCCTTGGTTGGCTGAGTGTAGGCCTTGATTGGCTGAGTGTAGACTTTGGGATAAAGCTGAGTTGTAAGGCTTTGGGCCTGAGGTGTAGGAACCAATTTGGGTTCTGAGACAGTGCAGGAGTTTGGCCGAATCTAGTACACTGCTAGATAGGCGAAGAGGGAAAGTGGATGTACCCATATCTTGGGGAACCACTATAAATCACTGTGTGCTGTACTGTGCTGAAATTGTTGCTGTGTATGCTGTGTTTGCTGTGATAAACTAGTTAGATTGCTGTGATATAACTGATTGCTGCCAATAAAGTTAGAAAAGGATTAGGTCACCTATTCACCCCCCCTCTAGGTGTGTAGGTACCATATCTTTCATCAACCTCACTAACGACCCCTCCTTCTTCAATCTCGCTGAATCACTCCTCCCCGGTACCACATCAGATCACTCCTCCCCGTCCCTCGCCGGAGCACTCCTCCCCCGTACCTTGCCGGAGCACTCCTCCCTCGTCCATGGATATGTGCACTCTGCCATGGATATGCTCCCTCGCCGGAGCACTCCTCCCCTGTCCATGGATATGCTCCGCCTCCCCTCGCCTCTATACAAATTTTGCCGAAGCTAACGCGGGCGTTGCAAATGAGCTCCCACCTCCTGTGGGAAAGCTCCGCTGGGAACGGAGAATTTCGGCCGCGTTGGCGATTGATTGCCGAAGCAAACAGGCCAAAAAAAAATAATCTTGTTCCTGTCGGACCGCAACGGAGCATCAACGTGTAAACAAACTGACCCACAATCTTCAACGACTCTTCATTAAATCAACTTTGTCGTTTGTTCAAAACTCTGTCACTCAAAGAAAAAGAAGATTTTGAAGCTACTGTACTAGATTGGACAATTAGTATATTGCGGGTCATTAAGGTCAAAATATGATAAGTATTAATTTTATTTTTTCACCACTCTAATATATTAAAATTTTCAACCTTTTGTTTTAATTATATACTCTCTATATTATATTTTACTGTATAAACTTAATTCATTTAATTTACTAGAAGATTTTTTTCTATATGCAATCTCATAAATTACATTTTCAAAATCATCCATCATTTGAAATTGTGTTGAATGAGCTCGATCGCGGTCACGGCCCATATAAATCATAATAATAATTATATAATCCGTAAAAAACGTATTAAAATTTGAAATATTGAATCTTCGTATTCCAAACTATTTTTATCTAATTGCTTTGGAATGCGTGCTGTAATCATTTTAATTTCATTTATCTTTTCAAGACTTAAATTAAATTTTTTTGGTATGTGCAATTCACCTTAGCTTGTAGGATTTTGGCTTCTTCAAATAGGGGAAGATTGTTGGGTATTGTATCCACAATAACCCTGATTTGAAGAAGGGTCCAGTCAAGCTAAGATGAATTGAGTTTGTATTTGATTTTGCATTTTAGTTATGTGCTTGCAGGTTTACAATGTCAAGTACACACTAATGTCAGGTTACAGTGGGTCGGTAAACACAAGACTACACAATGTAATCCCATATTATGTAGGCCATCGTGTTGACTTATGTGTAATATTTCTATTGGAGTGTACTTCTATCCCAAGTACAGGAGAAGGATCAAGGAAGGCCAAAGACCATGAGTCAGAAATGAAAAATTTTGCATAAGTAAAATTCGGTGAGTATGGTGAGTCATACACATTGAATTCGTCGAGTATCCCCTTGATACTCGCCGAATTCTTTGTGTATGCTTCTCGATACCCATCAAATTCATCGTATATACTTAGAAAAATTCGCAGAAAAGCAGAAAATTCGCTAAACCAAATTCGTCGAGTATCACTGATCTAAGTGTAAGTTATTTATTTATTTTTTTAGAAAGATTTTCGACATCTAAAATATCTAGTAAAGGATTTAAAGATACGGCACATGAAAACATAGACATCATTTATTTTTAATATTTTAAAATTTTAGTTTTCATTGCTTCAATTACGGACTGCCAGAACCTATGTTGTTCGTAATTATTAAAAAAAATCAATAACTCGAGAGCTAGTTGGATAATAAACGCCTGATAACTGAATCGTCACTCTATAAAAGTATTCTAATAAACGCATATAATGTTTACTTATTTTTCAATCATCATCATTTAAATCATCTATTTTATTTGTTGAATAAAAAATTCCATTAAAGCGATTTTTTTGGCAGATTGCTTTTTTAACATTTTGTAAGTAAAATTTCACCATTTTTCACGTTATATTTTGGTTTTAAAAAAATTACTCCAGGATTTGTAATAATTTTTTTCTCAATCTTATTGTTTTTTTTCTAGAACTATATATATATATATATATCCACATATATATATATATATATATATATATAGTAGCATAACTCTAATTTTAACAATATATATATTCATAAAATTTTAAGCTATATTGTACAATTAAATTTAAAACATGATAAACACAACGAGTATGATAAAAATCTCCATTTAACATATGTTTTAAGTCTTTTTTTGAACTATAAATAGCCGAGATATTGTTACTAGCGTTATCAAAAGAAATACTTAAAATGTTATCTTTTATTTTAAATCCACATACACATTCATGATTACTTGATAAATTATTTTTCCGGTATGTGGAACTTCTAAACCATTAAGATAAATAATGTGTTTGAATGACTCTTATGAAGTATGATATATTCAATGACTAGTAATGCAAATATAAGAATGTCTTAATTGTAGACCACTACTCTAAACATCGCAAGTTAAACTAACTCAACTATCTAAATTGTCAAAATATTTAATTTAATTTTCTGTCACTTTAATGACGTCTTATTATAGTTCTACTTGATGATATTTCAATTGGACTGCTCGATGCACATAAGCGGCCTCACGGTCGTTGTCGTAGTGATTAAACGGCAACCCAGGCCCAATGATAATCTCCATCTGCACTTCTCTTTGATGCATTTGATCGTAAGTCTAAACTTGTCCGACCTCTAATAGTCGTGCTTGACTGGATTCCAGAGCTTGCTTTGCAACACATGATTTGATGTGTCGCAAGAGTGTAAAGTTTCTAGCCACCATCAAAAACTTTGAACAAAGATGTCATTTGGCTTTGAACTCATTGTTGATTTTAACTTTGTTGAAATGCTCTCGGATCAGAGAGAATTGAGATGAAGAGATTTGTGAGAGCTTATGATTTAAGAATAACAACTAGCAAAGTCATGAAGATATCATCCTATCTATTTATAGATAAATTTTTGATATTTTAAAAATAAAAAATTAAAAACTAAATAAACTCTATAGAGAGCAAACAACCTTCTATAAAGCACGGGTCGGCTGCCAAGGCCCAAAGGCTCCAAAATGAGTTGTTGGTACCTTGCTGACAAGTGGTAAATGGTAATTATGGCTGACAACAACGTCTCTTAGAAGAGTTGTTGCCAATGTTAGCCATAATTACCCTTTAGAGATGTTGCCAGCTGGCAACGTCTTTAATATAGAGATGTTGCACTGGCAACCTCTCTCATTAATTTATAGACATTGTCAACGCAACGTCTCTAATTTGGAGACATCGCGTCGTCTCTAAATAAAGTTGCATGACAATTTTTGGCACGTTGTCTTGCTTGGTATTCTCTTGGGTCAGACCCAGACAAGGCTTGGGACCGGGCCCAGCCAAATCCTATGATCGGGCTTAGTCTAGGCCTGGCCCGTGAAGGGCACCACGCCAGGCGAAACACTAATATTAGGGCCTTTTTAGCCCCCCAAGACCGATTTGGGCCTGGACTGGACCTGCTCGGGCCCATGCCTAACCAGGCTTTTGTCAGGTCGGGCCCAAACGGGCTTCCAGGCCTAATATTTTTGTGCACCACTAGGTTTCAGTGGGGCACAGTGAGCATGTGCATCGTGGGCCCCATGAAATGCATGAATTCTATTGGTCTCGGAAATTATACGGGACCCTGACACAAGAATTGCTGGATAATGTGAGGCTGGTTTTGGACATTGCTGCAAGCTACAGACATGAGAAAGGACATGAGGGTATTGTCCCTCATGTCCTTGTCAAGCAATGAGGGTATTGTCCCTTGTGGTTGGGGTTCCTCTTATACCAGACAACTCGTAATAGACAATAAATAAGATATAAGACTCACAATACATAATTCGTTGAGGTCAAATATGTCTATGGAGACGCTTATTTGCAAACAATTCAGGCTGAAAGCTTCCCTTGAAATGTATATGTTTATGGGAAAGAACATTGTTAATATCTCATGGAAAGAATTTACAGATTATCCTACAACGATAAGTCTCTTCTGCTCAACGCACGTTGCTAAACCAATTTCTAAATATGACTCAAGGTGATCGTTCTGTAAATAATTACCTCCATGAGTTTACGAGGCTTAGTCGCTATGCTGGAGAGATGTTGGAGGATGAGGTGAAGAAAACAAACAAGTTTTATGAAAATATATGAGATGACCTGACGATGATTCTGTACTTCTTTATAAATAGGACCTACTCATTCCAAGGGGATGAACTCAGATGTACATAGCCTCGCTCTAGTAACTTCTGCAAATGAACTTTCAATTATGTCATCTCCTTTAATGATATTCAGTACGGTGTGCAGAACATAGGTTTGGTACCCAACTAACATTAGCTAAATAGATACGTTGATATCTCGAAGAGATGGAGCTCCAAGGAGACCTTTAGAAAACACAACAGTATACTCTGATACGATTGGAACATCATTTAAAATGGGGTTAGACTCCGAAGCCCCCAACAATGTGAAGAACAAATTCACGACTTTCCGACCCTCCTTGACTACTGGGAGAGCAGACATCAGTATCTTGCTCGATCCTTGCATACTAGAAAAATGTAGTCTTGTGTTCAATGTTTTGCTCTAGTGTGACTTTCTTTAAATTGCAATCGATGCATGCATGTTGCTTCAAGAGTCAGTCCATGTGAAATATCACATCGAACTCAGATATCAGCATCGACTCTTCCAAGTCAAACTCATGACTTCCTATCCGCACTTTCACATATCAACTTCTATCCTCACACATCCTGCACCCATTTGACATCACTGCATCCAATCTATATTTCAACATGAAAGAAGACACTCTGATATGCAGTATGATATCCTCAGGCAGAAAGTAGTGAGATGCTTTAGTGTTAAAGAGAGCTCTCGTCGGATAGTTATGTATCAAGACAGACCAACACAAACATGTTAAGCAAGCAGTCATACACAAGGTAGACAGTGTAATAAGTTATGCAAGCTAAATACTAAATTATACATGTCACGACATCCGATTGATGAATGACTTCTTACTGGCCAAGAGAGAACACTCTTGTTTGAGTTGGAGTATACTGGGATGCAGAAGACTTTATTGCTTCCCTCTTCTTCGCATAAGAAGCACCCGCCTTTTTGTCTGATTTCAAAAGACCGCTTTGACAGTCTCGAGCAAAATGTCTCACCTTGCCGCAAGTATAACAAGTGAGCGGACCTCGCCCAACAGTCACTCCCGACATAGCAGAGGGGGTTGGTTTCGAAAATCTAGACTTCTTCTTATACCTTTGGTTCCCAGACTTTGCAAGACTTGGCTACTTGAACTTCGACTTCTTCATAGATAGATCCTCCTTGCTTTGGATCCTTTTCATATCAAACTCGAGAGATCTGACATTATTGACCAAGGTGAGAAAACCAAGTGTCATTGCGCCTACTAAGAGTAGCCTCCGATCATCTCATAGATCTTCATATAACTTGTTTGTTTTTTTCTCCTCATCCTCCAGCATCTCTCCCGCATAACGACTAAGCCTCGTAAAGTCATGGAAGTAATTGTCTACAAAACAATCACCTTTAGTCAGATTCATAAATTAGTTTAGCAACACGATACGTTGAGTAGATGGGACGTATCGCTGTAGGATTTTTTTTGAATTCTTTCCACAGATATCAGTAACGTCCTTTTCTCGCAAACATATGCATTTCAACATCTTCCTACCAAAGCCTTACTTCCCTATTAAGAAGGAAAGCTGTTAAAGTAACTTTATTTACTTCTCTCATCTTTGTAGCTGTCAATGTTCTTCATCCGAGACTCTCATGAATAATGATGGATGGAAGCTTAGAAAGTGTTTCAACTATTTGTCCGTCGCACGCTTCGCTGCCACCGGCTCTCCAGACTCTCATCTCACATTAACCAGCTCAACTACATCAACCGGCTCCAGGGCCACCCCGAGGTTAGGAGTCTGTATAGGCCTTCTTGATTATGCATTGATCATAGCAAACATGGCTTTAACAACCAACCATATCATTAATTTCAACAGAATGAGGGGTTGTAGGGACCTCAACAGACGCACTACTCTTCGCAGAGTGATGGAGTTGAGATTGCCCCGCACCACTTCTAGTCACCTATAATCATTTCACACACAATTTAGTGACTAAAATAGTAACACAACAACAAACAAGGAGTGCTCAATTTTCGCATCAACAAATAATATGTTTTGCTTGTTGTACTTTCATATCTAAGTGTACATTCACGGGTTGTTAGATAGTGTAAGCTGAAGCACGACACATGCTCTCCACCCCTTAAATTCGACGACAAATTAGGAAGACAATAAACCGACCTGTAAGTTGATACAAAAATGTAATGCCCTACACATGACAAACAATATAACAGTAGATTTGGTCGGGACCTCACGCTATATTGACTACACAAGCTAGGTGTTACGTGATGATACACAACAACACACAACTACTCATAACATGGTACAAAAATAGCAGAAGCATTTTATTCAAAATCGACCCAGAATGTCCATAAATACTATATGAATGTACACACAACTAGTGTCTTGGCCTTAAGGTCTTATATGTTTTTGAAAAGAAATACAACTACATGATTTACACACATCAACACGCAGGTCGGCTATACATAAAAGCTATAAACATACTTCGACCTTCGAGGGCCAGCTCAGCTTTAGGCTCTTTGACCGTTATTTCCTGCTTGACTCACTAGTACATGTATCATCCACAAATAAGCGGTAAACATGGGTCAGCTTTAGGTTGACCACAAACTGTGTAACAATCCCACCCCCGACCAAGCAGTACGTATATATAGCAAATAAAAGTGCAACTACTCTAAATAAAGCAAAGTTTCAAGTACAGTTAATTCGTTTAGGTTGAGCATCGAAGTTAGTGAACACAGATATGCATATGATGTTAGTTAGTCTGCTTGATAGATCCTTCAACTGCCTAACCACGAGGTTAACAAACATCACATCACAAATGTTGGTACGCACGATCACACATTTCATGCTCTTAAGGCATGTTTAGGTGAACTCTCACACGAGCAATTCCACCAATCTAACTATAACCAACTCGGATTCCATTTGAACATTTTACTAGTCAAGCGCATTAGCATTGACTATTTCCCACACTAACAATGATGCTTCTATCGAGCCCTCAAGTTGAACAACATGGTGTAAGTTCAGTTTAACTATTGTCCATTGTTCAAATCACAATGACTAGATAAACATGATGCGAGAACAACTTTACCTTGGCCAGTTCTCTTTACATTAAAAATGTTATGCACTATTATCGTAGGAGGGCCCAACGCTCTCCACTCAAGAGGACATAGGCATCACGATCACAACCATTGTAGGAGGGCACAATGCTCTCCACTAGAGATACGTGGAGAAGGTTTGCATTCTACCATCACAACAATGATGTTTCTACTAAGTGCTTTAAGGGCTTCCTCAGTACAACCTCTCGCAACACAACAACGCATTTCTCAGAGTCTTCTCCAACATGCAATTCAAGCTTCACCAATCTTGACCGACATTCATAGATGAGCATCATACAACATGCCAAAATCCGCAAACCAATCAGATTTATATATGCAATAGATATCGGGGACATACACAATCGACCTGGTGGAGGTCACATACTCCACTAATCAGCAGAAGGGACAGCCATGCACACATATTAACATAAAATAGGACAATCATGTTCTAAGATCAAAGAGGAGGATCGTTACTCATGACCATCGTTTCAGTGCCATGAATCAGAAAATCAAACGGATGAAAAGAACTGCATCGGGTCGCTCTTCGTGGATCTGAAATCAATTCGCAAATCAGATCTTTGAATCTCCAACAATGACATATTCAAGCTCTCTTTTTTCCTCTTTCTCTCCAACCAAACTTATTCAAAGTTCTTCAAAAGGATGACAAATGAAAATAAAGTTGCTGCCAATACTTTTAGTATTAATGGGCGAACTAATCTGGAACCGTTGATCAAGGTCCATAAAAGATTGGACGGCCACAGTGAAGATTTTACGAATCTGTTTTCGCCAGCTACCGCGTAACGCCTGCTAGTTAACACGTCATGATAGTTCTAGAGGCGGTGTAGGTTAGGGGCAGACCCATATGCAGGCATGCACATGCACATGTCCGAGTTAAAAATTCATGGCCTCTGCACAGTGGTTCGCCCCTGTTATCTTACAGAAATTCGATTCTCTTAAAACCCCACTTTCGTTTTTCCGACTTCCCACGCTTATTGTGCCCTAATCCATTTACCATACTATCAAATCAACGAGACGAGTAGACGACGATCTGAGCTTGCAATCGATGACACTTTACCTTCTTCTATGACGATTGATGGTCACTTCCCTTCTTTTATGACTATGGACGGCGACAGACGATCAACGAACAACGATGTGGGCTGCTTCATTCTTCAAGGATCAAGGACCAAGATCGCATGCGACTCTGCTTTTATAGTTCCAATATCCAATACTCGTGTCCTGCTAAATGTTAATATGCGTGACTTGAGCTCGACTATAAATGATTTAGGGCTTTAATTCAACAATGCATAAGAAAGTTTGTGCCCTTTTCCTGCTAATCTGCTGATGTGCTAATCTGCTAATCAAGATCAAGGTATTGAGTATAATTTACAAAAGCTTAGGTTCTGTTTGAGTATAATTTACAAAAGCAGAGAAAATGGTGTTTGCTGGACATGATATTGAATCAAAGATTTATCTATTGACGTTGTAAATGATCTAATAGTTTGGAGGGATTGAAGGAGAAGAATACTTGTTTGGGGGAATTGAAAGGGAAGATTTCATTTATTTGTTTTTATGAGAATTGACTGAGAAAATTTGTTTTCTATTAGTCGCAATGAGCGATAAAATTTCTTCCACTTTGGATTGGGTAGAGAATTCTCGATGTAAAATACTTTTTTTTGACATTTTGAGGGTAAGTCCTAATACTTGCTAATTAGTGCCCGAGTTATACAAAATTCCGGGGTCTGATACTTGTGGCGGTGAACTTATCCAGTACCGCTTAACGAATTCGGCTAAGACAATCTACTGTCGGGGGTTGTATTATCGCTCCACGCGAGCCATCTAGGCGAATGAGCCTCGTCTTGACATCTACTTGAACGCATTGACCATCTAAACATCTGTAGATCGTCTTGAAGGTACCGCCGGAGGGAAATCCGATCCTCGGCGCGCCGGCCGGGGGTGATATCATGGCCTGGGAGCCACTAGAGAGGCGGGGCGGCGTGGTATCGCCAGGAGCAGAGCAGGCCGCACCACCTGCTATCGGGTTGATTATTCCCGGCGGTGGCCGACGTTGTAGGGCCGCGCCGGGCCACCGACCACTGCCCGGAGGATTGTCGGTCCCCGACGAGTCGACCGGGGGCGCGCGCCGGCGCCTCGCTGCTGCCGGTCGGCGGTGGTAGAGATTGATATCTGCTACACCGCCAGTATTGTACAGTTGTCGTCCGATCTGAACGATGATGATCCGACAGCAGCAGTCGCGCCAAATTACGTGTCGCATGAGTTTTTGGACCCCCCCCACAGCGGATCCGAGCCCGATCCGTTGTGGGGACAGAAGGTTAAGTTTTCCATAATGCTCGATCTTAGCCACTGAATGGTGTTCCTGTTAGTTATTTGCAGACAAAATCCTGATCAGTAACTTGATGATTTTTTAAAAGGATAATCTAGGCTACTAGAGAAAAATCTTTGAAAATTAAAATTGTTCCTCTTATAGAGACGATATACACAATTTTTTGGGATTTTTATGATTTAATTTCGCATTTTAAAAAGCCTAAATAAGATTTATTTGCAGCGTTTTAAAAACCGCACCAGACCGGCCGGTTCAACCGGCCGGTTCAACCGGCCGGACCGTCGACCGGTTCAACCGGCGGTCCGGTCAGATTCTTAAAATAGTGTTCGCCAAAAACCGGCCCAGAATCAATTACACGGGCGGTTGGACCGGTTAACCGGGAACAGGCCGGTTCCTAGATAACGGGACGGTTCAAAATTTGGTTGCCTTTTCACCGTGCATTTGCAATTCGGCGGTTTAGATTCTGTTTAGATTTAGGTTTAAGACTATCTTTTACGCTCACTTTTTAGTTTTACTCCGTTCTCACTACTCATTCCGATCCCGATCTTCATCTTCCTCACGCCGGGAACGAAAAGCGACTTCGACGGCATCGCTGCGGCAAGCCGCATTCCGCATCACTGCATCACGGCGGCATCACGGCTGCAAGCGGCATCGCGGCGGCAAGCGTCATCACGGCGGCATCGCGGCGGCGACGGGAACCCAAAATCTTCTTGGAACAAAGTGGATCAATCTTTCTTTGGGTATTTCACTATTTCTCTGTTCTCCGATCTCTCTACCATTAGGAATGCAGCAGTCCGATCTCTCCATTAATCTTTCACAGCAGTCATCAATCTTGCTAGTATTTTTAATTTTTATACCGTGATGTTATAGTCTCATGCTTGCAATGTTATAGTTTTTTTTGTGTTTAGGGTTCCAATTAGATTCTTATGTTCTTTATGCTTGTAATGATATAGTTATACAGTGATTTTTGTTTGATATTAGTCGGTTAATGGTATAGTCTCATGCTGGTGATGTTTATTGGTATACCGTATACCCTAAACCCTAATGGGTATTTTTCCAACCAGCTCAAATCAAAATTTGATTAAAATTATTCGATTTAATTTTCTGGGTGGTGGCGGCGGTCGGCGGCGCGCGGCCGGCGGCGGGCAGCGGGCGGCGGGCAGCGCGCGACGACGGTAGCCGTCGGCGGCGAGCGGCGGCGGTAATTGTTGAATGTGAGGCCCCCATGACTGTTCCTATTGTGGTGGAGATCACAGAGAGTGGGTTGACCGGTCAAACCCATGATCTCCACAATACGAGAAATTATGGGGGGAGTGGTTAAATGCACACCCAAGCCTTTAAACGAGGCTTCATCCTCATCAATTGCCCCCGAAATCCTTTGTTGTCGGAGGTTGGCACGAGCGAGAGAACAAGCATTTTCCCTCATTCTCTTCGAACATGACGGCGACCGGCGAAAGGCCAGAAACGTCAGAGAGAGGCGCCCGACGAGCCCAGATAACAATATGTTAAAAGATTTCTTGGGGAGAGAAGGGATGGCGAGAGGAAGCGCCAGCGTGTCCAAAAAGGGAGGCTCCCGGCGCCCCATGGTCGGGCGGCGCGGCGACGGCCACTACGCGAGCACGCGAGGAGGTACGCGGACCAAGTCGTGCGGGTGCGCGCACCTGGTCGCGCGTGCGTCCCCGACCGCGCGTGCGTGCTTGGGCGCACGCGCACCGGGTCGCTCGAGCGGGCACGTGTAACGCCCAAAATTCGAAAGAAGGACGAGCAGCGTCGAGAGCCAAGTTTGGGTCTTGGTAAGGGTCACACGGCCTAGGACACGAGCGTGTCCATGACCGTGTTGTACCGGGTTCGTCGAGAGCCCGGAAAGTCGACGATTTTCGCTCGACGAAGTGTCGAGACAGGGAACACGGCCTAGGACACGGGCGTGTCCATGGCCGTGTCGTGCCGGGTTTGTCGAGAGCCCGAGTGGTCGACAAACTGCGCTCAACGATATGTCGAGACAGTGAACACGGCTTGGGACACGGGCGTGTCCAAGGCCGTGTCGAGCGTGTTCGACGAATTTTTCTGCGAAGTCGACGAAGAGGCAGTCGACGATCGTCGAGACTTCGAACACGGCCTGAGACACGGCTGTGTCCCAGGCCGTGTCCTTCTCGGGTTGTGAGCCGGGCCGTGTAAGGGGATTGAACATGGCCTGGAGCCCCGACGTGTTCGTGTTGGACACGGCCGTGTCAAATGTGACACGGGCGTGTCATGTACCCAGGTCCTTCCCGGGTTGTGTTTGGTCCTGTGTCGATGGAGGAACACGCCCAGGCACACGGGTGTGTACTGCATGACACGGGCGTGTCAGCTCTGACACGGGCGTGTTCAGAGCCCGTGTCTTGCTTTCGGTGCGACGGTTTCGGCGTCGATTGGGGAACACGGCCTTGGACACGGGCGTGTCACAAACCGTGTTCGGCCCAGGTGTTTTGATGTTCAGTTCGGATCGTGGCCGTTTATTTCCTTCTTTTGGGATCTGATGGTCCAGGGTTGCCCTTGCTGAGTTAAGTCCGGGAATAGAGTATAGAAACCCTCATTCTTCTTCAAACACTCTCTTTCTAAGATCTAGAGAGAAGGGAGAGCAAGGAAGGAGGTGAAGGAGAGATCCGGCGGCCGGAGAAGGTTCGGTGCTCCAAATCGCGAGCCGAGTCCAGATCCGTGGAGGCAAGACCGTTGCGAAGGTTTTCATCCGGCTAAGTTGCCATGGCTAGGAAGAGAGGTCGGAAGGTAACGACACTTCTCCTCTTGATTTTAGGATGCATGTTTAGCATCTTTTACTTGCTAGTTTTTGGGCACCAAACTCTCAAATGAGAGGTGTTTGAGTCGCCAAGGTTCAAGAGGAACCTCCGGGTCGATTGAGTCCGTCCTCGACATATTTTGCATTAGAAATCCGCTCCGTTGGTGGATTAGGCATGGAGGGTGAAGCCGTAGTCGCCACCGTTAGTCCGACTCGGTGATGTTGCATACGAGCTTTAAGGATTCGTAGAGATCCGTTGCGGCAAGATGTCATTTGTAATGTTTGTGATGTTTTCCCCCTTTTCTCGAGTGAGTACGTGTTGTCGGAACCGGACAAGGTTAACTCCTCAATGACGGTAGATGGTTTGCTTGGTGGACAAGGTTAGCTCCGCATTGGCGGTAGATGGTTTCCTTGGTGCGCAGGGACGTTGCAGTACGAATGAGGGATTATGGTGAGAATGGTATTTGGATTGTAATGTGCTAAGACGTGACTTTGTCTCCGTGGTCGGCTAACTATCCCGTGACGTGCAGGTCATGTGTGGAGAGTGTCCCGGCGAGACTAGTCTCCTTCTGTGAGACTCACGAGAATGCCAAGCATGGGGCATGCCCGAGCAATGAGGCCATGAGCGGGTGGGGTCCAGCAAGGCTTCTTAGAATCAGTCTGTGTGTTAGACGGAATCCTGACATGAGAAGTCAGAGCTTGCAGGGAAGCCCGGGTCTAAGACCTTGAGCGGGTGGGGCCTTGACAAGAGTTCCGTGTGGCGGCTTGCATGCTGTTGGGGGAATTGCAGTGCCCCCTTTGTTTGCGGCTTAATGCCAATGGAGAAATGATGAGTACCCAGATGATGTGATGATGTGCTAGATGCATACGCGATAGGGTGCCTTGGGTGAAGCTCGGGTTTTGCATTCATGCTGCATAGTAAGCCCCTTTTCTTTATATGCTCAACTGTAGAGAACGTGCATGTTGTTTGAGACATCCAAGCCTGTTCAATAGTGCTATACTTGTTTATGTATATTGTATATGAAGTGCTGAATTGCAGGTTGGAGGGGTACCCGGGGGTCCGTTAGGGGCGGCCGGGATGAGATGTGTTTGTTACACAGTTTGAGGTCAGCCTTTGCTGACCCACGTTACAACCAAATTTTACCGGGCAAGGATTGCAAGCAGAAGCTAGCTCGCCGGCCAGAAAGTCCTAAGCCTCATGAAGTGTTACCATCCTTGCAATGACTTTACTTTTGTGTTTTTGTATGTTTGATGTTGTTGACTTCCGACTTGCATGTTGAGGTTGCTTAGGAGTGCCTATGCACTTTGATGTTTATGTATTGTTGGAGATTTGGACTCTCTTTTGTTGCACTCACTGCGGGCACTGTGAGCGCGCGCGCTGCGCACCGGGCCGCGCTCGCTGTGCACCGGGCCGCGCGCGCTGCGCACCGTACAGGTACGTGTCGGACTGTGCGCGAGCTAATGTGCTTGCGCGGACGTGCTTTGTTCTGCAGGGCCCGTAGGTATGCTTCGGGGGTGTGCATGCTCAGAGGCGCGTTTCAAGGGGGCCCACGCTTTAATTTTACAGTGCGAGGCATGCTTGCATATTGTATCTGACTTTTCCCTGCTGGTGACAGAGCTTGAAGCGTACCGTGAGACCACTGCGTCCGCACTCCTCTCTCACTGAAGACCAGATTGTTATTTGGAGGAGGAAGTTCGGTCTACCTGCTGATTTAGAGGTCAAGGTTCCGCATGCCGAGGAGAGAGTGCAAAATCCCCCTCGAGGTTGGCTAACGGTTTGCGAGAGTACTTTGAGGTCTGGCTTCCGATTTCCACCTTGCGGGGAAGTGATCAAAATCTTCAAATTTTGCGGGGTGCAGATCTCCCAGTTTACCCCGTTGGGAGTAGTGCGCCTTATGGACATGATCGTTTTCTTCCGCGAGCATGACATGAGACTTTCTTTGGAATGCTTCCGAGAGTTGTGCGACGTCCACTCCGATGGTGGGGAGCGTGTGGAGATTCATAGCAACAAGAGTTGGCTCGACTTCGAGGCTCAGATAGACCGCCGTCATGGGAACACCCTTTTCAGATACATCAGGAACCCTTGGGGCTTACCGGAGGTGTGTAATTCGCTCCCCGATCATTGTCGCCGCCAGAAAGGGAGGGAGCGGGAATTTTTCCCGGTGCTGTGGTTTTTGGAGCCCCGTGAATTGGCAAATCGCCTGTTCAACATTTTCTCATTTGTGCAGGAGAAGCGCTTGCTGTAATGCGACATTTCTTCCGTCTCTGGGCGGACCGCTGAGACGTCTTTGGGTGGTAGTCGGAAGCGGAAGACCGTTGTAGTTTCCCGAGGTGGCGGGAGCGCGTTGCCTTGTTCGTTTTCTCCGGGTGATGATTCTACTTCCGGTGGCCGTGGGGGTTCGCCTCCCGAGGTGCAGGTGCTTGGTTCGTCTGCCCCCAGTCTTCCCCTGCGGAGGCAGCGGCTCCGAGGCTATCTTCTTCTTTGAAGGTGATGGATGGAGTGGTAAGTACTCTTGTTTATGTGAAATTTTCATTCTTCATCTTGTGACGCTAATCTTCATTTTCCTTTGTGCAGATTGAGTCTCCGGCCCAGATTGTCGTTACTTGGAATGACAACTATGTGAGCTTGAAGGACGATATTTGGCCCTTGAGGAGAAGCTTAGGTCGACGACGAGCTCACTTGCCTCCGCGAGGGCGGAACATGACCGTGACGTTTCACGATTCCGTCAGATAGGGTCTGGGCTGAAGTCCGAGTTGGAGGATGCACGTGCGACATTGGAGGTAGAGACTGCACTGGTGGAGAGGACTATCTAGATGCTGAAGCATTCCCAGGAGGAAACCACCAGCTTAGAGGTTCGACTTTGGGCGGCGAGGGAACAAGTAGAGATGCTATCTTCTGAGAGCCGCGTGTCAGAGCTGAAGGCCGCTGGACTTGCGAAATACTTGCAGTCGTTGGACTACATGCGAGACCGTAGCCTGATTGCGGAGGAGGTGTGCGACGAGATCTGGTCTAAGGAGGTGGAGCCTCAAGTGGGAGATGCCCGTGAGTTAGCCCTCAGGCGTGGAGTGGCGAAGGCCTTCCGATTTGTTAGCCGACACCTAGGATGCGACATCTCTGGCTTTAGCTTTGATGAAGTTTTTGGGATGGGCACTCTGATGTCGATGCTGCTGATGAGTTGCGGCCTCTTGTTTCTTTATTTTTGCAGTTTTTGCATCCTTTCTCTAGCTATTTCTGTCGTGTATTGTTTTTGCTTAACAGTTGTAGTGAGCGCTCGTGTGCGCTGATCTGTATGACATCGTTATTTTTATGTCATTTAGCTGTTTTGTTTTTCCTTTGTCTCCTTTGAGTGCTGTTTTTGCGAGTTTGGCTTGCAAGAGAGTGTGGGTGAAGTATTTTACGTGAATTAGATTTGCAACTTTGTTTGCACAGTTCTATCCTGCGACTTAGTTTGCACGGTTCTAACCCGCGACTTAATTTGCATGGTTCCATCCCGCGGCTTAGTTTACACGGTTCTAGCCCGCGACTTAGTTTGCACGGTTCCAGCCCACGACTTTGTCGCGAAAGGGGGGGCAGGCCCTTGCGAGGTTTGCACGAGTCAGACTCGCGGCTTAGTTTGCACGGCTCTAGTCCGCGACTTTGTCGCGAAAGGGGGCAAGCACTTGCGAGGTTTGCACGAGTCAGGCTCGCGGCTTAGTTTGCACAGCTCTAGTCCGCGGCTTTGTCGCGAAAGAGGGGCAGACGCTTGCGAGGTTTGCACGAGTCAGACTCGCGACTTAGTTTACACGGCTCTAGTCCGTGGCTTTTTCGCGAAAGGGGGACATGCCCTTTAGAGGTTTGCACGAGTCAGGCTTGCGGCTTAGTTTGCACGGCTCTGGTCCGCGACTTTATCGCGAAAGGGGGCAGGCCCTTGCGAGGTTTGCACGAGTCAGGCTCGCGACTATAGTTTGCACGGCTTTAGTCCGCGGCTTTGTCGCGAAAGGGTGCCAGGCCCTTGCGAGGTTTGCACGAGTCAGGCTCGCGACCTAGTTTGCACGAGTCAGGCTCGCAGTTGCTGTGAGTAGTGCGCTGCACAGAGACAGTTGCTGTAAGGAGCGCTCTGCCCGAAAGCAGTGGCTGTGAGGAGCGCGTTACACGAAGGCGGTTGCTGTAAGGAGCGCGCTGCCCGAAGGTAGTTGTTGTGAGGAGCGCGCTGCACGGAGGCAGTTGATGTAAGGAGCGCGCTGCCCGAAGGCAGTTGGTGTGAGGAGCACGCTGCATGGAGGCAGTTGCTGTAAGGAGCGCGCTACCCGAAGGCAGCTGTTGTCAGGAGCGCGCTGCCCGAAGGCAGTTGCTGTGAACAGCGCGCTGCACGGAGACATTTGCTGTAAGGAGCGTGATGCCCGAAGGATAGTTATTGTGAGGAGCGCACTGCACAGGGGCAGTTGGCGGAGATGTGGGGTACACACTGTTCTCTAGTTTCCTTTTCTGGATTTTATACGGGATTAGACTTTCAGGTGTGGGCTTTCTGACGGTCATGAACCTTTTGATAAAGAGAGCTGCGAGTTCAATGTAGCTGTTTATCCTCTCTTTTTGCAGAGAATGAAACCAAGCTCGAGGTTTCCCTTTTAGTGTTGTCGGAAATGCCTGGACCATGAGTTGATCTGAAGCGTTGCGAGTGTGCATAATAGCTTCAAAACACTTCACGTGCGCCAGCAGGTTGCCGGTTATGCTGAAACTGTGGATTTCAAAGCCATCTTCTGGATCCGGTCCTACCCAGGAGTCAGGTGAGTTGTAGTTAGATAGATGTTCACCTGGTCCCCGCTTCGTAGTTGACGCATCGGGACCCATCGTGTTTCCAAAGTTCTCGCCATAATGAGGATTGGCGAGGTGGCGATCATACATCTCTTGGAGTAATGCTGCGGGTGTGGGGGAGCTATCTGTACTTGAGAATTCCCTCTCTACGTCGTACTCCTTGTGCGGGCAATGTCTGGTTGAGGCGGAGAGTTCTCCTGATGGCGGAGAATCAGTTTGCTTGAATGACACTGTGGAGGACTACTTTATTTCTCGGCTGATAGCAAGCATCATGACCTGGAGCTCGTTTGTTTGCGCGCCGTTCTTTGCCATTAGGTCCTCAAGCTTCCTAATGGCGGCTGCTTGATTGATTTTATCCATGCGGACAGGGGCCGACTTAATGCGTTCCTCGGGGACTGGTTCTTCAGCAGTGCAGGCCGCTCTTTTCGTCATTGAAGCGGAATTTGAATGTTACAAGAAGGGAGGTCTTGACTTCTGAAGGATGCTGGGAATCGTTGTTTTCACAGACGACGCCAAACTGTTGCGGACTAACTCACCGTCCCGGTCAGACCGGAATAAACTGGACCGCCTTAGCTCTCGGGGTGGTCGAACGCTGACACAGTCAATGAAAAGAGAGAGTTGACACAAGAGGTTTTAACGTGGGAAAACCCCTCAACTTGGTAAAAAACAACGTGACCGGATCTGTGCCGGTCAAAGTCCACTATCAGGTGGCGATTACAATATGTTCGGAGAATCGAGGGCGACACGCCGCTCCTCGTTACAATTTGGAGGTGAGAGAGAATTTCTGACTCGCAACGGGCAACAGGCTGCGCCGAAGGAGTACTGAATGCTAACTTGGTTGCTGGTGTGCTTGAGCGCTGGTGGTGGTCGTCTTCTTCTCTTCTCCGCTCACTTGGGGACTTGGGCGTTCCTCTGGCTCGTAGACGGCTTGAAGATGACTCGAGGGAGGAGTTCGACAGAGCTTTGGCCTGAGGAAGAAGAAAACTCATATAGCGAAAGATCAGATATGAGGAGGCCCGTGACTCCTTTTATAGCCTCCAGTAGGTGGTCATAGTGGGCCCCCCACTAACTTGGTGGTTAGTGAGTGGTTACTTGCACATCAGACGGCGATGGACGCTCTTTAGCGATCAGACGGTGGCCATCCTGCAAGTGATGATGACTGTCAGCGGTGGGCGACGACGGCGGGCGGCGGCGGTCGGCGGTAGCGGGGGGCGGCGGGCGGCGATGGCGGGCGGCGGCGGGCGGCGGTAGCGGGGGGCGGCGGGCGGCGACGGCGGTAGTTGTTGAATGAGAGGCCCCTATGATTTTTCCTATTGTGGTGGAGATCATGAGAAGTGGGTTGACCGGTCAAAAGCATGATCTCCAAAATATGAGAAATTATGGGAGGAGTGGTTAATTGCACACCCAAGCCTTTAAATAGGGCTTCATCCCCATCAGTCCTTAAGCCTTTCGTAAAACTTGTTTTAAGACTTTTAACAAAAAAAAATAGTAGTCTTTATTCAAAAGAAGATAAGTCTATCACACTACGGTAGTTAAATAAGATCCAGGAGAAGGATATCAGGATGAAATCAGCTACATGCCAGCTTGCAGTTGTAACACCTCCCCTGTAGTGAACGTATAATATGGGTCCGGCCGGGGCCCCACAACATACGAACGCCACAGCTTTAGTATTATAAGTTGATATAGCTACCCAACCTCAAAACACTTTGCACAACACAGCGGAAACAGAACAGGACTAGAAGTTATCCACCACTAAAGAGTAAAACAAACGGCCTTAAGGCCTTACATCAAGTGTCCAAAACAAATAGTACAACAAACATGAATGTGCTCAGCACTCCTAGTCTACCTCGGCATGCAAGCCGGACAAAACAGTCTCAAACAAACATCATCATAACTGTAGTGCTGCAAAAGAGGGAAAAACACTTCATGGGGCTTAGGCCTTTCTGGCCGGCGTGCTAGCTTCTGCATGCGATCCTTGCCCTGTAAAAATTATTAGTAACGTGGGTCAGCAAAGACTGACCTCAAACTGTGTAACAACACATCTCCTCCCGGCCGCCCCTAACGGACCCCGGGGAACCCTCCAACCTGCAAGTCAGCACTTCATATGCAATATAAACATCTATAAATAGAAGAGCATTAAAACAGGCTTGGATGTCTCAATCATCAAACGTGTTCTCTATTGGTTGAGCATATAAAGAAAGGGCCTACTGTGCAACATGAATGCAACACCCGGGCTTCACCCAAGGTACCCTACTGCGTATGCATCTAGCACAACATCACAACATTTGGGTACTCACATTTCCCCATTGACATTAAGCCGCAAACAATGAGGGAGACACAACTCCCTCAAACGGCGCACAGGCCGCCACATGGAATTCTTGCCAAGGCCCCACCCGCTCGTGGGCTTAGCCCCGGGCTTGCCTGCAAACTCTGACGTCTCATGTCAGGATTCCAACAAACACAGACCGACCGATTCTAAGAAGCCTTGCTGGACCCCACCCGCTCATGACCTCTTTGCCCGGGCTTGCCCCAAGCTTGGCATTCTCGTCAGTCTCACAGAAGGGGACTAGTCTCGCCGGGACACTCTCCACACATGACGCACATGTCACAGGATAGCCAGCCGACCACAGAGACATAGCCACGCCTTGGCACAACACAAACCAAGACTAAATACAACATAATCCCTCATTGTACTGCAGCGTTCCCGCGCACCAAGGAAACCATCTCCAACTCGTGCGGAGCTAACCTTGTCCCTCAAGGAAACCATCTACCGCCACGAGGAGCTAACCTTGTCCGGGTCCGACTACACGTACCTTTGCAAATAAACGGGACAATCACCATCACAACACAAACGACATCTTGCCGCAACGGAAAATCTCTACGAATCCCTAAGTTCGTATGCAACATCACCGAGTCGGACTAACGGTCGCGACTACGGCTTCACCCACCATGCCTAATCCACTAGCGAAGCGGATCTCTAATGCAAAATATGCCGGGGACGGACTCAATCAACCCGGAAGTTCTTCTTGAAACTTGGCAAACCAAAACCCCTCTCATTTGAGAGTTCGGTGCCCAAAAATTAGGGAGAAAGAAAACTAAATGATGCTAATACATGCATCCTAAGGACCGAGAAGAGAGATGTCGTTACCTTCCGACTCCTCTTCCTTGGCATGGCAAAATAGCCGGATGGAAATCTTCGCAACGCTCCAAGCTTCACGGATCCGGACTCGGCTCGCGATTTGGAGCTCCGAAACCCTTCCTACAGCCCAAGACCTTCTTATTCTTCCTCCTTGCTCTAGTTTTCTCAAGAACTTAGAAAGAGAAGACTTGGAAAACAAATGAGGGTTTCCAACCCTAGAATTTGACTTAACTTCCCAAGAACAGTCCTGAGCCGTCAGATCCCAAAATCTGGGAAAGAATGACCACGATTCGCCTGGAAAGTAAAAGACCTGGGCCGAACACGGCCTGGCACACGCCTGTGTCCAGGGCCGTGTGCCTCATTCGCCGTCTCAAATCGACGCGCCTGGAACCGCACACGGGCATCCGACACGCCCGTGTCCAACCCGACACGCCCGTGTCCCCAGTGACACGGCCGTGTGCCTCCAATAACACGGCCCCGAAACCAACCCGAGAGATGACACGGCCTGGGACACGCCCGTGTCCCAAGCCGTGTGCCAAGTCTCGACACCCGTCGACAGACTTTGTGTCGACACCGCGGAAAAACGTCGAGCGAAGATCGTCGACCAAGCGGGACACGCCCTGTGACACGCCCGTGTCACAGGCCGTGTGCCCCAGTCTCGACACTTTGTCGAGCGAATGTGTCGACACTTGAGCCGAGTGTCGACACGGCCTCGACACGCCCTGCGACACGCCCGTGTCGCAGGCCGTGTGCCCCACTCTCGACACTTTGTCGAGCGAAAGTGTCGACACTTGGGCCGAGTGTCGACACGGCCTCGACACGCCCTGCGACACGCCCGTGTCGCAGGCCGTGTGCCCCACTCTCGACACTTTGTCGAGCGAAAGTGTCGACACTTGGGCCGAGTGTCGACACGGCCTCGACACGCCCTGCGACACGCCCGTGTCGCAGGCCGTGTGCCTCTTGCCAGAAACCCAAAAATGTTCAGAACTGCAGACTGAACCTCTTGCAAAAACTGGGGTGTTACAGCAGTAGTCCCCATATGAGGGACGAGGCAGGTCGAATTTTGGCCTTGAGATGGGGAAAATGAGTTTTTCCCGCACTGCCCATCTCTTCCCTCCATTTGTAGGGTGGATGAATTCTCACAACAATTTTTCTCACTTCTCCTTCGTTTGACATAGCGTTTGGAGCTCTTCGTTTAGGGCAAACGCCGCCGCACGACGGGTAACCAAATGGCTGGTGGCGGCGTTTGCTCCGTTTGCACCCGCCACGCCATGAAAAATGGAGGAAAAATGAAGAGATTCCAACTGCAATCTTCCCCCTCCGATTCTAAAAGCGGTCCTCGTCCCGCCACCTGATCAAAACGCCAAACCAAACCGAGCATTCTTCTCAACCCGCAGTGACTTCCACCGTTCCACCTTCTCAACATCCAAACACATTTTACTAGATAGAGATGTGCACTGTACATTTTCTCATGATGAAGGTAGAAGTTCGGCCCACCTGAAAGTCCTATTAGAGTCCGGCGAGTTAGGCTGGTTGCTCTCTACCGTGGAGGTAGGAAATTAAATCAGCCCACCAATTTCTTCCTTTTTTTTATTGTTCCTGATCATGACTATCAGATTGGGGTTGCACACTTCTCACTGATGATGGTGGAAGGGTGCCCCACTCAAAGTAATTCTTAACTAAAATTACTAAAAGTTTCAAAATCTCTAGGTTCCAAGTTAGCAATGGCGCCCAAAAGCTTGACCACCACAGCTTCTTTTTCTTCATTCATTTCCTCTTCCACGGGATCTTCAACACTATCATCTAGCTTAATCAATTCCTCATCACCTTCCTCATCTTACTTGGCCATTGGGTCTCTCGTCTCCGAGTGAGTGCCTTCAAAGATAGGAGAATTTATTGGTTGAGGTTTCGTTTGGCACAGCGTTTGAGGCAGACGCCGCCGCATGACGGGTAACCAAATGACTGGCGGTGGCGTTTGCTCCGTTTGCATCCGCCGCGTCTTGGAAAATGAAGGAAAACAGAGGGATTCCAACTGCAGTCTCCCCCTTTAATTTCAAAAACCCTCCTTCCCCCGCAGCCTGAGCAAAATGCCAAACCAAACGAAGCCTGAACCTATGCGGATTCTGGATCGCCGTACTGTTCCCCACAATAATAATGTGGTCTCACAAGTGTTGCTCATACAGTGGAATGGAGTGTCCAAGAAACCACTTGCGAAAATTTCTTTGCCATCAAACAAAGCTTCCCTGAATCCATTCCTCGTGCACAAGAAAATTTTGAAGGGGAGATATTGATGAGTACCTGTTGCTGGGGATATTGAACCCGGTTCAACTGTTAGCGGAAAAGAATTTTAAAGGGAAATTATTATTTTGATTTTTCACAAAAGAAGGGGTGCGGTTAGTAATTCAGGTTCAACTGTTGAATGTTGTCGGGTGTGCTGTTCTATCCAGGGGATGCTCGTAGGGCAACTTCTTCCCTTTCTTTTCCTGTGCGTTGATTGTGCTGTGAGCTCTTCAGGCTTAGGAGCTCAACGAGTCACGACCTTGCTATCTCGCCAGGAGCGTCACTGCAACCCAGTCACCCGGGATTTTCGCCCTAAGCCCTACAATCTCTTGCACTCCATTGCATTTGTCCTCATCGTCGACATCTTCATCGTCTTCCTCTTATCGACCTGCCCGCTGAGAGGTATTGTTTACTCTCTCCGCCCCTCTCATTTATCCCCGCCGTTCCAGTCTCGTTCTATTACTTTTAGCTCCGCGAATTTTAGGCGTTTCGTAGCCGTGTTTCTGGGTGGCGGTGGGCGGATATGTACGCAGTTTGATCTGATGGCGGATTGGATCTGTTGATCGCGGTGTTCCTCTTCGTGCTGTTGCTGCTAACATGAGGACGAGCGGCCTCGCCATCTTCATCAACACCACCATCCATTTTGTCCTTATTATCATCTTCCTCATCACCATCCGCGTCCACATCTACACGGGTGATACAACCTTCTTTCTGGTTCCGAACTCAATTCCAGCAAGACAAGAAGAGCACCAAATTTATCCAACTGAGAAATCAACTCCAGCAGCCCGTGCGCGCCCAAGCCAAAATTGGATCGCATCAACGTGATAGAGTTTGCCAACCACCCACTACATTCTGCCTCTAGGAGCTCCACAGGAGGAGATTCGGTGATACAACGCAACCGGGCACTGGGCCACTCAAATAGCCATCTCATCCAGGATTCATAGCCAGCCCCAGCCGGTCGCACATGGGCTGCGGCCCATACACCCCAACCCCTCTCCTCAGGCCCGCTTGGCTGCTCACAAGGCTCACGACCCAGGATCCATAGCTGCGCGACGTCAAGACAGGTTGTTGAGGTGGGGGCTCGATCCCCCATCCTCCTAGATAAGAGGAGCTTCCGCCGAGCTCTCATCATCAACTGAGCTGCGCTTTTATGATACAACCCAACTGAGCACTGGGCTGCTCACAGAGCTATCTCACCCAGGATCCATAGCCACCCCCAGCCGGTCGCACATGGGCCGCGGCCCATACACCCCAACCCCTCTCCTCAGATCCGCTTGGCTGCTCACAAGGCCCACAGCCCAGGATCCATAGCCGCGCGGCGTCGAGGCGGATTGTTGAGGTGGCTGCTCACAAGGCCCACGACCTCCTCTCCCCTGCACGGCCGACCTCCACTTGCCCGCTGTTGCCACCCGCCCAGCCACCATATTTTCAGTTTCATCATGTTCCCCTCCTCACTAACATCAACCCTCACCAATCCAGCCGGTCCTCCACCCGATCCACCGTTGGCCGCCCCATCTGGACTCCTCCAACAACCCACCCTCTCCAACATCCTCCCCACAAGACGGCCAACACTCCAGCCGTAGGTTTCTACTCCCCCACTGGCCCCCCTTCCGTGGATCCACTTTTCACAGCTCCTCCCCCTCTAGATCAGTCCGGATCTAGACCATCCAACCCCGATCTGCTATTTTTCCACCCGTCCATCACTCCTTAGCCCGAATCCACCCCCAAAATAGCGGATGTCACGATCCAAAAAACATACGCAAAATAATTTGAATTTTTCCTCGATGATGAACCAGAGACAGAGACAGTACAGATTTTACATAATATGTTTTTGCATTTTTCCTTTTTATTTTTTATTTAAATGTCTTTCTTTTGTTAGGGGTGCTATTAGCCAAATATATATATGATGGTTTATTCTTGATAACAAATGTTAGTGATATTATTTGGTTACTATTAGCTATTATAACACAAGACTTGGGTGTTGGCTTGTGTGATTGACATGTGATTTATTATAATATGGCTTATGGAATGGCTTTGTGCTGACTTGAGAGTTTGACTTGTGGATTTTGAGTGGTGACTGATTTGGTTTTGTTTTGACACTTGGCTTCAGTGGTGTTGGCTGGTGGTGTGCTTCGGGCTCATTTTTGTGACACCTGGATCGGTGCATTGAAGTTAATTGGCTTCTTTTTACCGCTAGCCGCTTCTCTTAATAAAAACCGAGCTGAGCCCTTCTCATTCCCGCACTTCCCGTTTTTTGCGCTATTTCTCTGCCGCTGCTCTCGACTTCTTCCCGTGCTCAGCTTCTCCTTCCGGGCTGCTGCTCCTCTTCTCTCCTTTTACCTCTCTTCTTCTTAGTAGCCGCTGCTCTGCTGCCGCTGCTTCGTGTCGCTGCTTTGTGTCGTTGCTCTATGCCGCTGCTCCGTGCCGCTGCTTTGTGTCGCTGCTTTGTGCCGCTGCTACTGTGCTGTAGATCTTGTGCCTGTGCTTTGCTGCTTTCTCCTGCAAGCTCTCTCCCTCCCTCTCTTTCTTCTGTGCTATGCTGTTGCTTTGAGCCGCTGTCCCTGTGCTGTCGCTCTGTACCGCCGGTTTTGGAGCTGCTGCTCCTTCTTCCTCTACTTTCTTACCTCATTTTGTACCTCCTTTGGAGAATTTGGAAGGACGCGACTGGATCTCTACAGTCCTCAAAGGAGCGGTTGTGCAACACCTCACTCCTCCCTTTTGCTGGTTTGGCTATTACTCTTCTCCTATCTTTGCTGGAATACTTGTATAAGTACTATTTTAAAAACTATTTTGTGTTGCATAGTCATTTTTGGGTCTTTTTTTGTTAGTTAACCACTGTTTTGGGCCTTATACTTTGCTGAATAGCCATATATCTTGCTTGGCAACAATTTTGGGGACTGGTTAGCCAGTTTTTAAGTGTTATTATGGCTGTACAACAATGGTTGAAGGCTGCTTTTGTGTTGACCGCCTTGTTTAGGGGCTGATTCTGTGCTGTTTGGAGGATAATTTTGTGAATGACGGTCTTAATTAAGGGTTGAGTTTGTGTTGGACATCATGAGAATATGATTAGTTGATATTATGAGAGGGATAGCTTGGTGAAAGGGTGACGAGGCTGATGTAGATTAGAGTTATTATGCTATTTTGATTTCCCGACTACTTTTAAATTAAGTTTAAAACCTTTATATATTAAATTACAGATATTATTTGAATGACATTTCGTGATGATGTCTCCAAGTAAATGAAAGAGAAAGAAGATATCAACGGTGAGGACTTATCACTTTAATTATGCATAGCTTTTGTAGAAAATGGCCCAAAAGCTTGTATGTAGTATTTCAGTATGTCAATACAAGGGGAGAATACAAATATATAGGAAAGAGGAGAGAAGAATAAATCCTATACAAGATGTGAGACTAAAGAAGGATGAGAGAGAAAGGAAGAAAGAGGGCCCAATAATGGGCCCTTTACATGGGCTTTTCCAATACTCCCCCGCAAGCTGGAGCGTACAAGTCGTATGCGCCAAGCTTGGATAGGCACTGATAGAAGAGGGTACTTGGTAGAGCTTTTGTGAGGATGTCTGCGACCTGTTCAGTACCCGGAACATGCTTGAGCTCGATCTTCTTCATGTGGACTTTCTCTCGGATGAAATGACAATCTACCTCAATATGCTTCGTTCTTTCGTGAAAGACCGGATTCTTGACAATATGTATAGCAGCTTGACTGTCACATAGGAGGAGAGCTGGTGAAGATAGCCTTACACAAAGGTCGGTAAGGAGACTCTCAATCCATGTGAGTTCCGAGACCACAACAGCCATTACCCGATATTCTGCTTCTGCTGAGGATCGAGCAACCACTGCTTGTTTCTTGCTCCGCCAAGTAATTAGATGTCCTCCAAAATATGTGCAGAACCCGCTAGTGGATCGTCGATCATCGAGGGAGCTAGCGTAGTCGGCATCAGAGTATGCCACCAATGTAGGGATTGAAGATGAGGTTTTGTAAACAAGTCCTTGGCCAGGAGCTGTCTTGAGGTATCTGAGAATCCGTTCCACTGCCTGAAGATGAGAGCTTTGAGGAGAGTGCATATATCGACTAACAAGTTCCACAACGAAGGATATATCAGGTCTTGTTACTGTTAGGTAGATAAGTTTCCCAACTAGACGACAATAATATTCTGGATTTTGTAGAAGAGTATCAGAATCCGAGCCCTGAGCACATAGTTTGTGATTGACATCCATGAGAGTGTTTACAGGTTTGCAGCCGGAGTAGCCTGCATCATGAAGAAGATCCAGGCAGTATTTGCGCTGAGAGAGAACCAGACCATCTGATCGTCTAGCCACCTCCAGACCCAGGAAGTACCGAAGATGTCCCAGATCTTTAGTTTGGAAGACGGAGCTCAGATGTTGCTTAAGGGTCTGTATGCTGTCCAAGTCGTTTCCAGTAATAGTGATGTCGTCGACATATACCAATCGGAGAACCGTACCCGTTGCCCGGTGGCGAGTAAACAATGAGAAGTCAGCCGAGCTTCAAGTGAAGCCAATTGCACGGAGAGCTTTGCTGAACTTGTCAAACCATGCTCGAGGGGATTGTTTGAGACTATATATCAATTTTAGAAGGTGACATACCCGAGACTCCCCGCTGGTCTCAAACCCGGGAGGTTGCTGCATGTAAACCGTTTCTTGAAGGTCGGCATTCAGAAAAGCATTCTTGACATTAAGTTGAAATAAGGGCCATTGGCGATGGACATCTACTGAGATGAGAATTCGGACTGTGTTGAGCTTAGCGACCGGAGAGAAAGTCTCGTCATAGTCGAGACCCTGTTGCTGGGTGAAGCCACGAGCTACCAGACGAGCTTTGAGTCTGTCAATGGTCCCATCAGGAGTATGTTTGATGACAAAGACCCATTTGCACCCAACGAGTTTCTGGCCGGGAGGAAGAGGCACCAAGGTCCAAGTCTGGTTGGCCCAAAGAGCATCCATCTCTTCTTCCATGGCAGCGCGCCACCCAGGATGTTGAAGAGCTTCCTGTACAGAGGGAGGAATAGAGACCGATGATAGTGAAGTAGCCAATGTCTGAAGAGGTGGAGAGAGGCGATGTAGAGAAACATAGTTAGCCATCGGATGAGCTGTAGAGGCGGGCACCGGAGCAGCAGAACACGGAGAAGCCGAGGTCGAAGCCGACTGCATAGGGGCAACGGGAGGAAGAGGGCGGCGAGTATAGACCCGAATGACGGGCGGCCTAGGAGGATCAATAGTGGGAGGGGGCTGAGGGAGGGTTGGAGGCGAGTGGACGGTGATCACCGGTCGTGGGATGGAGGGTGTGTGAGTGGTGGGTGGTAGAATAGGTGGTAAAGGAGGAGGGAAGAGGGGTTGATCCTCCCGGAAAGTAACATCAGCGGATACAGAGACTTTCCGGGTGGCCGGGGAATAACACACATAACCCTTTTGGGTGCGGGAGTAGCCGACAAAAATGTGTTTCGCCGCACGGGGATCTAGTTTGTCGAGAGTGGGGCCCAGTGTATGGACAAAACAAGTACAACCAAAGACCCTGGGTGTGAGAGGAAAGGCGGGTGCAGAGGGAAAGAGAAGGTTGAATGAGGTAGCATTTTGGAGAACCAGAGATGGGAGACGGTTGATAAGAAAACACGCAGTGGAGACCGCAAAGTTCCAGAATGCTTTGGGAACATGCATGTGAAGCATGAGGGAGCGAGCAACATCAAGAAGGTGACGGTTTTTTCGTTCTGCGACCCCGTTTTGTTGAGGGGTGTAGGGACACGATGTCTGATGAACAATACCGAAGTCTGCGTAGAGATTGACAAACTCGTGGCTAGTGTACTCACTGACATTATCAGAGCGGAAGGTTTTGATAGTAGTAGAGAATTGCGTACGAGTCTCCAATACAAAAGCCTGAAAGACACGAGGAAGCTCTGAGCGATCACGAAGTAGATACAACCAGGTGGTGCGAGAGTAATCGTCAATAAACGTTATAAAGTAACGATAACCAGAGATGCTGAGAACCTTGTACGGTCCCCAAATATCAGAATGTATTAAATCAAAAGGAGCAGAGCTACGAGTACAATGTGCGGGATAAGAAGAACGTGACAGTTTGCCAAGAATACAGGAATCACATTTAAAAGCAGGAAGGGAGACGTCAGGAAGCGCCTTCTGGAGGATAGGTAGAGGTGCATGCCCAAGACGACAATGCCAATCAGTAGAGGATACAGAGGAAACGGCGGTAGAAGAGACATCGAGGAGGTAGAGCCCGTTCTGCAGTCGACCCCTACCAATAGTAATCTGCGTCTGCCGATCCGGTATCAAAAAACCAGAAGAGGTGAAGGTAATATAGCAGTTCATATCAGTAGTAAGACGGCCAACATATAGTAAATTAAATGGTAATGCCGACACATAAAGAGCGGAACGAAGAGAGATAGAGGGGTGGATTAAGAGATCAGCACATCCGGAGACCGGAACAATCGCACCGTTGGCCACAGTAATAGACGGGGGATGAGCAGACATCTGAGAAGGAAGGGGTAGCAGGTGATGCCAGAACCTGGGCCCGGATACTGTGAAGGTGTGGCGGGACGCGAGCCATAATCATAGCAATACAGACCGCCTCCTTCTGGGCACGTTGAGCAGCGAGATCTGTAGTAGATGGCTGGTGCTGAATCCAGGCCTCCGTGAGAGTCTTAGCACAAGCCACAAAGGAGGTCATGTCCATAGCTTTGCCAACATCCAAAGCTTGAAGATCGGTGATGATGTCAAAAAGGTGCTGAAGGCTGTCCTTGCCCGAGTACAAGGAATGGAGTTCATCCCACATTGCTTTGGCGGTCTCATGATACATGATCATCTGGTAAGGCTCACCCTCCACCGAGTTCAGGATCCAGGTCTGGACGCGACCGTCATTCCGTAACCATTCATCAGTAGTAGGAGTCGGAGGTCCCTGTGTAAGGTGACGCGCAAGACCCTTGGCTTGCTGGACCCTCCGAACGGAGTGAACCCATGGGATGAAGTTCGACTTGCCAGAGAGGGAAAGAGTAGTAATCCGAAGCTAATCGTGGAGTTCGTGAGGAGCCACGTGATCTGCAGTGGGGGTAGCTGTAGTGGAGTCACTAGAGGACATGACGATCTGGAGGAGAGGAAGCGGGCAGAAACAACGGACTGATGCAAAGCAGAAGGCAGGCCGCGGCGAGTACAGACACGCTCGGCAAGGAGCAGGCTATTGGAGGCCGCGACGGACTGGATTAGGCCGAGGCAGACTGGATCAGACCGCGGCGGACTGGATCAGACCGCGGCGGACTGGATCAGACTGCGGCGGACTGGAGCCGGCCGTGGCGAGTAGAGCACAACAGCTGGCCGAGAAGAGAGGGCAAGCCGGGGGAGCTCGGCAAGTTGCGGGAGCTTGGCAAGTCGCGACGACTAGAGGGCGACCGTAGCGGGATGGACTAGTTCGCAAGACGGAAATCGCAGAGAGGAGCGAACCCGCGACGGACAGGGAAAAGAACTTGTCCGCCAGAAGAGGAAGGAGAGCAGCCGCAGGCAGGAGAGAAGCGCGGACATAAGGAGGCCGCCGAGCTCGCAGCGGACAAAAGAGAGCATGAAGAGGAGGCGAATTCGCCGATCTCGCAACAGACAAAAGGAGACCGCAGAGCTAGGGAGCGAGTTCGCCGAGCTCGCGTCGGACAGGAAGAGGTCGCAGCGGACTATGGGAAGCAGTGGACCCCACAGATCAGAGAGAGAGGGCTATGAAGAAGGACCAGAAGAGGAGGGAATAGGAGTGGTTCCACGGGAGCAGAGGGAGCGGATTGGACAAAGGCACGCCGCAGGGGCTATGCGACTAGGAGGCGCGGACACACAAACTCAGGCCCGGAAACCGCAGACCGCTGGGCGGATAGGAATGTGAATCCGCAGGAGACCGCAGGCCGCTGGGCGGATAGAAATCTGAATCCGCAGGAGACGGAACCTGGCTCTGATACCATGTAGAGAATGACCCGAAAGCTTGTATGTAGTATTTCAGTATGTCAATACAAGGGGAGAATACAAATATATAGGAAAGAGGAGAGAAGAATAAATCCTATACAAGATGTGAGACTAAAGAAGGATGAGAGAGAAAGGAAGAAAGAGGGCCCAATAATGGGCCCTTTACATGGGCTTTTCCAATAGCTTTAATGTAATTTCAAAATATAAATTGTATAGCTCTTTCTCACAAGAATGCATTTCATGCTTGTGCATTGACATGAATTGAAAGAAAATAAAAGGAGAGAAAATCACTAAAAATGATGATATGGGAATTCAGATTTGGAAACATTGAAATTTAAGAATATGATCATGTGAGAATTTCACGAAAGTACTGATATGGAAATTGAATAAGTGCGTGATTGAAACGAAATCTGATAGAAAGTAACGAAATAGGAAAAGATAAAAGATGTTTAAAAATTTGCATAGGGAAATGTTAAGGATTCAATCCTATGATGTAGGTAGATAATTTCTATGGATTACCCACGTTTGGGGGTGTTACCTACGTTGATTACTCCGGAGGGAGTGGGACCCATTCAAGTTGCATTATGCCTTAACATTTCCTGTAATATGCTATTAAATTAACGCTTGAACGATATGTTTAGAATAATTGACTCAGAATGAAAAAAATGATTGAGTGAGTGGACCCAACATTGAATGAGATTAATTTGAGAATTGAACATCAAATAAACGGGAGAATAAAGTGAAATACCATTCTATTATTATATATTGATATTGAATTGTGAAACTTAACTTTTGTGCATATTGCTATGGAAACTCTTCTGGTTGCATGTATGACAGTTAAAGAGGCATGTTCCTCGCTTAGAAATATTTTTATGTCAAAGTCCGTCGTCTTTTTGTTTAGGTTGCTAAGGCGAACCTGTGTGCGCAAAAGAAAGAGTTAGTTGATCAAAAGAAGATTTTTTTTTAATAAACCAAGGTATGTGTTAAGATTTTATTATGTGCTTTATTTTGTATTCGCTCTCCCTACTTCATCATGAGTAAATCACTTCAAATTAGCTTAGATACAGAAATCTTGTGGGGTTTGCATTGGGGCCTCACAGCGGATCTATCCACCCATGCCCGGATCTACCCATACGTGATCGGATCTAACCATGCGTGACCGAATCTAACCATTTCCGGTCCGATTCCACCCTCTACCGCCGAGGACAGCCACCTACGTCGTTTTCCATGCCGCTGGTTCCACCTCGGATCGTCGTACATTCATCTTCGGCCCCGAATACTTCAGTGCCTGGGTCAGCCCACTATTTGGTGAGATTTAGTTGTACTGGTTTATTATTTTCAGCACTTTTATATTGGGTTGGATCACTATATTAGATTAGATACCTTGTATTGTGGTGGATTGTTAGATAATTATCGTGATTTGCAGGATTTTTGCTTTGACCATCCACACGGAGGAAAGCCTAAGCTTGTTTTGTCTAAATAAAATATTTTGCCTTGTCGTGAATTTATCTGCGTGGGGTGATTTAATTTATTATCCAATTGTGATCTACCCGTCAGACTTTTGCATAACATGTAGGGTTAGGTAGCAGATTTCCCGCTGCTTATAGATTCGCCCTGCGTCAGGGTGTCACCTCTTGGGTTTCCCAGGTAGAGGGGGTCGCGACTTGCGTGGGAGAGAAACAACGGGGGTGCTCGTATGGGGGTTACAAGAAGTAAAAATAATAGGTAATATTTTTACCACAGTTGTCAAGGTGCGCTTCTAGGCGCGCCTGAGGCGCCGGGCGCAGGCCGCCGCGCCTCAGCACGACAGAGGCGGGCGATGTGCCCCAGGCGCGCCCAGGCGCACGCCTTACGGGCTCCCACACGCCTGGGTCTTTCAAGGTGTTTTTTTTTAAAATTTTGAGATGAGCAAAACATGATCTCAAGCGCACCAGAGGCACCCCTAGGCACAATTGGGCGCTGAATTCGCTGAAATTGAGCGAATTCGCTGATTTTCAACGAATTGGGTGCCCAATTCGCTAATTTTCAACGAATTGGGCGCCCAATTCGCTGATTTTCAACGAATTGGGCGCCCAATTCGCTCAATTTCAGCGAATTGGGCGTCCTATTTGCTCAATTTCAGCGATTTGGGCGCCCAATTCACTCAATTTCCTTTTTCCCCCCATTTGCGCGCCTCACGTGCCTCAGGCGCGTGCCTGTGCCTTGCTCCTAGGCTCCAGGGGCCGTTTGCGCCTCGGTGCGCCTTGCGCCTTTGATAACTTAGATTTTTACAATTTGGTGTGCTCATATCTAGTGTAGGTGTGCTCCTAACAATGCTCTAGCTATATTAACGTAAAATTGGATATTATTGATATTATGAGTTTAAATTTGGAATTGTTATAGAAAATGTTGTGCATGCTAATAATGGATTTGTTTTTAAAGAATTGATAAATTTTGCTTTTTTTCTTACAATACTCATTTGATCATTTCCGCTGTATTTTTATAAGAATTATTATGTATTTGTTTTTAAAGAATTTGGCTTTGTGAATGTTCATGACCAACATTACACTCATGTATTACCAAACGCTTAAAATAGCTTTTCCGTTCAAGACCACAAAAATTAAAATTCTTTCAAACGGAACTCCGTTCACAAACCACAGTTCATGACCACCGCGTTCACGACTGCCACCACCTCGCCAAACGAAGCCTATATCATTTTCCAAGCTCCAAGAACACTCATTATGCATGCTGTTCTTGAACCGTGAAATTTCAGATATTATAATTTTCCTTTTACAGGCGCTACATAGGTTAACTTATGGAGAACATAAATTTGGAAGGGAAGCTCTCGTGGATGCATGTTAATGAAGAATCACATATGAGCGGAAATAACAAGGATGACGCCCATGCTACTCTGAATGATGTACAGATCACATGCTTCACGGAGGACTTGCACGACGCCACCCTTCATTTTCAAATCATCCGTTTCTCCAAACAGGTGAGTTGCCTGCTTAATGAGTAGTATAAGTTTCCGTTTAGCACGTTTAGCACGTTTAGCATGGCAGTGACAGTCGTGGGCCTAAGTTTTATTTTTCCGTTCTTATTACCTGGTTAGGATTTGTGGGGCATTTGCCCCAAATTCTCTGAACAGATACTTTTCTAGAACCACTACTAATATAACCATCATCAAAAGCATGCCTTCTGAAGCTCAATAAAAATCCTGTCTATCAATTTCCACTCTTTATGTTTTGCATTAATATTTACAACCCAAAAGATTGCTTTTATTTTGAATCATCTCGTGATGATACCAAATTGATCATTTGATATCACAATAGGTATGTTCCATTAGGCTGCGTTCGTTTGGAGTGTTTTCGTTTTGGTCCAAAACAAAAAAAAATCATACGTTTTCATTTTGAGTCAAAATAAAAACTTATGTTCGTTTGCAGAATGGTTTTCAAGTCCGTTTTGAATATGGGATGAAATAAACTTCATCAAGTTCAGCTGAGGGCCAACAAGATAAAACACTTTTGACTCTTGAGCATTCTGTTTGAATAGGTTCAGCTGAGAGGTGCCTCAGTTCTGTGTCATTGTCCTGTTCAGATTGCTTGGGCATATCAAATCATGTGTTGTAAAATGTAACTTATGGAGAAATTTAATGCCTACAGGTACTTCCGGGTCAACCTAGCCACAGACAGAAGGGATTTAGAAGCGGGATGAAGAATATGAGTTCCTTCTACGAACGTTCTCTGCGTAGCAACAATCCTTCTCGATTGCAAAAAAATTGCAGGATCTCCGCCGATCGATAAGTGCGCAAAAATATTGCAGAAAATTGCTGGTGTATGGTTTTTAAGCTGTTACAGTGTTCTTGAGATCGTTAAGTGCGGAAGAAGATGAGCAGGAGGACGGCTGCGCCTGGGATGCCGAGAGGAGTAGCTCTTGGGATCCCTCCTTCGGATTCTCCCCCAATACCTGCCCTCACGTCCCCGGTGACATCACCGCTTCTCCGTGAAATGGCATAAGAGTTTCTATTCTCAAAACAGGCGAAAACATACCTCGCTAGGTTTGTTTTGGGGCGCAGCAATTTTAGAAGAAAGTGAAAACAACCCGTTTTCAACCCAAAATCAAAACAGCCAAAAATATAGCCTAACGAACACCAAAATTTGGTTTTCAAAATCTCAAAAAAAAAAAATAAACGCTCAAAACAACCCAAACGAATGCAGCCTTATTCTCTCCATAACTTTTTTGTTTGACACATAGTTGATGCATAAGTTTGAGTTAGATATTGCAACCACAGCCTTGAATCTTCATTGTTCTTATATACTGGTATTGAAATGCCTCTTTTCAATAGTTTGTTGTCCTTGTACTGCAGTTTACATTTTGACCTAAAGATTTAGCACTATACATCTTTTTGAGAGTTAGCTGCACTTCATTTTATTGAACCAAGCTACAATACACCTCATTATTTGTTCATTTTTCTTTTTAAAAATATTTCTTCCCTACTTTCATTTAAATAATTTGTCAAAGGAACATTTTCATCTTTCTTTAATATCTTTATCTGCAAGATACTTTATTGCATTTAATTGTATCATTATCATTGGACATCTTATCTCTTATATTATTTGAAATGGTTTAAATATTTTTTTTTCTTTCTTTCTTTCATAGATAAGTCTTCAAATCTTGTCTTACTTTGCTCAAAAGTCTATTTGCAAGTCTCCTGAATTCCTTATAGAAATTGCATGTCTCAATAGTATTTACCTTTTCTCAATCTTTAAAGTTGCACATTTTTTTTGATGCAATCTGAGCTGCATCATGACGAGGAATCTGTTAGTGAATTTTATTTTGTTTATATTTTCTAATAATATTTTATTTCAACATTTTTTGCATTCGAGGTGCATATTTTATTTTGAGTTATATGCCTGCATGCAATTATTGTATTTGATTTTGGCTTATCGTCTTGAACGAACGATAAAACCTTAAATGAATAGCTCCGATAGTTATAGATAGTTTAGGTTGTTAAACAGGGGAGCGGCTGGTAGAGGAGAGGTCGTTAGGACTTAGATAGACCTCTGGCGGCCGCCGCCACGGGTCCTGAAGAAGCGATGTTAGGTAGATGGGATATGAATTGAGGGTGACCCTAGATTTTTTGTTGATTTGGAGGGATGGTAGGAATAGAAGTTTATCCCCTATGACTTGGTTTTTCTCTCTCCTCAACACAAGGGGTTTAGGGTTACTTTTAAAAGACCTTTGGAGTCAAGGATTTGCGGGGTGACAACCTTGCTGGTTCCCCAATCCCCTCGGGAGTCGTGGGGCTTCCTTGGCCTGACAAGATACTACATGCAATGTCCCAAAATTTTCGTTACACCAAGTTTCGTGACCCCTCAAGCCCTAATTTACTAGTTAATGGTCAAACATCTAATGAAAATTTTTACTTTTAAGTCCTGACAAATATATCTTAATTTTATTTCAAGCATTTAAGATTTTTTCTAAGAGAAAATCATATTTTAAATAATTATTGCAAACACTTCTTATTTAAAAATATAATAAAAAATCTTTTATAGGTGATACAATTTATTTTGGTTTAATAAGCAATTTTCAGGAAATATATGAGAAGAGGACAAAAGAAAATCAAAAGTAAATAATAAATCTTCATAAGTGGGCTCCTGATGGCGCGCAACGCCCGACACAGGTGTATTCCTGCAGGAGACGGTGATCCGTTACCCAGTCGGTCGATCCGAGTTTATGGTTGCGTCTGGATGGTCGATCCGAGTCAATTTCATATATTACTTTTTATTTTTTGAGTTGTATTTGACGCCCAATCGACCCAAACAGTACGAGCCATCCGATTTGGGTGCTAATTTGTCTAATAGTTATGAGACGGTTATGATTTTATGGTTATAAATGTTGCGGAAGGCGATTCATGGGGGGCGATCGAATGTTTTGCAGTTACAGGAACTGCTTGGTTCTCTTCTTCCTCTGGTGCGACGCCAAAAAGTGCCCGCATTGTGTGACGCTGGAAAGAGCCTGCCTGGTGCAACTCCAAGAAAACCTGCCTCCCTACTCTCCCGTAAGTTCCATTTCTCCCTCTTCCCCGCGCCTACCCAGTCCCGTCGGCCTCCTCCCTACCAAAAACCCGCAACCTATACAAGTCCCTTGGCTCCACCCCCTTCCCATCCCATGTATCCTAGTGCAGAACACCCGATCCATCCACTATCAGAAGCCATCTCCTCCTTCCTCAAGTTACTCTCTGCTCCTCTAAACCACCACCTGCAACATTTCTGCCTAAATCTGAAGCCCGCCTACCCAACTCCTCTCCCGCTACCCACAGAAGCCCCCTTTGCCTTCCCTACAACCCGCAACCCCCTTCTCGTTAATCTCCACTACCACCAGCCCAACCTCCCCACTGTGAGTCCCCCTACAACCCCCATCTCCTCCATAACAACTACTATCTACCTTACCCAAGCCGCCATCAGTCCAAAACTCCCCTTCCGACGCATTCCCCATTTGCTACGACCTTGGATGCTCTCCAACAGCCGCCGCTTGCACGTGTGAATTGTGGTATGAAGTTTTATTTTCCATTGTTGTTCACTTTGGCACCCTACTTGTTTGTGGATTTTTATTTCATTTGTTATTAGTATCTACGATTGTCTGATTTGCAGGGTTCATCTCGCTTAAAATTGCTCGTGCCTCGGGCCCTCGACCGCTTTGCGGATACGCCTGCGTCTCTTTAATTAAAAGAAATTGTGATTGTTTGTGCCTATGTCACTTTTTATATACAATTAATTATTGTTGTAAATTTTTATTGGACCAATTCTTGCAGCGTCATCATCCTCCATTACATATAGGATTGCATTTAGTGAGTCCACTCCGTGTTGACCTACACTGCATCCGCTCCACTCTTAAAAGAACTTTAAATCTTAGCCATTCAAACATTTCCAAATAGATGGAGGAGATTAATAGGCATTGTAAAGCCCTTTCCCCTCCAAAACAGCCGGCCTACCCTTATCTTCACACAACCGAGCGCTCCACGCGAGTAAGAAGTCACGCACCACCTCTCTCGAGCCCAATATCTTTCCTTGCCCGATGCTTGCGAGGAGGGATTTCCATTCTAGGGCGGCGACCGACCCTCTCCATCTCATTTTAAAGTCTCCTCTTCTCTTGTCAAGACCTCATGGGTACCTTTGCCCAAAACCGTGAGTCTCCTATCTCTACTATCCTATTCCGAGATTCTGTTGTGCTTCCCTTGTCTTCAAGAGCTCCTCCATGGATTCAAAGAATTACTCGAGGAAAGGAAAAGTTCTAAATGGTTGAGGTTGTGAATTTTTTTCTTGTCCTAATTTTCTAAATGTTTTAGGAATATATGAAATTTAAAAATAATGATCTTTAGGGACTTGTAATGGTGAATAATTATTTCTAATTTAGTGAAATATACAACAACAACAAAACCCATATAGTCCCCAATCATTGGGGGTATGGGCGGGGGAAGATTGGAAACAGACCTAAACTTTGGCACTATGCACAAAGTTGCTTCTCTCAGTGGCTTCTAATTTAGTGAAATATGATTTTTATTAATGATTCCTCTTCCACCATATTTTTGAAACATATGAAACCTACCATAGAGATCCAATTTCTATGAGCAGGGAAAATCTAAGATCACCAAGCTTTAGGGTTCTTGATTTCTTATGCCAAAATAATAGTAATTTCTTTACAATTGATATTCTAGATTGTATGTTTTATTCAAAAATTATTACGAAATTTTCATATAAGTTTTTTTCCTTAACATTTTAAAGTTTACGACCAAGAAATGTTACAAGTAATATGATGTTGGTTTATCTTCACCAAAAATCTGAAATTGTCATTGAACTTTCTTGACATAATGTTATCTTATCAATAATTGCGCTAAGGATTTCCTATATTATGGTTTTTTTTATGGGAAGTTTTACATACCATGTTAAAATCACATAATATGTTAGTACACTAACATCTCAATAATTCTAAGAGGGAGTTTTCATGCTAATGCTCTAGGAAGGAATTCCATGCAAGTTATATGCACATGTAATTATAATTATTAAGACGCCTCGACGCCGCTGTCAGATTCCACGGGTTCGGGCGACCTCTCCTGGGCTGGTTAACGATCTGCCTTCTAGCCCTATCAAGACGTTTTCGGGTCCACCTCCTTTGCAGATCTTGCAAGTCCGAGCAACACCGTTGCCAATCTTTTTCTTCTTTGTTTCCGCCAGATTTGGGCGTATACTCCTCCACACTCTTGGCCCACCTCCATCACTGAATTTGCAAGTCCAGACAACAACCTTGCTGACCTGCTTCTTCCTTGTTACTGTTCTCGAATTGATTTAACAAGCCCAATCAAAAATCTTCCCACCTCCCCTGGTATTTCTGGCCAGAACAATGGTTGATTCCACCAATCTGAGCTTGCTGCGTTCCGGCTCCTATGGTATACCTCTAACTCTTGGTTCACTTACTGTTATTATAGCTTTATGATTAATTTTATTTGGTCTTAATTTTCAGAGCTCGTTTTATTTATCATTTTACTTGTTTGTTGTTAATTTACATATTCGTGCTATCTCTAACTTTTCTTGCTATTATACTTGTGGAAGAATTGTTTCAAAATGCGGAGTGCGCTTGAATGCTAGTCATTTACGTGAAGTCTTGCAAAGGCTTAAATTAATTATCTCATTTTAGATAATTCGAGCTTTCATTGCAAATTTTAAAATGATCTCTAGTTTTATCATTTAAAATCAATTGTTGGATTTTTGATTACATTGAATGTTGCATGATATTACATGTGAATGAATTGCTTGCGCCGCAAAAATTTGAAAGTCCTCAAAGTTAGTTTTCAAAATCAATTTCTGAATTTTAATATACATCATGCGTCTAGCGACTTTGAATTGAGTGTGTCTGCTTCTTCCATAGTGTTCATAACATATTTCCTATGAGATATGAAGATATTCTTGGTCCTGGCTTACCCTAATTCTAAGGATGTACCTTAATCTTCTCAAGTCTTTAGTGAAACTGTTGATGGCGATGAGTCTTGATGCGACACATAAGATTATAATACCAGACATATGATTCAAAGCACTTGAGTTAATTATCTAAATGGGTGAAGTGGAAGACCTAGTGATGTAGGACATGCGTCACACCTGCTTGCCATCTTGGAGTCCCACCAGGGGGCCCACCATGGAGTCTCACCATGACGGCTCTATCAGGCCCGCAAACCGTAGACCCCAACCCATCTCATCAGTCCCACCACAGGGCCGGTAGGTTGTTGAGGTCAGGGCTCGATCCCCCGACCTCCTTGATAAAGTGTTCTTAGACGAATTCTCATCACCAACTGATCCCTGATGTATGGTATGGTGTGTAGTGGACTTCTAGAATGCACACTAGCGGTGAGTGAGGGTTGAATCTCTAATTCCCAATAACTCAATTCATGCACTACACGTAGACATGCGTTAACAATTAACACAAACAGCAAATATAATATTCAACATGACATCAAACAATAAACAAAATAAGACATTATTTAGGGTTAAGGTGTTGGCTTTCCTTCGCGAGGAGGGACAACAACAAGTGTGTGATAAATCGATCATTTCCTACAGTTAGAGAATTATCAAGGAATAAAATACTAAAATAAATTGAAATTCCCAGTCAAGCATAAGATAACCAATCCATAACATTGTTTACAATCATCATCCAATACAAAGAACTCCACAAAATATTAGGACTGCAGCTATAGGAATGAATCTGAATATTGGAGGGTTAAACGTGGAGTTGCGGTGGAGGGTGGACTGGATCAGGTAAGGGAAAGGATGGTTGGGGGGTGGGAGGGCCGGATCCAATAAGAGAAGGGGTTGTTTGGGTGGTAATGGGGTGGATATGGTGGAAAACGACAAGGCGGGCTGTTGGGGCTTGCTTGTAGGCTGTCTGGGGTGTGGGGGAGGTGGGGGCTGTTGGGAGGGGGGGATGGACTGGATAGGGAGGGCGGCTGGGTTGGACGGGTATCGACGACCTTCTGGTAGGGGGCTGGAAGGGTGGGAGTGCAGCGGTGGCTGTGCAGGGAGGAAGTGGGCTGCTGTGTGGTGGGCGGCGGCTTGTTGGTGAGAGGGATGGAGGGAGGATTTTGAAGAGACAGCTGGCTGGACAGCGGGATGGAAAGGTGGAAACGGAGGGGAAACACGATGATATAAAGAACTTACCCGAGGAGTCGTCACCCAGAGGTTCCACGGAGTTGGCACCGCGAAAAAATCACCGGAAATGAGGAAGAAAGATCTCCCAAATTCAGCAATCCCTCAAACTACAATCCTAATGTCTTATTTATAAGAAACAAAAAATTAGGGTACCCAAAATCAACGGCTATGTTTGGCCGGAGGTATTAGGGCCGTAAGTACATGAAATAAAAGTCGAAAATAACAATGCTATATATGAAAAAAATATCGTAACGATGAGCCAGACGCATCCACGGTGGCGGATCATTGATCCGATCAAGTCCGCCTGCGTGAATTAACAAAAGTGCGGCTCGACTTGAGCCGAGTCATGTCAGATGGTCCCCCATCACCTAGTCATGAAAAATGAGAGCTGTTGTGCCTAAAGCTAGCTGTCTAACTGTAGCATGTGCTTGAAATGCTCGAAATTGTAGAACTTGGGAATAATCTTTAGCGAAGATCGGATCAGGAAATTCACCAAGTATTGAAGTGACTGATGCATGAGTTATATGACACTGTACCTGTTCAGGTGCCGGAAGCTCACAAAGACTATAATAGATTTCCTTAGTGTGTCTCATTCAAGATAGTAGGTACACTTGGGATGACCTCGACCACCTCCTCGCATTTAGCCAAAATTGTTTCCACGAGAACGCTCTCCAGTGGTAGCAAAATTGGCTGCAAGATCAAAACGACCAACTAGTTGTACTTTAGTGGATGCCATTGAGGAGGCTCTGGTCACATGTGAGTGTACATCTGCGAGGGCGTGGATGGAGGCACCACCACCTAAAATATGAGACTCTACATAATCAAGATTAGATTTGACAGTGTGAAGAAACATGATCACCCAGAGTTTATCCTTCCGCTCTTCGTGGACGTTGATATATGGAAATGAGGGTTGAGAGCCCAAGAAGCTGTTCACAAAGGCTTGAAATTTTCCAATATGAGTACAAATATTAGTGCCCGATTGTTTCAGCTGGAAGAGGTGGCCAATAATGTCACACACTCAAAGTGATTTCTTCCTGGCAGGAATTTCTAGTATGAGTTTAGGTTCCATGACACATGCGGAACACTCTGAAGGGATGATTTAGGCTCTGTTTGGCGCGACTGCAGCGACTGGAGAAGTAGTGATGAAAAGCAGTGGAGGAATAATCAGCTGTTTTGCAGAGTGGTGGCAGAATCTGTAAAACTGTTTGCAAGAATAGCGTTTGCAGTGCTGTTTCAACTCATGAGCCACAATCATATGAACCAAAAAATTATGAATACTCAATCAAAAATTTCTTTTTGAAATATATTATAAATAACTTATATTAATATGAAATTTTTTAATATTATATTATATATATTATAACTTGATATAATAATATATTAGTTTATACCGTAATATATATATATATGTATATATATATTAGATTATCATAATTGTTAGAAATCATGGTGGGGCCCATTTGAGGGGGGCACATGATATCCAGATCCGTGGCCGACTGCAGTCGAATGACGAGAACATCCCCAACCAAATCACCCAGGTTGAATTTAACCGGGGTAGGTTGTTGAGGCGAGATTCGAACCCCCGACCTCCTTTATCAAGTTTCTAAGCGGAGAGCTCAGTTGGGTATCAAGTCTCCGCTTAGGAGCTTGATAAAGGAGGTCGGGGGTTCGAATCCTGCCTCAACAACCTACCCCGGTTAAATTCATCTTGGGTGGTTTGGTTGAGAGGATGTTCTCGGCATTCGACTGCAGTCGGCCACGGATCTGGATATCATGTGCCCCCTCAGATGGGCTCCATCGTGGTTTCTGACAATAATATAATTATAATATACCGTAATATATTATATATATTAGATTATTATATATATATATATATATATATATATATATATATTAGATTATCACAATATAATTATAATATACTATACTATATATATTATAATGTAATTATTATATATAATATATAATTGTTTTTTTTAAAAGGCAGCAAAAAGGCAGCAGCGCCGCTGCCAAAAGGCAGCAGCGCCGCTGCCAAAAGGCAGCAGCGCCGCTGCCAAAAGGCTGCAGTGCTGTTGCTTTTTTGAGTCGCGGAAAATTTCCGCGACTCAAAAATAGCGGCCCACCGCTACTTTTCATGGTGGCTGATGCTACCGTGATGACTCAAAAAATGGTTTGGCGCGGCTTTTTGAGATGCGGCGGCCCCCCACTCTTAGAACGTTGCGCCAAACAAAGCCCTAATTGATTGCCTGATTAAGACAAGAAATTGAGTGTTTTTCTTTTCCCAGGTTGGCTGATCAGTTTTGGTAACCTGATCAATCGCTTTCATGAGATGCTCTTTCTAGTCCTTCCCTTTGAACCATATTTGAACGACATCAGACCAGGAGTTGTAGTTTTTTCCGCTTACAAGGACTCTGTCCGAGTGAGTAACATAGCAGATTAATCTACAAACATATTGGTGATTTGGAGAACGTTGGGACTGACCTTATTGATTGTCTATTGAATGGTGGTACAACAGTGATGATGAATCCAAGATTTGAAGTGACTGATGATTCGAGACCTGCTGGCTTGTTGAGATTTAAAGCCCACTATTGGTGCCGATCGATTTTAGGTCTACATAAGTCTCAGGTGTCAGTTTGAAGTAGAAGTAAATCGATGGAAGGAGATCAGCCGAAAGGAAGTAAATTAGATGGAAGGAGATCGACTAGAGAATATGATCGCTCATCAAATGGAATGTTACTAATTGGAAGACTAATACAACACTAACTGGAAGATGATAGGAGAAGGCGCTGTTATAGATTGACGACGCAAAATAGGCTCTAGGAAATATCAATTTATGACGACTATGCAATATCTTGATCGATTGTAGTTGGGGAATTGATCGGCATGAACCTTGCTGGAGACATAAGCTCTTACTAGAGAACGCAAGCTCTGACTGATTGGAGTTGTATTAGAGATTGATTGAATGAAGCTTGCAGTTGCAGTATATTGACTAGAGTTAACTCTTATCTTGATTTTTAAGAGTGCTCTGATATAATGTAAAGACGTGAAAAATCTCCTTATTCTTTCTCTACGACAAAAGTCTGATATATATATACTATTTAAAAAAGATATATGGATGCTTAGTATATTGACTAGAGTTAACTCTTATCTTGATTTTTAAGAGTGCTCTGATATAATGTAACGACGTGAAAAATCTCCTTATTCTTTCTCTACGACAAAAGTCTGATATATATATACTATTTAAAAAAGATATATGGATGCTTAGTAATTAGGAGTAAAAAATCCATTGGAATGATCTCACCGTTTATTCAAAATCAACATTCCTCTTGATTCAATTTTTACTTAGGGTGATTCTGTTGTGTGCTCGGGATTGCGAGCGTGTGCGCCAGGAAAGAGGAGGGAAGTCCTCAAGAGTGAAGGTGAGGAGAGGCCGACGAGCTATGACAGCTGCGGTGGTCCTGCGATGAGATCGGCGGAGCGGCGGGTTCGGCGTGCTCTGCGGCTAGGGTTGGGATGGAGCGGGTCTTTTCTATCCGTGGAGTTAGAGAACGGTAGATAGAGAGAAAGAACTAGAGAGAGAGTTTAGAAAAGGATAAAATGAAAACTCTTGCTTGCTACTTTCCAAGGTTCACCCCACCGGGTATTAATAGTCAAATGCCCCCGCCTTGGGCTTAGACACGGGGGATCAAAATACGCCTAATAATAACCATAAAATTAGAAGTAGATAAAATGTCCGCGACATGCTCGACCAAGGCGGGACTGTTGTTGGGTACATTGGTCACAATGTATATGATTTGAAGAAGTTCTTTCAGCTCAATGATATACACATAGTTGTATTTGATGAATGTTAAGTTCTTGTGTGCAGACAAATAAAGCTAAGTACAAAAGCGTCGAGACACTAGGCAAGTGTCGACACTTTTGTCAAAGATGTGCTGAGACAAGAAGTAGCTGTGTCGACAATCAGGACTAGTGTTGACATAGTTAAACAAGAAGTGCTGAGTCAAAGAGAAAGTTGTGTCGACACCCAGGACTTGGGTCGACACTATGATACAAGAAAGCAACTGTGTCGACACTCAGGACTAATGTCGATACACACTACACAAGTTGTGTCGAGACAAAGAACAACTGTGTCGACACTAAGGACAAATGTCGACACACTCTATACAAGCAATGCCGAGACTGAAGACAATCGTGTCGACACTCACGACTAGTGTCGACACATTCTACATCAGCTGTGTCGAGACAAGGTGAAGGTTGTGTCGGCACATTCAGAAGCATGTCGACATCACTACAAGAGTAGTGTCGACACACAGGACTGGTGTCGACACATCCAACAGTCAAGTTTCAACACTTCAAGCTGAATTGTTTCCTAAGTGCAAAAATCAAGCCAGAGGTTCTGACAACTGTCAGAACTGTCAGAACTGTCAGATGTCAGTTATTAACCGGATCAACCGGTTACCTTTGACAAAGTATATATAAAGGGATCAACTATACGGTAACAAAAAAGAAAAAAAAAGTGGAAAAGTGAGCAGATCAAAAATCAGAAGATCAAGGAACTTTCAATTCAAAATCTCTTCCCAGATCTATAAAGTAATCTGCTAGAATTCAGAAGGTGGAGAGAAACCAGATCAAGAATCGACTTCAACATTCTCCAGCCTAGATCTACCATAATTTCAACTTCAAGAAGCTTTGAAAAACTAAGAAGGGTCGGATCAAATTCATTACAACAAGGATCAAGGGAAGCTGACTTATCAAGATCAGTTCAAGAAGCAGTCACCTTTTTCTCTCTTGCTGGGTGACTAATTCAGAATTCATTTCTTTTACCATTATTAATCTTGTAAGATCTACTTGTAGATCTGAGTGTAGGAGAAAATCAATTTCTCTGAGTTGTAAGTCTGTGTTATAAAGGCTGAGGTAGGGTAGAAATTGCCTGAGGTAGGAGAAGTGGGTATTTCTCCGAGTTGTCGGAACTGTATGTTCTGAGGTGTAGGGCAAGATTTGCCTGAGGAGGAGTGTGATTCATTCTGAGGTAGAGTTCTTGGAAAGAACTTGAGGTGTAGGATCTTGGTGATCTGAGTGGTAATACTTGTATAGTCTGAGTTATAGGAGCCAGCAGAGCTCTGAGCTGTAAGATCTGAGGATCTGAGTAAAGAAAGAAGGAGTTTGACCGAATCTAGTTCATTGTTAGATATGCGAAGGGGAAAAGTGGATGTACCCATAAATTAGAGAACTACTATAAATCAATGTTTACTGTGCTGTGATTATGCTGTGATGGTTTTAATTGCTGAATAGTTTTCTTGTTTTATCTGACTAGGGTAATTAAACATAGAAAAGTAAAATTCAGAATCCAAAAATAGCCAAGACTTAAATTGGACCTATTCACCCCCCCTATAGGTCACTTTCAATCATAAAACAAACATTTCAACTATAACATCCCCACCCTACCCAACGACAAGCTCGCCTCAAGCTTGGTCTGTAATGACGGTGGGCGTCATATCTCTCGTACCGGTGTCAGCATCCCATTCAGAAGCCGAGTCGTCGACCTCCAACCAAAAGAGGCGCTTGCAGCGATGTCCGCGGAAAAAGGGCTCATCGCAGTTGTAACAGAGGCCCTTGGCACGACGATCATTCATCTCCTGTGGCGACAGTCGTCGAATGGTAGCTGAGCGGTCGACGTCGCGGTCTGGGGCGAGGAGACTGGCTGTGGTCGATGACAGAGGCCGCGGAGGACGCTTGGACCCCTCGGTGTCCTGGTGATGTAGATGAGGGCGGTCCAAAAGCTAGGAAGCACCGGTACGGGTACGATACGTATCCGGTACGGCGGTACGACAAATTTTAAAAAACAAGGATACGGGTACGGTAGGATACGTTGTATTAAATATAATAATTATATATTTATATATCACAAATGCAATTATATAACATGAACATTTAAAATTTAACATGAAGTTCTTGAACATAAACATAAACATTTGCCAAAACATCTATGAATTTCAGGACTGAATCAGTCAAGGAATTCTGGAACTCTGGACTGAATCAGTCCAGGAATCCTCCCCTTTCCATAGCATCTGGGAACTCTGGACTGAATCAGTCCAGAATCTGGACTGAATCAGTCCAGGAATTCTGGACTGATTCAGTCCAGGATTCTGGACTGAATCAGTCCAGATTAATCTGGACTGATTCAGTCCAGGAACTCTGGACTGATTCAGTCCAGGAACTCTGGACTGAATCAGTCCAGGAACTCTGGACCGAATCAGTCCAGAAATCTGGACCGAATCAGTCCAGAAATCTGGACCGAATCAGTCCAGAAATCTGGACCGAATCAGTCCAGAAATCTGGACCGAATCAGTCCAGAAATCTGGACCGAATCAGTCCAGAAATCTGGACCGAATCAGTCCAGAAATCTGGACCGAATCAGTCCAGAAATCTGGACCGAATCAGTCCAGAAATCTGGACCGATTCAGTCCAGAAATCTGGACTGATCAGTCCAGAAATCTGGACTGATTCAGTCCAGAAATCTGGACTGATTCAGTCCAGGATCCTGGACTGGAATGTCCAGGATTCTGGACTGAATCCTGGACATTCCAGTCCAGGATTCAGTCCTGGACATTTCAGTCCAGGATGATGATTCAGTCCAGAAGAAGAAGACGAGGAAGAAGAAGAAGACGGGGAAGAAGAAGACAAGGAAGAAGAAGACGAGGAAGAAGAAGACGAGGAAGAAGAAGACGAGGAAGAAGAAGACGAGGAAGAAGAAGAAGAGGAAGAGGAAGAAGAGGAAGAGGAAGAAGAGGAAGAGGAAGACGAGGAAGAGGAAGACGAGGAAGAGGAAGACGAGGAAGAGGAAGACGAGGAAGAGGAAGACGAGGAAGAGGAAGACGAGGAAGAGGAAGACGAGGAAGAGGAAGACGAGGAAGAGGAAGACGAGGAAGAGGAAGACGATGAAGAGGAAGACGAGGAAGAGGAAGACGAGGAAGACGAGGAAGACGAGGAAGACGAGGAAGACGAGGAAGACGAGGAAGACGAGGAAGACGAGGAAGACGAGGAAGACGAGGAAGACGAGGAAGACGAGGAAGACGAGGAAGAAGACGAGGAAGACGAGGAAGAAGACGAGGAAGACGAGGAAGACGAGGAAGAAGACGAGGAAGAAGACGAGGAAGAAGACGAGGAAGAAGACGAGGAAGAAGACGAGGAAGAAGACGAAGAAGAAGACGAGGAAGAAGAAGAAGAAGAAGAAGAAGCAGTGCGAAACCTGCGACGGGAGACGGGAGCAGCAGTGCGAAACCTGCGACGGGAGCAGCAGTGCGACGGGAGCAGCAGTGCGACGGAGCAGCAGTGCGACGGCGACGGAGCAGCAGTGCGACGGATCAGCAGGCGCGACGGGAGCTGGAGCAGCAGTGCGACGGATCAGCAGGCGCGACGGGATAATAAAAGCCCTAAAACAGCGAATCGCGCCTAAAACAGCGAATCGCGCCGTTCGGTACGCGTATCCCTACCGGAAACGTACCCGGTACCGGTACGGCTCTATTTTTGGCGTATCCGTGCTTCGTAGTCCAAAAGCAGGCGATTCTCGCAAATGCGAGCCAAACTCATTACAGTGGTCAGATTTGCGGGTGCCTGAAATTCAACGTCCATGCAGAGGCGCTCATGGAGTCCCGCCGTGAAGATGGACACCTGCTGTGTCGGCAGGATGGTGGTAGTGCGGGCCAAGAGGACTTGAAACTGTTCAAGGTACTCGTCGATCGGACCGGTCTGTCAGAAAGAAATGAGATCCCCTAAGGGATTGCTGTGGAGCGGTGGGCCGAAGCGGAGGGTGCAATTGGCCTTGAAATCTTCCCAAGATAGTAGTGGTTTCTCTCGTTGCAGTTGAGAAAACCAAAGTTGTGCGGAGCCCATCAGATGGAAGGCGCAATATTGAGCCATTCTTCCCAACGGGTGCACTGGTGGGCGAAGAACTGCTCGTAACGAGAGAGCCATGCTAAAGGGTCTTCGTGGCCGTCAAATATGAGAAATTCCAGCCGCAGTATCGTGGCGCCCCGTTGCCCTCGTGTCGCGGGGGAAAAAATTCCAGCATAGTTAGCGGAATCGACACTTCACTGGAGGAGCCCGTTGCCGGTTGGGCCGGTCAGTTAGCCGCGAGTTGGGTGGTGACGACTGCAATGAGGGCGTTGTTATCCGTGAGGAGATTGGCGAGAGACTCAAAAACTTGCGTGAGGGGGGGCTGGTCGGCCATTGCGTAGGACGAAAATGGTGGGTTGTCGGCGCCGGAGAGAGCGGAGGAAGAAGGGTCCGACAACAGAAGTAGCCCGGTAAAGGCAGCGAGCAAGGGGACCCCGTCGAGGGAGGAGCCGAGAAGCATGCGCGGGGAAGAGGGGCCGGCGATGAGCGGTCGGTGCGAAGCCAGGTGCTGAATGTTTGACTGCGTGGAGGGGTCGTGCGGGCCATAGGATGTCGGGAAGGGACCGGACAGGCCACAACAGGTCGGAGAAGGGCCGTGCGGGCCGGAGAATGTCGGAACGGCGCTGTGCGAGCCGCAACAGGTCGGGGAGGAGTCGTGCGGGCTGGATGAGATCGGAGCGGCGCTGTGCTGGCCGGAGTCGGACGGGGCGGAGCTCTGTCGGGACAGATCCGGCGGTTTGGCGGTGGGGAGGAGCGTTCCCTCTGATACCAAGTTGTGTGCTCGGGATTGCGAGCGTATGCGCCGAGAAAAGGAAGCAAGTCCTCAATAGAGGAGGAGAGGAGAGGCCATCGAGCTATGGCGGCTGCGGTGGTCCTGCGGTGAGATCGGCGGAGCGGTGGGTTCGGCGTGCTTTGCGGCTAGGGTTGGGATGGAGCGGGTCTTTTCTATCCGTGGAGTTAGAGAAGGGTAGAGAGAGAGAACTAGAGAGAGAGTTTAGAAAAGGATAAAATGAAAATACTCTTGCTTGCTACTTTCCAAGGTTCACCCCACCGGGTATTAATAGTCAAATGCCCCCTCCTTGGGCTTAGACACGGAGGATCAAAATACGCATAATAAGTAAGCATAAAATTAGAAGTAGATAAAATATCCGCGACATGCTCGACCAAGGCGGGACTGTAACAGATTCCTCGCATCCCGACCCCAAAAACTCTCGACAAACGGCGGAAGTGTGATTCCTCGATACATTTTCCGCCTCTTGCGCTTCCTTCCCTTTCTCCCACACCCACATCACAACATCTCCTCCTAGGACATCGTTTCTCCAACGCTTTGCCTCTTACGTTGGCTGGCTAGGGTAACATTGAATCTTTCCTCCCTTGTCTTCACACACTCGCTGATTATGCCATCACAAATCCCTCTCGCGCCACCTCTGCCACGCCTACTCTCTTCAAGCCCTTCCTTAAAACCTTCTTTGCGTGAGGTAATCTTTCATAGTGCTTCAATGATTTAGGTTTTTGTTTGTGAATCTTCAAAAATTTGTTCTTATTTAGGTATTTTTGTGTGATTTTCGTACATGTGTCATCAAGTGTCTTCCTCTTCCCTCTCAACGTTTTGATTTTACTGCTTTCTCTATGCAACAATTCTTGCTTAGCCATAGATCAGCTAAATCTTCAGAGCTTACAAGAGTTAACGACTGCTCATTGTTCTTGCTCAATCTGAAGCAGTCTCCTCTGCATTTGATTTGAGGCAATCTTATGTCGATTCAGACTGCTGCGACCTGATCCACGTGGAACTGGTGTGAGTATCTTCTTCTGATTGTGCTTTTCTCATCTCACTGTTCATTTTAGTTCCATGGTGTTATAAAAAATGTAAACTCCGGGTGTTTCTCTCGATGAGATCGGCTCTTCATTCATGATTCTGCTATGAGAAATTAGCAACCCACGTGTTTTTGTTATCTTAGAAAAATTTTAGCTTAGTAATATGAAAAATTCTGATTTTTGTTATCTTAGTATAATTTTAGCTCTGAAAAATTCTGTTAAGCTAAATACATGATTTAGCGTTGGTTATCTCACTATTAGAAAAATATCCTCATTTGTGATGAACTATACCGCCACTTAGAAGGCTTACTTCATAAACAGGCAGGAAAGGTAGTTCATATTTCGCGTTGGATATGTCTCAGAATTTCAACAATCGGCAGATCTACGCAACTCCTATAACTATGGGATGCCGGAACCCTAATCCCGCACTCTACCTCACATGCAAAAAAAAGACCTCGCGATGCTCCAAAACCCTCGCGATGCCCCCCCCCCCCAAAACCCTCACATGCATTCTCGATGAGATCGGCTCTTCATTCATGATTCTGCTATGAGAAATTAGCAACCCACGTGTTTTTGTTATCTTAGAAAAATTTTAGCTTAGTAATATGAAAAATTCTGATTTTTGTTATCTTAGTATAATTTTAGCTCTGAGAAATGGAAGAGAAAAATTAGGGGAGAGGAAAGTAGTTTGTTCTTGTTATGATGCTTGCAGGGGAGATTGTTGAGGGAGCTTGTTGAAGATGTGAATGAATCCAATATTCAGAAACCTTTGCCCTAAGAGAAGACATTGGGTACTTCAAAAGAATTCGCTTGATATTGTGAAAAAGTCAATGAGAACTTTAAAGATTCAAACAATCAGTTGTATTTCATGCTTCTCAGAGCAGCACATGTATTGCATGTTCAAAAATCCATCAAATCTCTTAAAGAAAGAATGAAAACTTAGATAAATTGAAGCACAACTTTAAATTTGCGGGCGGATAAGGGAGAGCCTAGAGAAGGGATAGGTAATATACAAATATTAATGAAACCTAGAGAAGAGATTGGTAATATACAAATATTTATGAAAGATCAGATCGGAAATTAAAATTTTCATAGTACTAAGCTAAAATTATTCTAAGATAACAAAAATGAATTTTCATACCACTAAGCTAAAATTATCTAAGATAACAAAGAGGACGTGAACTGTTGATATCTCACAGCAAAATCTTGAACGAAGAGCCGATCTCATTAAGAGAAACACCCAGAGTTTACATTAATATTACTAAGCTAAAATTATTTTAAGATGACAAAATAGAATTTTCACATTACTAAGCTAAAATTATTCTAAGATAAAAAAAAGATGTGGGCTACGGATTTCTCACAGCAAATCATTAACGAAGAACCTATCTCATCAAGAAAAATGCTCAGAGTTTACATTCTTTGTAACACCATGAAATTAAAATGAACCATGAGGAAAGCACAATCAAAATAAGAGACTCTCACATACTAGTTCCAAGGATCATGCCGCAGTTGTCTGAATCGACATAAGATTGCCTCCAATCAAACATAGTGGAGATTATTTCTTCTGATTGGGCAAGAACGTTGTGCCGCCATTAACTCTTGTAAGTAAGTCTTGAAGATTAGCTGATCTATGACTGAGCAGGAACCATTGCATCGAGAAAGCAAAAAAATCAAAGCAATGAACAGGGGAGAAGGAAGAGACATGATGACTCATGTACAAAAACCACAAAGAAATACCTAAATAAGAACAAATTTTTGAAGATTCACAAACAAAAACCTAAATCATTGAAGTACTATGAAGGATTACCCGACGCAAAAAAAGTTTTGAAGAAGGGATCAAAAAGAGCAAGTGTGGCAAGAAGCGTCGTGAGAGGGATTTGTGATGGCGTAGTCAACGGGCATGGAAGGGCAGGGGAGGAAGGATTCAACATCGATCCCAGTTATTTAAAGCACTCACTGTGAGAAATATCTTGGTCACCCAACTTAATGACAGAGCCATCCGTCCTTGCACTACCAAATTTAAGCTCAATATACTCCGTCTTTGTCCTGCTAAATCTAAAACCCTTCTTTTGTAAAGTGTCTCACTAAAATTAAAGTTTCACATTTACATCCTCACGCGTCTCATCGACCAAAACAATATCATCTTCAAACAATAAATACCTAGGTATTGCTTGTTGGATATGTCCAGTGAGCTCATCTAAGACAAGGGTAAATCGATAAGTGCTTAAAGCTGACCCTTAATGCAAGCCAAACGTGATAAAAAATTCCTATGTTAATCCTCCAGATTTCCTCCCTAGAACTGTCTTGATAACAGTTTTTTCAAATTTGAACCAAAAGCTTATTTGGTTTGATCAATTCCGGTTTTAAGATTATTGTTTTAAATGTCGCGAAAGCAGTTTTGAGTAATGCGGGACGACCCATAGTATCATGGTGCCAGCTTTTGATTCGCCCGACGAGAGACGGAGAGCTGTCGGTAAGGTTGGAGTTTGAGGAATACCTCGTCTCCTACTGCGAATTATCTTTCGGTCCGATGTTTGTCTGCCTGCACCTTCATCCTGTCCTGAGCTACCCGGAGATTGTCACGTAGGAGAGTTAAGGTGCGATCACGATCGCGCAATTGTCGGTCGACTGACGGAAGAGCTGTACTGCCGGGCTCATATGAGCCCAAAGAAGGCGACGGCGGCCGTATACAACCTCGAACGGGGTAAGCTTGCTGGCAGTATGATATGAGGTATTGTAACAGTACTCGGCCCAGTGTAACCATCGGGTCCACGTCCGGGGCTCGTCCATCACGAAGCAGCGTAAGTATGTTTCCACCCCGCGGTTGAGAACCTTTGTTTGGCTGTCCGACTGAGGATGATAGGCCGTGCTCAGACGTAGTCGTGTTCCCCTTAGCCAAAAAAGCTCCTTCCAGAAGTTGCTCACGAACACTGGGTCACGGTCCGAGATGATAGACCGGGGCATGCCGTGAAGGCGTACGATCTCGCGAACAAAAAGATCGGCCACGACTTCGCCCGTGTAGGGGTGGCCCAGGACAAGAAAATGTGCGTATTTGGAGAGTTTGTCGACCACAACCAAGATAACTGACTTGCCCTGAGATTTGGGCAATCCGTCGATGAAGCCCATGGATACCGTTTCCCAAATATGGTGTGGAATTTCCATCGGGGTAAGCAAACCGGCCGGAGAGGTTGTTTCATATTTTTGTCGTTGGCACTCCTCACACTGTTGCACAAACTGTTGAACGTCACGGTGTAAGCCCTTCCAGAAGACATTCGCCTTCAGCCTTTGGAGGGTCCGGAGCATACCGATGTGGTCTCCCGTCGGCGACGAATGAAGCTCCTGCATCATAACTGTCCTCCAAGCTGAGGAAGAGGGAAAGACCACTCGGCCTTGATAGTAAAGGTGCCCCCTTGGAGCCGGTAACCCGGTGTGGTGGGCTGCCCCTGTCGCAGCGCGTCCACAATGAGCCGGAGTGCGGGATCCTGTTGCACCTCCGCCTTGATGTCGTTGAGGGAATCGATCAAGGAGCCCGAAATGTGGACGAGAGAGTTCTCCGGAAGGCGGGAGAGGGCATCAACGACCACATTCTCCTTCCCTTGTAGGTGATCTCGTAATCATAACCCAATAACTTGGTCACCCACTTCTGTTGAATAGGGGAAGCTAGGCGTTGCTCCAAGCAATGTTTCAAACTTTGGTGGTCGATACGAACCTTGAAATGAGTCCCCAGTAAGTACGGACGCCACGGGGTCACTGCGTGTATGATGGCTAGCATCTCCTTCTCGTAGGTGGACAAACCAAGAGTGCGAGGAGCGAGAGCCTTGCTGAAGTAGGCTAACGGTCTCCCGTCCTGCATCAATACCGCACTGATGCCCACTCCGGACGCATCAGTCTCTAGTATGAACTCCTTGTCAAAATCCGGTAGGCGAGGATCAGTGTAGTTGTCATGGCTCGTTTCAGAGCCTGGAAAGCGGCCTCAGCGTCATCCTGCCACACGAATCCTCCTTCTGTAAGAGCTGAGTAAGCGGCTGTGCGATCTTGCCGTAATCTTTTACGAACCTCCGGTAGTAGCCAGTGAGACCAAGGAATCCCCGTAAAGCCCGTAACGTCGTGGGGCGGGGCCACGTTACCATACTCTCGATTTTGTGCTGGTCGACCTGGATCCCTTGGGCTGAAACCAAATGGCCTAGATACTCGACCTCTGTTTGGCCGAAAGAGCACTTGGACTGCTTAGCGTACAACTGATGGTGGCGCAATATGGTGAGAACTTGCTGCACGTGCTGGAGATGTTCTGCCCAACTGCCACTGTAAACTAAGATGTCATTAAAAAATATCAACACTGAACGACGCAGAAGCGGCCAAAAGAGTTCGTTCATCACCGCCTGAATGGTAGAGGGGGCATTGGTAAGCCCGAAGGGCATCACAAAGAATTCGTAATATCCATCGTAGGTTCGGAAGGCCGTCTTATGAATGTCTTCCTCCCGCATCCAAATTTGATGGTAACCGGAGCGCAGGTCAAGTTTGGTGAATAAACATGCTCCGTGTAGCTCATCCAAGAGTTCCTCAATCATGGGAATGAGAAATTTATCCTTGATTGTTGAACTATTCAGGCTTCAGTAATCAACGCAGAATCTCCACGAACCGTCTTTCTTCTTTACTAGAATAATGGGTGACGAGAAGGAACTGGTGCTAGGACGGATGATCCCGGTGGTGAGCATCTCTCAAATGCTACGCTCGATCTCCTCCTTCTGGATGTGCGGGTAGCGGTATGGTCGAATATTGGTAGGTTCCGACCCACCTTGAGCTGAATCGCGTGATCTCGAAATCTAGGTGGAGGAAGGGTGTGCGGCTCCTGGAAGACGTCCTCGTACTAAGTCAATAAGGGCCGCATCGGCTCTGGTACTTCAGATGAGAGAGGGGGAGAAGATGCTAGGCCCATTATCATTGCCATCGAACTGCCCTCTTCGGATAAACGTTCCAGACTTCGAACCGATATCTCCTTCAGCGGGGCTGATTTGAGGCCGTGGATGCAGTGTTCCTGTTTGAGTTGTACGAACTCCATGGTCATCTGGTCCTAGTCGAAAGTAACTCTCCGCAACTGTCGCAGCCACTGAACTCCTAATACCATATCAGATCCCCGGATGGGCAGCAGGTAGACATCGGTGCGGCAAGTGTACCCCTGTATTCGCAGGTCGACTCCCCTCATCTCCCCTTCACATCTCATTTTGCTCCCATCCGCTACCATGACCTAGAACGCGGCGCTCTGATCTACCTGGTGCCCCACCTTTCGTGCCACAGTGGGGTTGATGAAATTGTGGGTACTCCCACTATCAATCAGTATGGTGACCCGCTCCTGGGCGATCTTCCCAGCTATGCGCATGGTGAGGGGTGCTGTGCACCCTTTCATCGCCTGGATGGAGACCCCGAACTCGGTCAGGGTCAAATCCCCCTCTAGGTCCAGCTCGGTGGTATCCTCCTCATCTTCCTCTCTCAGCATGAAAACCTGGATCTTCTGAAACTGATGCCCGGAGCATACTTCGCATTGCAGTTGAAATACAACCCTTTTTCCTTTCGCGCCTGCAGTTCAGGCCATGTTAGTCGCGTCACCGTCGGTCTCCCGGCCGCAGGTTGGTCCCGCCTAGCCGTTGTGGGTGTCGTGGCAGCTTTCCCTGTGGTGCGAGACCATTGTCTGTTGAAATGTTCCTCCTGTATTCTCGTCAAGCTGATAGCATGACTCAGGCTGCGGGGCATGTAAGCATGAACCTCATCCCGTAGGTGATCCTTTAAACCCGAGACAAAACAACTCAGCAAGGTTCTCTCCTCCCAACGGACCCGGTTGGCCAATCTCTCAAACTCGGTGCGATATTCCATCACAGTTCCCCGCTGTTGTAGTTTCTGTAATATGGCCTCGACGTCTTCATACTCCAACGTCCCAAACCGAGCTGAGAATTCCCCTACGAACTCGGTCCATGGCGCAAAATCTCGTCCACTCAAGAACCACTGCGTCCACTGGTAGGCGTCATCCTCCAGATTGAAGGCTGCTAGCTGCACCCATTGCTCCTCGGGGATTTCTTAGATACTGGAAAAACAATTTCTCCTTTTGTATCTACTCGAGTGCATCCCCGCCCCTGAACTTCGAAAAATTCATGCGAGTCCTCTTGGGTGCCATGTGGGCCCGCTGATGCGCTTGTCCAAACCCACCCATCTCATGTCCGTACCCCGCTGCCCTCTGCTGCTCCACAGGGGGGTATGGTCCCTGAGGTCTGGGTAAGTGTATTCCTCCTGGGGCTGTAGCTGGAAAAAAACGTTCCCTTGTTCGCCGCCAGGGTGTTGTCCGTCCCCGTAAATCCTCGTCGGTGGGGGCCCCATGTGCCTTGATTGCCAATTCCGTAGCCCGTGGGGTGTCCGATACTCCGGGGAATGGGTAATAACCCAGCGATCCCTCTAGTGGAACCACCCGGGCTGCCGAAGGCCGAAATTGCCCCGTCGCCTGCTCTGGAAGCCGCCCAAAGGGCGTGCGGCCTGTGCCGAACTCGCCCAAACCCGCAGATGAGCCGCCCAGGTCGTGCGCTCCCGCCGCCTGCTTCGGTGGCCGCCAGAACCCCGCTCATCCCCCTCCGTCCTCGATTCCTGCCGAATGGCCTCCGCCCGTGCCGAACGTCGGGTGTGGGTTACCGTCGGGGCCGACCTGCGCGAAACTGCTCGAACCCGATAGCGGGAACTGTTGCAGAGCGGGATCGGGCATTTCCACCTCCGATACCTCTGTAACCACCGCCTTTCCTTTTAGGTTTTGAGTTAGGAGGGTCTTGATCTCCTCCATGCGGGCATCCATTCGTTCCTCCATTATGTTGGGTTGAAACCTTCATTCTTTCCTCCATGGCCGCTACCGAATCCGTCAACCCGATGTAGTTCTCCTCTAACGAAGCTAGTCGCCCGACATCTTCACTCGAACGTGTGTTCACCATGGTGGGAAGAAGAGACCTTTGATACCAAATGTTATGCTACTAGGAGAAAGCTAGGAGGTAGAGAGAAGAGATTAGAGTTAGGGTAAGAAGGAAAAAGAGAATACCTGGATTAATTCTTCATAATGCTCCAAGAGTGGTTCCAGGTATATATATACCCGGAACCAAGGGGCCGGCCGGCCCCTCCATATGGGCTGAACCGGTTGGTTCAGCCCCGCCGGTCCGAGATTAGTGAATGGGGGCTGAACTGGTTGGTTCAAGCCCGTTGCTTCCTGTCGCCTCCTTAGGTCGTCGAGCATATTTGTTCCCCTTGAACCGTAGCGCGTTCGGGGGCATAACACAAATCTTGTTTTCCCCTATATTGTCAATGCGTCTCCTCAAAAGATGGCAGAGGTGAGCTGCGTTCGGTGTGGGTGGAGAGGTCGGCGATGCTTAAGCGAGAATGAGAGCGGGAAGGGGGAGGAGGATGCAATATACGACTAGGGTAAACATGGGGCTGCTGGTTCGGTTCTTCGCTTCCCCAATTTCCAAATTCAATAATCCAAAACACAATAATAAAGTCCACATATCTTCCTTATATAGGGGGAAGACCACACAGGCCGGTTGGCCGTACATAAGTATAAATACAACGCTAAAGATAATCAGATACAAGGCCCGCCAAATGCTGCTCGAGGCTCATGTTGTCTCCGTTCCCCCGCGCGCCTAGTATAAACGCGCGCGAAACGCCTTGCTTCGACCGGATCTGCCCTGTTCATATCAACTACCCCGGGGTTCACAATGACCTTGTCCTCAAGGTCAAAATTTGGAAACTGGTTCTTCACTTCCTCTGCCAAAATCCATGTTGCCTCGTCCTTCGCCCGTCCCTTCACTGAATGAGAACTTGTCTTGTGGGTTGGCCTTGGACGTGCTCGGTGCTGGTGCCCAACACCGCCTCGTGCTTAACGTGTGGCGACTTCACTACTCAGACATTCAAGCAGGGTGGCTTGGAGGGGTGGTTTCTCAACACCCTCTTCAACTGTGACACATGAAATATCAGATGGATTCGACTGTTAGGTGGGAGCTACAAGAGATATGCTACCTCGCCTATATTTTTCACGACCAAAAAGAGCCAAAATACCACACAGAGAGCTTGGGGTGGAGGTGACCGATCATGGAACTTTGACGGTGCGGTCGCAGTTTGACGAACACATGTTCGCCCGGTAAAAGGAGAACCTCTCGGCGGCGTCGGTTGGCCTGCTAGGCCATTCTCTAATGAGCGCGACGTAGGTGATGCTTCAACTGCCGTTGAGCCTCATGCCGATCCTGTAGGTCCTCTGCCAATGCTTGGACCTGACATTTCCCGACGAGGCTGACCGGTTTCGGTATGGGCAGATGCCCATAAATTGTCTAGAAGGGGGTGATGCTTGCCGTAGACTTGTAGGCGGTGTTGTACCATAACTCTGCCCATGCCACCAACTGGGTCCATTGGCGGGGCTGCTCGGTAGCAAATAAGCGAAGGTAGTGCCCAAGTAGTGGTTAAGGTCCTCCGTCTGTCCGTCAGACTGCGGGTGATATGTCGTACTGAACCGTAGGTTGGTCCCCTGCAAACGGAACAGTTCCTGCTAGAAGGTGCTCATGAATACCGGGCCGCGATCGCTGACAATGGAACGAGGGAACCCGTATAGACGAACGATCTCGCCAACAGAGACTCTAGCCACCGAGCTTGCCGTGTAGGGGTGCTTGACAGGTATGAAGTGCCCGTACTTGGCGAGATGGTCGACCACCACCAATAGACAGTCGTACCCCTGAGAGCGTGGAAAACGGGTAATGAAATCCATGCCGATGTCCTCCCAAATCTGATCAGGTACCAGAAGAGGTTCTAGCAGGCCAGCTGGGGCGAGGGTTTGATATTTAGCCTTTTGACAGACTAGACAGTCGACCACAAACTGCTGCACTGTCCTCATCATGCCGCGACAGTAAAGGGTGGCCGCCAACCAGCGGTAGGTCGGGTAGGCCCCCGAATGCCCCGCTGTCGGTGTGGAATTAAACTCCTCCAGCAGGCATGATATCCACATTGATGATGCTGCGAGGACCAGACGGTCGCGAAAGTAGAGTCTGTCGCCTAGTAGTCGAAAAGGGGGGTGCGCATCCGACACGCCACGTAGCTCTTCGATCAGGCGACCATAGAGGGGGTTTGCTCGCACCTCCTCCTGGAGGATTGCTGCGTCCCGCCACTGGCAAAGGGCGATCGCTGCCAAGGTGCCGCCATGCTCTTGTCGGGACAAGGCGTCCGCGGTCGTGTTTGTCTGCCCTGTCTTGCACTCGATGGAGAATTGATAGCCCAAGAGTTTGGCTATCCAGAGCTGTTGGGCTGGGGTGGAGACCTTCTGGCTCCATAGATGTTTCAAGCTGTGGTGGTCGGTTCAGACAGTGAAGAGGGGCGACCGAGCAAATACGAGCGCCAATGCTGAACTGCTAACATCAATGTTCGTAACTCGCTGTCTTAGGCAAAAGCCACCTTTCGCCGGCTGGTGAAGGCCCTGCTGTCGTAAGCGATGGGTCGACCCTTCTGTATGAGGACGATGCCGGCCACCTTCCCTGAGGCGTCGCACTCCATGACAAACGGCTAGGAGAAATCAGGCATGCTTAGAACCGATGTCGCCACGACAGCGCATCGCAGGCTGTAGAAAGCCTCTTGGGTGGTCGCTTCTCATAAGAATGACACCCCCTTCTTCAGGAGGTCTGTCAGTGGCCGTACCAAAGCCCTGTAGCCGCGGATGAAGCGACGATAATAGCCGGTGAGTCTCAAGAATCCGCGTACGGCCTGACGGCTCGCAGGCGTCAGCCAGTGTAGGACAACATCGATCTTCCCCGGGATCATGGCGAGCCCCTCGGTAGAGATGTTATGACCCAGGTAGACTTGAGGCTGATCGAAAGTACGCTTCTTACCGTGGGCCACGAGTTGGTGGACGACAAGGAGGCGGAGGACGGTGGCGAGATGTGCCAGGTGGAGCTGCAAAAATGAATTGTAAACTAAAATGTCGTCAAAGAAAATCAGAACAAACTTACTCGCAATCGGTAGCTCACAACATCTCGATAACAGAACTTCCTTCGTGCCCCGGTCGGTGCATCCGAATCACGCACTCGCATACCATAGTTTCTCGGCGCCAGAAGTAGAAGGGCGAGAGAGTAGTCCGCAAAGAAGTTGGAATTCATCCCGTCGGGTATCGATGTCAGAGCGGGAAGTGGAAGAAGCATCAATAGTAGGGGAGGCATGTGGTCGCGAAAAACCATGTTTCTTAAAGCACACCTGGTTGTGCCGACCACAAAAAGTACATGGGCGGGAGGTCTGTCCCTTAAAGTGATTGTGACTATCACGCCCACCTTGGGAACCAGAGCGGCCACCATGAGTGGAAGGGGCGGAGGTTTGTGATTAGAACCCCGATGTAGCAAAACTGGAGAAGGCAGCAAAAGAGCAGGTGTCAGCGTCACCTTGAGTAACATCGAGCAAACATTAGATAGTGTGGGGATGGTAGGAGATGAGAGAATGTAGTCCCGAATACTGTGGATATGAGAAAGAACCTGAGTCATCATTAAGGCGATACCAACAACTTTCTTCTGAGCCCGTTGAGCGACTAAATCTAGAATTGAGGGTTGATGTAATCCAAGCCTCAACCAGGATCTTAGATTGGGCTACATAGGAGGTAAGGTCCCCATACGCGCCTGGTTCGAGCTGTTGAAGGGATAAGAAGATATCAAATAAGTGTTGAAGACTGTTCTTGCCATAGTAAATAGAGTGAAGCTCGTCCCACATACCTTCGACAGTCATGATAAATCTCCATCCAATATGGTTCACCATCCATGGAGTTCAAGAGCTAAATTGAACACGACCATCAATTGCGAAGCCATTGCTCGGTTGGCTCGATAGTAGGGTCGCGAGTTAGATGGTGAATGAGACCTTTGGTTTGAAGAACATGACGCGCAGAGTGCACCCAGTGCACAAAGTTCTTGCCGACAAGAGAGATAGTAGTAATTCAGAGTTCATCTCGAGCATCAGATAGAGGAGCCAGAGCAAGGGCCGGAAGAATCGAGGAAACAGGATCAACATTCGTTCCCATCGTCCCAAGGGAAGGAAGAGCTTGCAATGGGATGATGCACAGTTATAAATGGAAAGGCCACCAAGCACAGGGACCGGCAGGCAGATAAGGTCGAGTGGTCACAGGGTGAGGGTGGACAGTAAGATTCAGCAGACACCCGAGGCGCACGAGCAAGGGAGGGAACGATCAAAGTCGTGCGTGGACAAACACTGGTTCAGCGAACACTTCGAAGCAGACAAAAAAGTACACACAGTCAGAGTCGAGTGCAACCAGAGGTGCAACGGGCACAAGGAAGAAGTTGTGCGGACAATGGTAATGACTAGCAAAAGCGGGGTTGCAGGGTTGAGAGAAGCGGGTAACGATGAACAGAAGTTGCACACACATTGGAGGTCGCAGGGCTGAGAGAAGTGGGGTCACATGTTATGCAAACAAAAGCTGCAGGTCGCACGAGCAGTAATAGAGGTGGGTTCTTGTTGAGAGGTTTATAAAGCAGCATGGGGGGGGGGGGGGGTAACACAGAGGCACAAAAGAGGCCCGACGCGAAGGTGCGAGCTCAAAGAAGGCCACACGAGAATGGACATTAAAAATGCGAGCTTGACGCCTGTTATGGTAGTAAAGGCTCAACCAAAAAAAATTGGAGGCGACTCACTTTAATACCATGTATGAAATCAAAATTTAGAGAAAACAAATTGGCAAATAAAATATTCTCCATTATTATTTTAACACATACACAAGAGGCTCCTTATATAGATAGAGAGAGGAGCAAGAATGAATTTAGCAATGTGAGACTAAAGGAGCCAAAGAGAGATATGACCCAAGACGCCATTTATACATGGTCAAGTATAATGCTAATGTCAACTATTTTATGGCCATTTTCCAACAATTAGTAACTAGAGTGATGATGATGATTATGGTATAGTTGATCAGCCAACTGCGCGGGACTTCTCCCGCGCGGGTTTTTCCTGGTTCGGTCGGCTGTGCACAGTCGGTCGCCGCCCGCTTCACTTCATTTTCTTTCCCTTTTTAGTCGGCCGAGGGGGCGTCCTCCTTTCTTTTCTTGCCTCGTTGAACTAAACAAAAGAGAGCTACCATCTCCTATGCTCATCAGTTGTTTTTTTTCAAGCCAATGAAGTTTGAAGGAAAAAATGTGCGCATTTCTTGAAGTTCTAATAGCGTATTGTTAAAGCTAATTAGTTATAGGAGAAAAGTCATAAAATCTATAGTAAGTGCACATATTACATGAGTTTTTCGATGCAGGACTATATTTTGCATGCCTCCTAACATGTTGTCTTTGTACTACAAAATGTGGACTTACTTTTAATTGGGTGAAGTGTCTGGTCATGGCTGACCAAAAGTACGCTTCTTACCGTGGGCCACGAGTTGGTGGACGACAAGGAGGCGGAGGACGGTGGTGAGATGTGCCAGGTGGAGCTGCAAAAATGAACTGTAAACTAAAATGTCGTCAAAGAAAATCAGAACAAACTTACTCGCAATCGGTAGCTCACAACATCTCGATAACAGAACTTCTTTCGTGCCCCGGTCGGTGCATCCGAATCACGCACTCGCATACCATAGTTTCTCGGCGCCAGAAGTAGAAGGGCGGGAGAGTAGTCCGCAGAGAAGTTGGAATTCATGCTGCTTCCCGTCCACCTACTAGGGTATCGATGTCAGAGCGGATCATATGACTGGCTCCTCCTCAGTGGACCTTCCGTTGTCTGGCCGAGAAGCATCAATAGTAGGGGAGGCATGCTCCTCCCTTACTCTTTCCTCTGTTCTTCACGTCCCAAACTTAGAAATCTCCTTTCCGAAAAACCATGTAACATTTTTCCTTCTTCTTTTCTTAAAGCACACCTGGTGGATGGTTGTGATTCCTCCACTCCGATCCCTCCTCCACAGGCCCTTCATGCGGTTAGGTTGCTAAGTACATGGGCGGGACATCCCTCTCCCCTTTATAGGTCTGTCCTGTTGTACTTAAAGTGATTGTGACTATCACGCCCACCTTGGGAACCAGAGCGGCCATTTGATACCATGAGTGGAAGGGGTCTATTTCCGGAGGTTTGTGATTAGAACCCCGATGTAGCAAAACTGGAGAAGGCAGCAAAAGAGCAGGTGTCAGCGTCACCTTGAGCAACATCGAGCAAACATTAGACAGTGTGGGGATGGTAGGAGATGAGAGAATGTAGTTCCGAATACTGTGGATATGAGAAAGAACCTGAGTCATCATTAAGGCGATACCGACAACTTTCTTCTGAGCCCGTTGAACGACTAAATCTAGAATTGAGGGTTGATGTAATCCAAGCCTCAACCAGGATCTTAGATTGGGTACCACCTACATATCCTCGTGTCTTTGGAGGTAAGGTCCCCATACGCGCCTGGTTCGAGCTGTTGAAGGGATAAGAAGATATCAAATAAGTGTTGAAGACTGTCCTTACCATAGTAAAGAGAGTGAAGCTCATCCCACATACCTTCGACAGTCATGATAAATCTCCATCCAATATGGTTCACCATCCATGGAGTTCAAGAGCTAAATTGAACACGACCATCAATTGCGAAGCCATTGCTCGGTTGGCTCGACAGTAGGGTCGCGAGTTAGATGGTGAATGAGACCTTTGGTTTGAAGAACATGACGCGCAGAGTGCACCCAGTGCACAAAGTTCTTGCCGACAAGATAGATAGTAGTAATTCAGAGTTCATCTCGAGCATCAGATAGAGGAGCCAGAGCAAGGGCCGGAAGAATCGAGGAAACAGGAGCAACATTCGTTCCCATCGTCCCAAGGGAAGGAAGATGTCCTGTGCTGCTTGCAATGGGATGATGCACAGTTATAAATGGAAAGGCCACCAAGCACAGGGACCGGCAGGTAGATAAGGTCGAGTGGTCACAGGGTGAGGGTGGACAGTAAGATTCAGCATGTGTGGGTTCGGGACACCCGAGGCGCACGAGCAAGGGAGGGAACGATCAAAGTCGTGCGTGGACAAACACTGGTTCAGCGAACACTTCGAAGCAGACAAAAAAGTACACACAGTCAGAGTCGAGTGCAACCTTGGTATTGAAGAGGTGCAACATGCACGAGGAAGAAGTTGTGCGGACAATGGTAATGACTAGCAAAAGCTAGGGGGTTGCAGGGTTGAGAGAAGCGGGTAATGATGAACAGAAGCTGCACACACATTGGAGGTCGCACTCTCCAGGGCTGAGAGAAGTGGGGTCACAGGTTATGCAAACAAAAGCTGTCGGTCGCACGAGCAGTAATAGAGGTCCACATCTGGGTTCTTGTTGGAGAAGCAAGAGAGGTTTATAGTGCTGAAGCTGAGTTTAGCATGGGGGGGGGGAGGGGGTAACGCAGAGGCACAAAAGAGGCCCGGCGTGAAGGTGCGCTATCTCTAGCTCAAAGAAGGCCACACATTGAGAATGGACATTTCATCAGGAAAAATGCGAGCTTACGCCTGTTATGGTAGTCCTTAAAGGGTTTGGCTCAACCAAAAAAAATTGGAGGCGACTCACACGCCCACTTTAATACCATGTATGAAATCAAAATTTAGAGAAAACAAATTGGCAAATAAAATATTCTCCATTATTATTTGAACACATACACAAGAGGCTCCTTATATAGATGGAGGGAGAAGGAGCAAGAATGAATTTAGCAATGTGAGACTAAAGGAGCCAAAGAGAGAGATGACCCAAGAGGCCATTTATACATGTGTCAAGTATAATGCTAATGTCAACTATTTTATGGCCATTTTCCAACAATTAGTAACTAGAGTGATGATGATGATTATGGTATAGTTGATCAGCCAAGGATGTGCACACTTCACTTCATTTTGTTTAGAGTTGAACTAAACAAAAGAGAGCTACCATCTCCTATGCTCATCAGTTTTTTTTTTTTTCAAGCCAATGAAGTTTGGAGGAAAAAATGTGCGCATTTCTTGAAGTTCTAATATCGTATTGTTAAAACTAAGTAGTTATAGGCGAAAAGTCATAAAATCTATAGTAAGTGCACATATTACATGAGTTTTTCGATGTAGGACTATATTTTGCATGCCTCCTAACATGTTGTCTTTGTACTCCAAAATGTGGACTTACTTTTAATTGGGTGAAGTGTCTGGTCATGATTTAGTCTGTTCGGATACTAAGTTAAAATTTATGTATCTAACCTAAAACTAATTTATTGTTAGTGAGCGGCATAGCATTTATATTGAGCGGATAATATTATATGAGTTCTTAGATGTAGGACTACATTCTCCCCACGCCCCTCGTGTTTAGTCATTTGATTCTAACTTAATGTATTTTTTTATTTAAATATGACAGTCAATCACCTAACCAACTAGCAAAGTTAGAAGTTATGCGTCCAACCTAAAATCAATTGGTTATAGGTGAAGTAGCATTATACTTATATTAAGTGCGCAAGATGACACAAGTTTTTTCATGTAGGACTACATTTTCCACACCCTCCGCACTTTTACGGAGTAGGAAATTGGGTCTAGTAGCATGATCTGATAACATTAAAATCTATGAACCTAAAATCAATTGGCTACCGGCGGAGAGGCACATAATTTATATTTAGTTACTGTTAAAGTCCATTTTGTAAAAACAAAATCCCCAAAAGGGGCCCACTTTATATTCTCTCTCTGTCTCTCTCTCTCTCTTGTATGCAGTCCCGTATCTTCAAGTGTAAATTCTTCCTCATTTTCTCTATGTAAAGAGGAGAGTTTCTATGTAATAGTAATTTTGGAATAATATTTATTTAGCATTTTGAATTCTTGCATTGACAATGATAGGACGGTTTTCCGATGTGATACTATAGACGTATATATTGATAAAAATGGAGATTGAAACTTTTTTACAAGGATGTTTCAAGGATTGCGAGTATTAATATTAAAATATATGAACCTAACCTAAAACCAATTGATTGTAGATGCTTTCTTTAAACCACGTCATCATGGTTTAGATCACGAGTTTATTTCCTACCTGCATACAAAATGTGCCCTTTTGGTAGCCATGCAAATCTACTTAATGTTCGAGGGTGTTAGAAGGTTTATTCTAATACATGTATATCACCTATTTGTATACAGATCTATGCATGGATAGGATGCAACTCCGCAAAATTTGGGCATTTATATGCTGCTGCACCCACTAGACCTGTATTGGAATCCTTCCAACTCTCTGTTGAAACAAATCCACCCTGAGTCCCAGTTAAAAAATATCATATTTCTTCCTGCAGAACAATTCTATAAGTGTGATTTCTTTACTTGGTGGCAATGCCGATAACACTGGATCCAGCATGGCGCGCCGGCTCGGTACATTCACCTTGTAATTTGTTTATTTTTTCATAGCTCTATCTAATATTCTCTGACTTTGATGAGACTATGCTCCAGTGTTGAAGATGGGTCTGAGTGTAGTTCTTGCATGCAATATCCCGAAGGACAGTCCAATCCTTGAGGTATGAGATATGTGATGTGATTTCTTTGATGATCCTGATTTAACTAAAAATCCGGCGCGATACATTTCACGATGTATCCAGTGTGATTTTGTGTAGAACTTTAGATTTAAAATCTTATGTGCGCGTGTATGTATGCATGTAATTCCTGCTTTCGTTCATCTTATTTGACGCCGACAGCAACTAGGGATTATGACATTTGGTGATTATGGAAGGTTGGAGCCCGCTTGCTTAAGGGAACTTTTCCTTCTTCTTGTCCTTATCGCTAGTCTCTATGGTTTGTAATTTCCGCTTTCTTTCATCTTATTCAAAGCCTACCAACGCTAGGGATTGCAACATTTAGCGATTGCAACATCTAGCGATTCAGGAAGGTTGGAGCCCGAAGGCTTGCTAGGAGAACTCCTTGTTTTTATCACTTGGTATCCACCAAATGTAGTGTGTACTCTTATCCTTGGAAGTGGCAAGCAATTTATGCACCTCTGATGGCAAATTGTATTTCCTTTCATCTCAAAGTTTTTCTCATAGATTAACCCTAGCGTTCAATGTCTAGATTGTGGCTGTATTGTTTTGAAAATCTGTGGTTTGCATCACTGCATGATGTTAATAACTTGTATTTTTACTGATTATGAAGAAGGGTTTGGAGATGCCTCGACTTTGTGTTTTCCTATAACAATTCTTTTCTTTCTTATTGCCATTCTTGTGCTCCGGTTTATTTTAAAATAAATCTTTAGTGGCGGTTGATCTATTGACTTTATATTAAAGTGGCGGCCAGTGTTTGGCTTGTTTGTGGCTGATTTGTGCAACTTTTAAAATGCATGAGAGCTGAATTTTCATGACAACACTTGTGATTTCTGTGTTCAGGGTTTTTTTTTGGGAATTATTCTCTTAATTGACCCAAAGATTCTTCAGTTGATATTAGAGTTAGGTTATGATGACCCACCAAGTTCAAGGGATGTTTTTTTCATGAGTTTATACAGTGTCTCCAACGCCTTGAAAATATGGACCAGTCAGATGAAGAAAAGTGCAAGACGGCCATATAAAAATGACAGGTATACTAACTAGCCTATGGTCGAAAAAAATTGAAGTCTCAACAAATACTCGTGAGTAAGAGAGACATCAAGAGTTGTTGGGCAAAGCTGAATGACTGAATCGCCTTATGAAACAACGATTTGCACCAAACGATTATGGTTATGATATATACTCGAGCCCTCTTGTTGCGTAGACCTTTAGATGTTAATGCTCTTGCAAGGTATTATTATTTTTCACATGCTAAGGAGATCCAACAGAAAAGAGATCGCTTAGCTGCAGTGGGCTCAGTATATGATACTACATTGGACAATGCAGTTGCAGATGATGGCGAGACTACAGTTCCCAATGAATGTTGATACAGTAGGCGATAGATGGTGAGGTATCATCATTTTTTACATGCTGAAAACAGCCGATAGAAAGATATTATGTAGCTGCATCAGGCTCTTGTGATGATACTACAATGTGCAGTACAAATGAAGATGATGGTGAGGCTCTCGTTCCAATCAATGTTGATACTTTTCTAGTGGACATTGAATACATGCTTGGAGCTAGACAGCTCATTCTTAACTGCGTGTTCGTTGATGATTGTTCTTGAGGTTACGGTCCTTGCGGAGTGGCAAATTTGAGTCTTAAAAGTCCAGATACTACAGTAAAAGCATATGAGGAGCCCCAAAGGATCATTCCATTCGTCCTGATCATGTCTGTAGTCTTGGAGAGGATGGGAGCTTGATAGATGTTTCAATGACTCTTGACTCGATTGTCATCATAGATACTTCTATATTATTGGTAGGATGAAGGTTCCGAGCGCAGTTTTCACTTGTGACGACTCTTTTGCACCGGTTTCTTGTCTTCATTCCGTTTCACCATGACTTATCAGTATCAATTTGGTTTAGGGTGAAGGACAGTATTTTGGGATATGAGACATGCAAGAGCTAAGAGCATTTGTTTGGATGAGCTCATGAATGGATTGATTTTTCATGGAAGGTAGGTGATATGTGGATTCACATTAGAGTCAGTAGAACTTGTTGGTAGTCTTTGACCCCACCGCTACTGCGGTCCTTTTCACATGTTCAGGTGATGGATTTTGCTAGTATAATCTAATGGTAGACGATTGAGCATTGACTTACAGCCTATTGTTGTTGAAGAGGTCTTGAGGACATTTGTAATTTTGTTATTTGATGGTGATCTTTGTATGATGTTGAAGTTGACTGGTGGTATGTTGTCAAGTCAGTTACTCAATTATGGAAGTTCGTGTTGGTTGTGACTACATTGTCTTATGTTCAATGAAACACACTAGTGTTGTGGTTCCCTTCGACCTTGAGAGGACAAATCATTTTCAAGAAGCCGTTTAATGCATTTCAAGATGAACTACATCTGGCCAAGGACAACGGCTGTGCAAATGATGGTGTTGAAGGTATCAATGATGGAGGTAAAGAAGTGCTTTTCCGATGTTATTTGAAGTACGATAGAGCACCAGAGTTCATCCCAAGGTGCGTGGATAGCGGCATTGGGCACTCAATGTGCGGATTCCGTGATGTTTTGTTAGTCTAGGAGTTTGTTTCAGTTCTTAAAGGCTTTAGGATGAAATTGATTAAGTTTAAAATAGTTTTTCAGATTTAAAACCCTTGTAAATTATTTTAGACCTATAGATAGTATTTGTTCACTTTATTTGAAGCCCGCCAAAGCTAGGGATCGAGACATTGTGATTGCGGAGGCTTGAAACCCGACAGTTTGCTTCAGGGTACTTCTCCTTCCTCTTACTTCTATTGCTCGGTATCCACTCTGGCAACGCGAGTACTCTTCTCTATAGAAGTGGCTGGCAGCCTCCCCTTTTTATTCCGCTCTAAGAAAGGCCATGTGGTACCTTTGACTTTGGGTTCCTTTTGTAGCAGCTTTTTTTCTTTCCCGTTGATGTTTGGAACTGCTTGGACGCCGCTGGAACAGCGTTTCCAGTTCAGCATTTGTGATTTTTGTTTTCAGATTTTTGTGCATGGAGTTATTCTCTTAATTAATTTTTATTTATTAGAATCTAATTTTATGTTGGTTGTGGTTTCAGGCGACCGCCGAGAGAAAACTCATTGAGAGGCTGAAAATTCTTGGATACATCAGAACCGGTCCATCAGCACCCAGGCTAAATTGAAATTGGGAACCAGCTCAGGCTCCCAATATAGTCTAATTTGAAATTAATTTGAGTATGAGGTTGAGCTTGAAATGTGCACTTGAGAAAATGTTTAAAAAATTAATGTGAATGTAATCATTTGCACATTAACTTGATTAGATGATTCTTAATCAGACGATCCTGATTTTTCCGTCGGATAATTAAAGATGGAGTAGTTGAAGTCGGTTTTTATTAGCACACCTCTCCCTACACACGCAGCCCATAAAATTATATTTGTACACCATTTTGATATTTACAACCCAAAATTTAAATTTCTTCTTGTTCTTTGCAATGGATAAAGTTCTTGAGAAAATTCTGCAACAAAGGAAGAAGATGAGGCCATCATCTCATCTGGTATATGGAGATTATTTGATGATCCTATTATTTTTTTTATCATCCTGAGGAATTTTTTTTTTTCCATTCTGCTTTTCTTTAGCGACAAAGGATCCATATAGCCGATCGCGCTATAGTGGGATAAAGGCTTGAGTGTTGTTGTTTTCTGCTTTTCTTCGCAATCAAAATTGCAATGAATCAAGACACCATCCAACATATTTTTCTCAATCCAAGTTCCTCCATATGATCTTGAAGTGTGTTATGAAGGAGATCTACAATGGTTTGGTATATTGTGAAATTGCTGAAGATATTTGGAATGAACTTCATGAACAATTTAGTAAAATGAACAGCGCCCAGATGTTCGCTTTGTTTAGATAAATTCACATTTGCGAGGATCAAATACACTCACTGCTTATTACTCTACATTAAGGCAAATGTGGGAAGAATATGATTGTCTACTGAGTTTGCCAGATTGTGAATGTGTAGCATTTAAAGTATATATACTCAGATTACTCTCAAGAACACTAAGCTTATGCAATTTCTCTTGTGATTAAATGATTCCTACAATAGTCTTTGATCTCAAATTCTTCATGTGAATCCATCACCAACCCATAAATAAGCATATTTCATGTGTTGTGCTAAAGAATCTTGGCTATAGTTATGGAGCTGATTGATTGATATGCTAGATTAGTAGGATGTTATATGTAGCTTAAATTCATCAATCTGTTATTTATTATCATTAAGATTGATATTCATAAAGTTCATGTGACAAGTCGCATTTCATTTAAAAAACTCATGATTTGTGTTAGTATGGGTATGAGACTTATGCCATTTTATTCGATTTCTCAGCATGATCTAGTGCTGCATTCATTAGAGTAATCATTGATCACTAAGTATGTCAGCATTATGATCACATTTAATACGTTGTTCTAACTTGTTGCAATCACATTATGTCAATATCCATCGTGTCAGTGTGCTATTTTGACTATGGAAGTCCCATATCGCGCTCACTGATGCAGTTGCCATTATGATTCAGAGTGAATGATTCAGTTGGATTGGATTGACATATGAGTAGGCTCATAATATCATATTCACTAATGACATCCTTAAGTTTAGTGAATATTTTCCAGATACATTATTATCTATGATTGGCATAAGTTTAAGTGGGAGAATATTAGAATTTCATTAATTTTCTTACAATTATATGAACTTATTCATATCGTGGTAAAGCACCATACGTCGATCCTAAGCCCGGATGAAAAATAGCAATGGTTGGGTTAAGTAGACGATTAAGGTAAAATTTAGTCATTTTTATGAATATAGATAGTTTGAGAAATTGTGTAAAAGCTAGGTTGTTCACCATAATAAACGTGGTGTATGGTCCGAATGCGACATCTCAGTAAAAACTGTTGCTTCTCCAGGATTTGAGTGTAGTGTTAAATATGCAAGAGTTTTCGTCGTATGATTTGAATGCGGCATCTTGGCAAGAATCGTCGCACCTCTAAGAGGACGTGGATGTAATATTAAATATGCAAGAGCTCTCACATATTAGGTGTTCTAGGAAAATATATCGCATGATTTGTGATCAATTTAGATTTGAAAGTTGGAACATATGTATTCTAATATGAAAAAACGATGAAAATAGTGGATACGATGATTACAAAAATGATAAATATTTTATGCCTACATGAGACTAAATGAGTGAGTGATGAGACTAAATTTCTAGATAATACAAGTTTTAAATTATGGTATACAAAAAAAATAAACAATTAATGGAGTGTATTTTTGTGGATACTGTCGTTATAATTTGGTCAGCCCTTGCTGACTGTTACTTTGTTTGCCACCGCTTGGTGGAATGTTTGCTTGCAGGTGCTGCAGAGCAAAGCGAGAAATGGCAGGCTGAAGCCCTTCTTGCTGAGCTGGCCCTCGAAGGCCAAATTGTTTGTTTAGTTGTTTTTCATGTGTTGCCGGCCTGCGTGCCGATGTATGCAAACTATTTGATTTGGTTAAACATTATTGATGTAAGGCCTTAAGGACAAATCTGTGGTTGCTGTATTTCATTCCTATTGTCGTGGTTAGTGCACATTCGCCTTTGGCCGTGGTTTTTATATAACTCCTTTTATTCTTCCGCTAGAATGCAACTCTGTGTTAGGATGCGTTTTCAAAATTTTAAGGGTTTATGGTTTCATTTAGTAACTCTTCCGTCTGTCCGTTTCATATGACGTGGGGCTCCGACCGGACCTTCTGTTATATTATCCGTGACGGATGAGGGGTGTTACAATTTGGTATCAGACCCTGGTGTCGTTCTTCCTTATTTGAATTTGTGGTCAAATTTCTTTTAAGGGGTGGTGAGCACTCATGTGCGTTGCCAGTATAACGTGAAAAGAACCCACTAATGTCCACTTATGAATGAAAAACACACATGAAACACATTAAAAGCATTGTTTGTGGAACCTGGGCGTTCCTTTGTTTGTTGTTTGCTATGTCTTTTAGCCACTAAAGTGCGTGTGACGCAACTATAGGTGACATGAAGTGGTGCTGAACAGTCCCAAAATCAACATTCTGCAGAGAGTAATGCACCGGCGGAGGTGCCTACACCTCCTCCTTCTGCCGAGACAATCCGTTTAGTTGCGTAAGCTGTGTTCGCTATGATCAATGCACAACCAAGAGAGCAAGTAGACCCTGTGGTGATCTCGGTGCAGGCTGTCGTAGTTGAGCCAGTGGCGGCGAGGCAAGTGCCTGCTGAGCCTTTGGCGGCAAAGCGAGCAACTGAAAAACAGATGAAACATGTGTTGAGCTTCAATCCACCTACATTTTGGGAGTGGAATCACCGAGTCAGGTCGAAGATTGGCTCTCCCGTATAAAGAGAACCATGACGACGATAGAGACAGATGAAGCACAGAAGGTGACCATAGCCACTTTCCTACTGGATGGAGAGGCAAGGCTATGGTGGGATGAGGTGGAGTTACACCAGCTTGCTGGCAGGAAGCTATCTGACGTTTCAATGGAAGAGTTCTCGAGACTGTTATTGGCCAGGTACCTACCTTCCACGTAGAGAATTGCATTGGAGAATCAGTTTCAGCGCTTGACCCAGGGAGAAGGTTCCGTTGACGACTATTTACATGAGTTCACAAGGTTGGGGCGGTACGCCGACTTCACGTTTGCAGACGAGGAGCGAAAGACCAACAGATTCTACGAAGAACTGCGGGATGACCTGAGGTTGCTTCTCTCAGGCCCGATGACGCAGAGCTTTCAGATTTTGGTAAACACTGCCCTATCTTTGAATCAGGACATGAGGAGAGTGCAAAGTTAGAAGGACTTGGCTGTGAAGAAGCTAGAGTACAAGGTGCATACCTCTTCGAAGTCTGGGTTCCGCAGCAGGTGGAACAAGAAGGCTAGGTTGTCTAGACCAGCCCCTCCTACTGTTATTTCTGGAGCTACTTCGAGTTGAGGTCCGTTTGCGTGTTATACATGTGGCAAGGTGGGGCACTACGCCCGAGAGTTCCGCAGTGGCCCGCTGAAGACTGAGAAGAAAACAAGAGCATCTTATGCTGAAAATGGGAAAGCGGTGGAGTCATCAGCTTCTCATTATACTCATGCACAGCCTTGAGTCTACAACCTTGGCCAACAGGAGGCAATAAAACAAAATGACGTGGTGATAGGTATGACATAGTTTACAATTTTTATTGCTTAATATACTTGTTACCTTGTGCCTTCCTTAACTTGTTTGAGTTAAGTTTTGTCCTAATTTGGGACTATTCAGCGAGAGCACTGTTCGATACAGACACTTTTCATTCCTTTCTATCCAAGGTCTTCGTATTGCGCATCAGAGTGCCTTTCATTTTATCAGTTAATAGATTGGATGTTTTGCTGCCTAACGGATGCTTGATGCATGCAGATAGGACCTGCTGTGTTCGGGTGCGGATAGGGAATCATGATTTTAAGTTGGAAGTATTTGTACTGCCGATATCCGAGTCCGACATTATCTTTGGCATGATTTGGCTCTCGGAGCAGCGTGCATGTATTAACTGCAACTCGAAGGAAATCACACTAGGACAGGGTACTTAATGCGAGACCAAATTCACTGGTATGCGAGGATCGATCAAGACACTGGTGTCTGCTCTCCAAGTGGTCAAAGCGGTTCAGAAGGGCGCGAAGTTGTTCTTAACGCTATTGGTGGTTGTATAGCCGAAATCATGTTTGAGCGACATTCCTATCGTGTCAGGGTTCACAGATGTGTTCCCTAAGGATCTCCCTGGGATTCCACTCCAGTAAGAGATTGACTTCCCTATTGATCTAGTGGCAGGTGTGAAACCTGTGTCCCGTGCACCATACAGAGTGGCGCTAAAGGAGATGACAGAGTTGAAGGTTCAGCTGCAAGAATTACTAGAGCAGGGTTACATACATCCAAATGGTTCACCTTGGAGTGCGCCAGTCCTCTTCGTGAAAAAGAAGGACGGGAGCCTGCGTTTATACATTGACTATCGAGAGTTGAACAAGCTGACAGAGAAGAACACGTATCCGATTCCGAGAATCGATGATTTGTTTGATCAGTTAGCTGGATCAACCATCCACTCGAAGCTGGATCTGAATTCCGACTACTATCAGTTGCGTATAAGGGAGAGTGATATTCCCAAGACAGCGTTCGGGTTGACAAATGCACCATCGGTATTCATGAATTTGATGAACATAACCTTTCAGGAGTATCTGGACCGATTTGTGATAGTCTTCATAGATGACATATTGGTGTACTCGCAGTTAGAGGAGGATCATGCGAACCATTTGAGGTTGGTTTTGCACACCTTGAGGAGGAGTCTACTATATGCCAAGTTCTCTAAGTGCGAGTTTTTGCTATCATCTGTGGCGTTTCTCGGTCATGTCGTTAGTGAGGAGGGTATTGCTGTGGATCCAGCAAAGATATCAACTATACAGGAGTGTCCCGCGTTGACTACAGTGGATGAAGTACGGAGTTTCCTGGGACTTGCCGGCTACTACAGGTGGTTTGTGGAGAATTTCTCACGGATAGCTTTACCTCTCACTACCTTGACGAGAAAGGATTAGAAGTTTTTGTGGTCGCCAGAGTGCGCATAAGCTTTTGAGGAACTGAAGGGTCGTCTGACTACGACGCCTATTTGGAGTTTGCCATGTGGTAAGGACGACTATGAGATCTATAACGATGCCTCAGGGAGCAGCTTAGGCTGCGTCCTCCTACAGTTTGGAAAGGTTATAGCATACGGTTCATGCCAGCTGAAGGTGTATGAGAGAAACTATCCCGTCCACGACTTAGAGTTAGCGGTGGTGATATTCGCCCTGAATCTGTGGCAGCATTATTTATATGGCGTGAAAGTTGACATCTTTACAGATCATAAGAGCCTTAAGTATTTGTTGAACCAGAAGGAGTTGAACATGCGACAAAGAAGGTGGATGGAATTCCTCGTAGATTACACCTTTGAGATACATTACACACCTGAGAAGGGGAATGTGGTCGCTGATGCTTTGAGTCGCAGAACTCCAACACGAGCAAACTGCTTGCGCATGCATGATGAACGTTTAATCCAAGAATTGGAAGCCTTGGGTATCACCCGTGTCGATATGAGTACTAGTGCAAACGCATGCTTGAACTGGATGGAGGTGCAGTGTGATCTTGCAGATAAAGTTCGGAGAGCGTTGGAGCTCGATGAGTGCATGAAGCGCTATGCAACGGAAGGGTCAAATTCCCAGTTCTTGGTTAAAACGGTCTTCTATGGAAAGGTGATCACTTGTGCATCCCAAAGTTTGGCGCTCTACGGGAAGAGTTGATGTATGAAGCTGACAATACCAAGTACTCAATCCACCCGGGGAGCACAAAGATATACAAGGACATGAAGACACTGTTCTGGTGGCCAGGTATGAAGAAGGACATAACCCTCTATGTGGCAAAATGTCAAACGTGCACGTTAGTGAAGGCCGAGTGCCAACAACCAGGAGGCTTCTTGAAATCGTTACCGATCCTGGAGTGAAAATTTGATGATATTTCCATGAATTTTGTGCACGGTTTGCCAAAGTCATTGAAAAAAAAAAACGACTCTATCTGGGTGATTATTGATCGTTTGACCAAAGTTGTGCATTTTATCCTGAATCGGAAAAGCGATCCAATGGAGAAACAAGTAAAGTTGTATGTGGATAACATCGTGCGATTACATGTCATCCCTCCCAGCATAGTTAGCGACCGTGATGGGCGGTTTACGTCCTTTGATTGGAGACACGTTCATTGGTAATTGGGCATAAAGCTCAAGTTTAGCACAGCCTTCCATCCACAGACGGATGGACAAACTGAGAGGACAAATCATTCCATGGAAGATATGTTGCGAATGTGCATTTTAGATTTCGGACAGCGTTGGGAGGATCACCTTCACATGATAGAGTTTTCTTATAACAACAGTTATCAGACAAGTATTCAGATGGCCCCGTACGAGGCGTTATACGGTCAAAAGTGCCGTACTCCTTTAGCGTGGGCAGAGGCTGGTGATACCAAGCTATTGAAGCGCAAAGATGTTGATGAGGCGAATGAGTTTATACAGATCATTCGAGAGTAGTTGTTGATCGCCCAAGATCGTCAGACAAAGTACTACAATGCAAACACTGGAACATGGAGTTTGCGGTTGGAGATTGTGTGTACTTGAAGATAAAGCCTTTCAAAGGAGTGTCGAGGGTTCAACGCTTGAAGAAGCTGAGTCCAAGGTATTTAGGGCCATTAGAGATCACCGAGCGCATCAGCGAGACAGCTTACTGACTTGCTTTGTCGACGAAGCTGAGTGGGTTGCACGACATCATCCATGTTTCTGTGTTAAGGAAGGCGGTGCAGGAACCCGATTCTGTGTTGGTGGTCGATAGTGTGCCGGTGGATAGTGTCCTATCTACCAAGGTGACGCCGATTTGCATCATCGATAGTGACATACGACAGTTGAGGAGAAAGGCAATCAAGATGGTGAGCGTCCGTTAGGACAATTGTGGCCGCGAGAAGCACTCTTGGGAGCCAGAAGAGGTCATGAACGAGGAGTACCCCGATCTGTTTTACTCAGGTATGACAAATTTCATTTTGTTTTTTGTATTTTAAATTTCGGGACGAAATTTCTTTAAGGAGGACAGAATTGTAACGCCCTAACAATCTAATTATGATAACGTTGGTGCGCGCATAGGGGTATCGGTCCGCGATTAGCAGTTTGGGCTGTGAATAACAAATCCAGGTTAGGGTTTTCATATAAAACCTCGAATTCCCCCCTTCTAAACCTAACAGCCGCTCCCACTCTCTTTCTCTCCCGATCTCTCTCTTTCTCCCTCTCTCCCGATTCCCTCTGCGCCAGCCTACAGGAAGGAGGAGCCGAGTGCCCGATCCTCTTCCCCTCCCCCGTTGCCGGCTAGAAGGAGGAAGAAGCCTCTTTCCAGATCCCTCTTCCTCTCTCTCTCTCTCCGCGCCGCAGGAAGGAGGGAGCCCTATTTCGGCCGCCGCCTGTAAGGAGAAGCCTGCCTCCATCTTTCTCTCCCCTGGCCGACTGGAAGGAGGAGCAGAGCCCTACATCTCCCTCTCCCCCTCCTCCTCACCGAGCCGAGGAAGGCCGACCTTCCTCCTCTCCTCTTGGCCGACCAAGAGGGGTAGGGTTTGGGCTTGTACACTTTGAGAGATGCCAACTGGTGGTGTCAGAAGAAGAACATCCCCTTCTGAGCTTGGACCGGTGCATGGACAACCACTATGAGAGTTGTTCGCGAGTCCGTAACTGAGCCATGCCTCCGAAACGCACGTCAAGGGTAACGACTTTTCTTCTTGGGCAGGTGAAGCCTTTAATTAACATATTTTCTTAGAATCCCCTCTCCACCGACGGGTGGAGGAAGTGTGCTCTCCGACAGGTTGATGTTTACATCCCCGCTATTAATTGCATTAGCACCCGAAAGCGCGAGTACGATTTAGCCCTGCTGTGTGAAGCCCATCCAGACATGTTGGTCTGGATTGGTGATGTTTTGGGGTTCCCGGAGAAGACTCTGTGGAAGTTGAATATTTCGAAATAGGGGTCTACTCGGGATGGCAGTTAGTACTAGAGATGTGCTCTAGGAAACACCCTAATGTTTGCACAAAGTCGTTGGATTATCGGCAGTAACTCCTGAGGAGTTTTGTCATGTTTGTGCGAAGCCCATCTCTCAGAGACCGTAGGGCTAATGCGTGGAGTTGTGCGCGTTGAGTGCCCAACTCAGGTGTCTGCGAGTGCCACCCTTGTTACATAACAATCAATTATGTAGGAGATAACAAGCAATGAGAGGTTGACCCGTGTCGTGCGTGTTGGGTACGATGATTTGAGCAATGAGATTGACTGAACTGTACCTGCACTATGTGGTGTAGTTCGACTACCTAAGGAAACAGGTGGGTTGCTACAGGCATTGGATAGAGCCGAGGACCTTGAGTCACGACTAGTGAATGCTCAATGTATTGCCATCCAGTCTAGGACTGAGGAATGTGGTGGGACCCGGGGAAGTCCAGTACACTGATAAGGTGCCCTGAGTGCACGAGACGTTGGGCCGGTTGTGCCAACGTTTGTGGTGTTTGGTGCTTGAATGACACATTCTAGTTTTATGTGATTTTGCTAATCTGCTTGTAGGGAAGAAGCACCGCTACCCCGAGAAAGGGGTGAGGTCGTTATAATTTGGCCAGTCCTAGCTGACCGTTGCTTTGTTTGCCACCGCTTGGTGGAATATTTGCTTGCAGGTGCTGCGGAGCCAAGCGAGAAATAGCAGGCTGAAGCCCTTCTTGCTGAGCTGGCCCTCGAAGGCCCAATTATTTGTTTAGTTGTTTTTCATGTATTACCGGCCTGCGTGCCGATGTATGCAAACTATTTGATTTGGTTAAACATTATTGATGTAAGGCCTTAAGGCCAAATCTGTGGTTATTGTATTTCATTCCTAGTGTCATGGTTAGTGGGTATTCGTCTTTGGGTGTGATTTTTATAAAACTCCTTTTATTCTTCCGTTAGAATGCAACTTTGTGTTAGGATGCGTTTTCAAAATTTTAAGGGTTTATGGTTTCATTTAGTAACTCTTCCGTCTGTCTGTTTCATATGACGCGGGGTCTCGTCCGGACCTTCTGTTATATTATTCGTGAAGGATGAGGGGTGTTACACGGGTTCTCTAGCTCGTAAGGGGTGTAACGCCCCGAAACTCAAAGGAGCAAAAGGGGAATAATTTGGGCCAGTTTGAGTTCTGGCTGCAGGCACACGGCCTGGGACACGGGCGTGTCCCAGGGCGTGTCAAGCCTGTGTCGACACTAAGGCGTGAAGTCGACACTTTGGTCTCGACATTGTGTCGAGACTGGGCACACGGCCTGCGACACGGGCGTGTCGCAGGGCGTGTCGACCCGTGTCGACACTTAGCCGTGAAGTCGACACAGTGCTTCGACGTTGTGTCGAGACACGGCACACGGCCTGCGACACGGGCGTGTCGCAGGGCGTGTCAACCCGTGTCGACACTCGTCCCGCGAAGTCGACACTTTGGTGTCGACAGTGTGTCGAGACATGGCACACGGCCTGCGACACGGGCGTGTCGCAGGGCGTGTCGACCCGTGTCGACACTTAGCCGTGAAGTGCCGAGACCTTGTACACGGCCTGGAGCCCAGGCGTGTCAAGGTGACACGGGCAAGGACACGGGCGTGTCCGAACCCGTGTCAGCGCTCGGGTGGAAACGGGAGAAAATGATGGGGTACACGGCCAGATACACGGCCGTGTCAGTTGGAACACGGGCGTGTCAGATCGAACACGGGCGTGTTCGATGCCCGTGTGAGGTTCCAGGTGATTCGATTTTGACGGCGAATGAGGCACACGGCCCTGGACACGGGCGTGTGCCAGGCCGTGTTCGGCCCAGATTGGGCATTTCAGTCCCGAATCGAAGCCGTTCATTTCTTTGACTGAGGATCCAATGGCTGGGGGTTGTTCCTGAAGGGATATACCCGGGTTTTGACTTAGAAAACCCTCACTTTTTCCACTTGATCTCTCTCCAAACCCTTGGAGAAAGAAAAGCTAAGGCAAGAAGAAGAGGAGCTAGATCCGCCATTGGAGGAGCTTCGGAGCTCCGAATCGCAAGCCGACTCCGGATCCGCGGAGGCAACGCTAGTGCGGTCAATTCCATCCGATTACTTTTCGATGGCGCCGAAGAGGAACGCAAGGGTAACGATCCTCACTTTTGAGCATGATAGCTCTCTTTCTTAGCATAGGAAGCCCCCTCTCGCGAGTTTGCGAAGAGTTGGAGGCGTTCCTTCGGGTAGATATGTAAAGTCCCCGTTGTTTAGCGTCCGTATGCGAGAACGGACTTAGGCATTTTGGTTGAAGCCTACCCGGACATGTTAGTCCGGATCGGTGATGTTGCATTGCATAAGGCCGGAGAAGACTCCGTGCTATTTGGTGTTTTCGGGTTTTCTACGCGGTAGATTGCAGCAGGGAGCCTTGGGGACTAACCCAAAGGTGCACCCGGAAAACTGGGCGGACACGAGGTCTTGCCAACTTGGTGGCTTGGAAGCCAACTTGAACATAACGAGGTTATGTGACTTGCGGTAGAATGGGACTCGGTGAAAGTTTGACCCGCGCATATGGCTTAAATTGTCGTTGCGATGTGAGCACGGGTTAGATGGAGCCGTACCCGCTTTATGTCGTCCGGTTAGAGCGACCTAAGGTTACATGGGACTCGCCGTTGGCATAAATGGGGGTCTTCGGTGGTCCATGGCTTAATTTGTCGTGACCAATACCATGAAGACAAATTGCTCATAGGAATGGCCGTCTAAGTGGCGGTGGTGAGTCCGGAATGTTAATGGCTTCAATTGACGTAACATCGACCGGTTCACCGAGAATGTGCCCTGAGTGCACGGGACGTGTGGCCGTACGAGCCAACGTCTGTGATGAAATGGCTATGATTATATGCATTGCTCGCTTGTGCTAATGAAATGCAGGGAAGGAGCATCGCCGCCCCGAGTTGGGGGCGGGATCGTTATAATTTGGTCAGCATTGCTGACCGTTGCTTTGTTCGCCACCGTGCGGTGGTTTGTTTGCTTGCAGGTGCAGCTGGACCAAGCGGTCAATAGCGGGCTAAAGCCCATTTTGCGAAGCTGGCCCTCGAAGGCCCAATGGAAATGTTTTATGTTTTGTTCATGTATGGCCGGCCTGCGTGCCGAGGTTTGGAAATCATGTAAAAGACAAGTGAAACATTTTGTAAGGCCTTAAGGCCGACTTTTGAGTATTTTGTAATAACATTCCTATTATCTTGCTAGTGGACATTCATGCTTGTGCTGGGTTCTTGTTTTGCAACTTTAATAAATTGCTTCCGCTAGAATGCTCTGTGTAGGACGTTGAGATTGGTTGGATGGTTTCCATACGTAACCACCCGGTCTGTCTGTGGTATATGGCGTCGGGCCCCGGCCGGACCTACTGCTATATGCTATGCGACGGATAGGGGGTGTTACAATTTGGTATCAGACTACTGGTTTTGGTCGGGCTTAAAGTGAATTCGTGGGCGAATTCTTTTTAAGGGGTGGTGAGCACATTGTGTGCGTCATCGTTATAACAGTAAAAAGAACCCATGAATGTCCACTTAGGAATGAAAATACTCGTGTTTGAGGAACCTGCGTGTTCCTATAATTGCTGTTTGCAATGTTATTTGGTCGCTTAACGGTGTTTTGTACCACTATAGGTGACCCGAAGTGGTGTTGGGCCGTCAGAACGCCGAGGTTCTGAGGCTAGTAGTGCACCAGAAGTTGCTCCCGCAACACCTTTGTCGGCTGAAAATATAAGATTGGTGGCTGAAGCGGTGTTAGCCGTGATAAATGCGCAGCCTGGGAGGCAAGCGCAGCAGCCAGCTCCTGTGATGGAGCAAGTACCTCTTCAAGAGGCGGAGCCGAGGAGGATGGAGCAAGTGGTTGTAGAACCAATAGTGCCAAGGAGGGCGACTGAGAGGCAGTTGAAGCATGTAATGAGCTTTAACCCTCCGTTATTCTCGGGGTTGGGAACCCCATCTCAGGCTGAAGACTGGCTCTCTAGGGTGAAGAGAGTCATGACAGCGACGGAGACGGAGGAGTGGCAGATGACCACCATTGCTACTTTCCTGTTGGACGGTGAAGCAAGGATGTGGTGGGAAGGCTTGGAGCTGCATCATCTGAGAGGAAGACAATTGATAGACGTTCCGATGGAAGAGTTCTCGGAATTGTTCTTAGCAAGATACCTCCCTTCTACTCAGAGGATCTCGATGGAGAATGAATTCCTGAAGTTGGTGCAGGGTGAGAGGAACGTGGATGAATATCTCCACGAGTTTACGCGGTTGAGTCGTTATGCTAGCTCTACCATCATGGATGAGGAGCGCAAGACTAATCGTTTTTATGAAGGCTTAAGGGATGAGCTGAGGTTGTTACTGTCGGGGCCAATGACGCAGAGTTTCTTAACCTTGGTCAATACGGCCCGGTCCTTGGAAAAGGACATGAAGAATGTACAAGCGAAGAAAGGCTTGGGTGAAAAGAAATCTGAGTTCAGAGTGCCGACTAATTCAAAGTCCGGCTATCGAAGGGCTTTCAAGAAGCATAGGACTTCGGGTCCAGCTCCTTCTGGCGCTTCTGGGGCGACTACGGGTCGGACCCCGGGCGCGTGCTTTACTTGTGGCAAGACGGGGCATTTCGCCCGTGATTGTTGGAGCGGACGTCCTAAGTCCGAGAGGAGGCCGGGAGCCACTTATGAAGAGAAGGGAAAGGCGGTGGAGTCGACCGCATCCCACTATGCTCCGGCCCAACCCAGGGTCTACAATCTTGGCCAACAGGAGGCCATTAAACAAGCTGACGTGGTGACAGGTACGGTTTAATTTATAGCAAGTCAATTCCTTTATATGCTTGTTATGTATATGTTACCTTACCACTGCTTGTTAGGATTTGTGTTGATTTGTGAAAACCCGGCACGAGCACTCTTTGATACGGGAGCTTCACACTCCTTCTTGTCCGAAGGATTTATATCACGCATCGGAGTCCCTTCTTCGATGGCGAAGGATAAGTTGGATGTGTTGTTGCCCAATGGGTGTTCGATGCGAGCGGTTAGGATCTGCGACGTTAAAGTTCGTATTGGGGAGCAGGAGTTCGACCTGCAGGCGTCTTTACTTCCGTTGGCGGAGTTCGACGTCATATTTGGCATGGACTGGCTCTCGGAGCAGCAGGCCCATATAGATTGCGGTAGCAAGGAAGTAAAGCTGGGAGCAAGTCGTGAGACGACGTTTACGGGCTTAAAGGGGTCGAGCAAGACGTTGATGTCTGCTCTTCAGGTGGTGAAGGCGGTTCGTGCTGGAGCAGAACTGTTCTTTACACTAGTGGAGGTTGCAAAGCCGAAGCCCGCGATGGATTGTATTTCAGTGGTATCGGAATACCCTGATGTGTTCCCCGCAGATCTTCCTGGAGCCCCGCCTCAACGGGAGATAGATTTTACGATCGAGCTAGTGCCAGGTGCAAAGCCTGTGTCACGATCTCCGTATCGGCTAGCGCCTAAGGAAATGGCGGAGCTGAAAGTTCAACTGCAAGAGTTGTTGGAGCAAGGTTATGTGCGCCCGAGTTCTTCGCCTTGGAGCGCACCGGTCCTCTTTGTTAAGAAGAAGGACGGAAGCTTGAGGTTGTGTATTGATTATCGGGAGCTAAATAAGCTGACTGAGAAGAACAAGTATCCGATCCCCCGGATTGATGATCTCTTTGATCAGTTAGTCGGGTCGACGGTGTACTCGAAGTTAGATCTCAAGTCTGGGTACTATCAGCTGCGGATAAGGGAGAGTGATATCCCGAAGACAGCGTTTAGTACGAGATACGGGCATTATGAGTTTACGGTCATGCCGTTTGGGCTGACTAATGCGCCGTCAGTATTTATGGATTTGATGAACAGGACGTTCAGGGAGTACCTAGACCATTTTGTGATCGTCTTCATCGACGATATTTTGGTGTACTCGCAAAGTGAGGAGGATCACTTCAAGCATCTCCATTTGGTGTTGGAGACACTCAGGAGAAACCAGTTGTATGCCAAGTTCTCGAAGTGCGAGTTTTGGCTATCCTCAGTAGCGTTCCTTGGGCATATAGTGAGTGGAGAGGGTATTGCGGTGGATCCGGCGAAGATTGTTGCGATACGGGAGTGGCCTGAGCTTGCTACGGTAGCAGAAGTCCGGAGCTTTTTGGGGCTTGCCGGTTATTATAGGCGCTTCGTAGAGAACTTCTCGCGGATAGCGCTACCTCTCACTACTTTGACGAGGAAGGAGCATAAGTTCGTTTGGACGCCGGAGTGCGCGCGAGCTTTTGAGGAATTGAAGTGTCGGTTGACCACGGCGCCTGTGCTGAGTTCGCCGGTTGGAACCGAAGGCTATGAGATATATAGCGATGCTTCAGGCAGCGGTTTGGGTTGTGTGCTACTGCAGCACGGAAGCGTGATAGCTTATGGCTCGAGACAGCTAAAAGTGCACGAGAGGAATTATCCGGTCCATGACTTGGAGTTAGCGGCCGTGATTTTTGCCTTGAAGCTGTGGAGACACTATTTGTACGGTGTGAAGATTGATATCTACACCGATCACAAGAGCCTAAAGTATTTGATTGATCAGAAAGATCTGAATATGCGGCAGCGTAGGTGGATGGAGTTCCTGGGGGACTATACTTTCAAGATCCACTACGTGCCTGGCAAAGGGAATGCGGTTGCGGACGCGTTGAGTCGCCGAGCCCCAGCTCAAGCGAATTGGCTATCAGTGCATGATGAGCGGTTGGTGCAGGAGCTGGAGGCGTTGGAGATTGTTTGTGTGGATAGACAATCTAGTGCTGAAGCAGTGCTGAATTGGACTGAAGTCCAATATGACCTGGCTGATCGGATTCGGCAGGCTTTGGATATGGATGCTCATATGAAGCAGTTCATGATAGAGGCTCTGGATGGGTCAAATTCCCAATTCGTTGTGGAGGACGGATTGCTGTGGAAGGACGGTCGTTTGTGCGTCCCAAGTGTGGGCAATTTACGGGTGGAGTTGTTGTACGAGGCGCATCATACCAAGTACTCGATTCACCCGGGGAGCACGAAGATGTACCGTGATGTTAAGAAACTATTTTGGTGGCCGGGTTTGAAAAAGGATGTGGCGCTATATGTAGCGAAGTGCCAAACCTGCGCCTTGGTAAAGGCGGAGTGCCAAAAGCCGGGAGGATTTCTTAAGTCCTTGCCTATTCCGGAGTGGAAATTCGACGACATCTCTATGGACTTTGTGCATGGTTTGCCAAGGTCGCAGAAGGGGAACGACGCCATTTGGGTGGTGGTCGATCGATTAACAAAGGTGTCGCATTTTATTCCGCATAGGAAGGATGATCCGGTGGAGAAGCTGGCGAAGCTTTATGTGGATAACATAGTGCGGCTTCATGGTGTGCCCCGCAGCATCGTGAGTGACCGAGATGGGCGGTTCACGTCCAATGATTGGAGGCTGGTGCAGCAAATGTTGGGAACAAAGCTGAAGTTTAGCACAGCCTTCCATCCGCAAACGGATGGGCAGACCGAGAGGGTCAATAGAACGATGGAAGACATGCTTCGCATGTGTGTCTTGGACTTTGGAAAGCAATGGGAGGACCACCTTTATTTGGTGGAGTTCGCATACAACAACAGCTACCAAGCAAGTATTCAGATGGCGCCTTTCGAGGCCCTATATGGTAGAAGATGTCGCACGCCGTTGTCTTGGTTAGAAACGGGCGAGTCGAAGTTGTATAAGCGATCGGAAGTGGATGATGCTACTTCTTTGGTGAAAACCATTCGGGAAGGTTGCTTATCGCTCAGGACCGGCAAGCAAAGTACTATAATGCCAAGCACAGGAACGTGGAGTTCGCTGTGGGCGATTATGTATACTTGAAGATCAAGCCGTTCAAGGGTGTCTCGCGGGTGCGGCGATTGAAAAAGCTAAGCCCGAGGTACCTTGGACCGTTCGAGGTTCTGGAGCGAGTAGGAGAAGCGGCCTATCGGCTGAAGCTTTCAGTGGAGCTAAGTGGTTTACATGATGTATTCCATATTTCGGTGCTTCGGAAGGCGGTGCAAGAGCCTACGCAAGTGATCGCGGCCAATCAAGTGCCGGTGGATAGTGGGCTAACGACAAAAGTCAAGCCCGTGCGGATTGAGGACTCGGAGGTCAAGCGGCTACGCAATAAAGAGATCAGGATGGTCAAAGTCCGGTGGGACAATTGCGGTCGTGAGGAGCTCTCTTGGGAGCGAGAGCAGACGATGCTTGACGAATATCCGGAGTTGTTCCGCTCAGGTACAAATTTTAGTTTTGTACATGTTTTTCCCTTTATGTAATTTCGTGGGCGAAATTCTTTTAAGAGGGGTAGAGTTGTAACGCCCCGAAACTCAAAGGAGCAAAAGGGGAATAATTTGGGCCAGTTTGAGTTCTGGCTGCAGGCACACGGCCTGGGACACGGGCGTGTCCCAGGGCGTGTCAAGCCTGTGTCGACACTAAGGCGTGAAGTCGACACTTTGGTCTCGACATTGTGTCGAGACTGGGCACACGGCCTGCGACACGGGCGTGTCGCAGGGCGTGTCGACCCGTGTCGACACTTAGCCGTGAAGTCGACACAGTGCTTCGACGTTGTGTCGAGACACGGCACACGGCCTGCGACACGGGCGTGTCGCAGGGCGTGTCAACCCGTGTCGACACTCGTCCCGCGAAGTCGACACTTTGGTGTCGACAGTGTGTCGAGACATGGCACACGGCCTGCGACACGGGCGTGTCGCAGGGCGTGTCGACCCGTGTCGACACTTAGCCGTGAAGTGCCGAGACCTTGTACACGGCCTGGAGCCCAGGCGTGTCAAGGTGACACGGGCAAGGACACGGGCGTGTCCGAACCCGTGTCAGCGCTCGGGTTGGAAACGGGAGAAATTGATGGGGTACACGGCCAGATACACGGCCGTGTCAGTTGGAACACGGGCGTGTCAGATCGAACACGGGCGTGTTCGATGCCCGTGTGAGGTTCCAGGTGATTCGATTTTGACGGCGAATGAGGCACACGGCCCTGGACACGGGCGTGTGCCAGGCCGTGTTCGGCCCAGATTGGGCATTTCAGTCCCGAATCGAAGCCGTTCATTTCTTTGACTGAGGATCCAATGGCTGGGGGTTGTTCCTGAAGGGATATACCCGGGTTTTGACTTAGAAAACCCTCACTTTTTCCACTTGATCTCTCTCCAAACCCTTGGAGAAAGAAAAGCTAAGGCAAGAAGAAGAGGAGCTAGATCCGCCATTGGAGGAGCTTCGGAGCTCCGAATCGCAAGCCGACTCCGGATCCGCGGAGGCAACGCTAGTGCGGTCAATTCCATCCGATTACTTTTCGATGGCGCCGAAGAGGAACGCAAGGGTAACGATCCTCACTTTTGAGCATGATAGCTCTCTTTCTTAGCATAGGAAGCCCCCTCTCGCGAGTTTGCGAAGAGTTGGAGGCGTTCCTTCGGGTAGATATGTAAAGTCCCCGTTGTTTAGCGTCCGTATGCGAGAACGGACTTAGGCATTTTGGTTGAAGCCTACCCGGACATGTTAGTCCGGATCGGTGATGTTGCATTGCATAAGGCCGGAGAAGACTCCGTGCTATTTGGTGTTTTCGGGTTTTCTACGCGGTAGATTGCAGCAGGGAGCCTTGGGGACTAACCCAAAGGTGCACCCGGAAAACTGGGCGGACACGAGGTCTTGCCAACTTGGTGGCTTGGAAGCCAACTTGAACATAACGAGGTTATGTGACTTGCGGTAGAATGGGACTCGGTGAAAGTTTGACCCGCGCATATGGCTTAAATTGTCGTTGCGATGTGAGCACGGGTTAGATGGAGCCGTACCCGCTTTATGTCGTCCGGTTAGAGCGACCTAAGGTTACATGGGACTCGCCGTTGGCATAAATGGGGGTCTTCGGTGGTCATGGCTTAATTTGTCGTGACCAATACCATGAAGACAAATTGCTCATAGGAATGGCCGTCTAAGTGGCGGTGGTGAGTCCGGAATGTTAATGGCTTCAATTGACGTAACATCGACCGGTTCACCGAGAATGTGCCCTGAGTGCACGGGACGTGTGGCCGTACGAGCCAACGTCTGTGATGAAATGGCTATGATTATATGCATTGCTCGCTTGTGCCAATGAAATGCAGGGAAGGAGCATCGCCGCCCCGAGTTGGGGGCGGGATCGTTATAATTTGGTCAGCATTGCTGACCGTTGCTTTGTTCGCCACCGTGCGGTGGTTTGTTTGCTTGCAGGTGCAGCTGGACCAAGCGGTCAATAGCGGGCTAAAGCCCATTTTGCGAAGCTGGCCCTCGAAGGCCCGAATGGAAATGTTTTATGTTTTGTTCATGTATGGCCGGCCTGCGTGCCGAGGTTTGGAAATCATGTAAAAGACAAGTGAAACATTTTGTAAGACCTTAAGGCCGACTTTTGAGTATTTTGTAATAACATTCCTATTATCTTGCTAGTGGACATTCATGCTTGTGCTGGGTTCTTGTTTTGCAACTTTAATAGATTGCTTCCGCTAGAATGCTCTGTGTAGGACGTTGAGATTGGTTGGATGGTTTCCATACGTAACCACCCGGTCTGTCTGTGGTATATGGCGTCGGGCCCCGGCCGGACCTACTGCTATATGCTATGCGACAGATAGGGGGTGTTACAAGGGGCATGTAGTTAGGCGCGAATATCGGTGGTTTACCGTCAAACTTGCAGTGGCTGTTCGCGCGGTCTAAAGCCAGAGACCATTGATGTTATGGACTTGGTAACAGTCATGTGCCAAGTCTGGTTGATTGCCTAGTTCGTGGAGACCGCAGATCGTCATGACGCAGATTAGCTTAGAACGCGTGGCTGTCAGGTTGATTGCTTAAGCCCACTCAAACTAAGGTTGCTCTCTACATATCTATACATATTGGTGGATCTTACCGCGTGAGTGGTTAAATGGTTTTTTTAGCGTGCGGTCTGGTTTTGGTATCCACACTCTTATGCGGATAGTTGGTGCTAGCCACAACTTGATGAACGATAACCCTATTGTTATGGGCGGTGACCACACTCCACTTGTTGCCTATAAATAGGTGTTCCCGACTCGTCATATATAACAAAAACTTTGAGAACTTAGCTCGCATTTTGAACTTGCGGTTAGATTTTTTTCTAATCGGGCAACTAAGTGAAGTTGACTTATGTTGTGCAGGCCGTGCGACTAGCACTAGAAGACTAGATAACTCGTTGGAAAGCTCAGTGTGGAACAGTTCGCCGATAGCAGTCTGTGGTATACAACAGGTCGCGGTTAGTGCGGCCAACAGTCTTCTTCCTCAGGGTCGTGGATAGTTCAATAAACAGTTCGCCCTGTCTCAGTGTGTAAGCTGTTTCCCAGTTCAACAGTTCTGTCCGCGACAAGGTTCAACGGTCAAGCGACTAGAAGCACCAGACATAGGTGTCTTTCAACATTCAATAACAGGCAGTCCGCGCGGCTTGAGTTGCGGTTTGGCGACTTGGCAGATTCGGCGGACAGGCTTGGCGGTTAGTGGCTTGGGCGCTTACTATTATCAGTCCGCCAGTTTTCTTCTTGCTTGTATTTTTGCTTCCATCGGGTGCAATGTAAATCATGTATCACAATGTATACCTCACCCCAAAAAAAGTTTATTAATTCCATAATGTCTCTTGTGACTCTGTTATCACTGGTTATTACTTGACTTTGGTTTGGTTGAGTGTACGTTCCTGCAACCTTACTCAGCTTCCGAGAAATTTTCACAGCATCTTGATCTATAACCTATCCATTGACCACCATATTTTCGAACATATAGTTCTTGCATGGATCCCATGATCACTACCTCGAGCATGGGTAGACCCACTGCCAGACACCCTCGGGCAAGTGCCCGAGCGTGTTTTCGCGTTTTAGCTTCTCCCTTAGGGTTTCCAGATTTGTATTTTCTCATGTTTCGCTTCATGGCTTGTGCCGTCCGGTGGTTGCCCGTCCTTCGTTATCTTATTTTTGATCAACAATAGAGAGTCGAAGACTGAGAGTTAAAATTAGGGTTGAGAGTTAAAATCCGGATTCTAGTTTTGATTTTAGGGGGAAAAACAGGGAAGGTTCTCTGCTTTTTTAAATGCAGAGGCTACGGTTCCCGACGGTGTTGCAGACTTCAGCTTTGGAGACCCACATCCGGCACCATTTCATCTAAAAATTGAGAGGAATTGAGCAATCGTTGAATCTTGCATAAATGCCAGGTCTTTTAAGGTGCGTTCGTTTGGCAGGAATTGGTTTTGACCGAAAACCTACGACGCAGAGGAATTGGTTTTGGCAGAAAACCAATTCCTGTGTTCGTTTGCAGGAAGGTTTTCAGTCACAGGAATTGAATATTTCAATATTTCTGTTAGTTTGCGGGATGGAATTCATAGACAGACATTGGCGGGAATGTAAAACTCAAATATTGCAAATAGATTATTGGGCTATTGATGAACATTGTGAACATGTTATTGTGCAGACTATACAACTTATTACAATGAATCCACCCAAACAGCCACTGCATTACATTTTATAAAAACATATAGGATTTAAACATTGTAAACAGATTAATGATACCAATCAAACATGTTGAACATATTAAATAAAAACACCGCTAATTTAGACAAGATCCCAAGTCAGCAAATAAAAATGCATAAAGATACGTCCTCCCAAAACAAGGTCTAAAACCATGTAGGTTCAAAAATATAAGGATTTAGAAACTACATCCTTCTAGCTTCCATTACAAAAACATAAGGTCCAAACTACTCAAATATATGAATGCACAACCATCTCTTTCTAGCAATCTCCGGCAAAACCAAGAAGACCTCGCACTTTGTCGCGTCAACACTGAGCAAATCTATGACTTTTATAAGGTCATCCTCCGAAAATCAGTCATAACAGATAATGCTTTATACATCGCTTCAATCCTCGACCTCGAAGGTGCTTTGATTGGGGAAATTTCAACTGGATTATCCATGTTGTTTGCAATATGTGTGAGAACATTTGCAATCATATCAATAGCTGATGTAGTTTTGGATTTCTTCTTCATTCAACCACTTTGCTCTGACGCAACATCCTCTTCAGGAATTTCTTCCACGCCAAAATCATATGATGACTCCAGTCTCGTTGACGTAATACCACCATTTGCTCGATCAGTCTCACAGAGAGTTCCCAAATTGCCCCAATTTACGATTACTTTGTCTTTATAGTGTTTCAAAGATGAATGTGCATGTATTTAATGAAAGAAATTCAATATTAATGAAAGATGGATGTGCCTGTAATAAAACCCCCCCAAAATAAGTACCTTGATATAATCGGCCCATACTTGCTCGCTATCAACTTGTACTACATGTCGTTCCCAATCCCACCCAAATCCACTTGTATCGAGCATTGCTGATATTTCCTGATAGTATTTATTCCACATTTTCAATCGTGTTGCTAGTTTTTCCTTGCTAATATGGACTCGACACTCATCCCATAAAGTTGTTATAGCAGCAGTGAAAGCTACTCATTTCCATCCATTTGAACCTTTGTTAACAAGATGTAGTTGCTCTAAAAGAGAAGCAAATAAAACATAATCCATTTCATTGGTCCAATGAATGTACAACTTCTTCTTCTCTTTTGGTACTTGAGTCTTATTGTTTTCTATTTCAACACTGTAAAATGTAATAGCATGAAACTTTTATATATTCAAAATGAAAGTGATACATAATGATAACACTACAAAATTTTATAGATACACAATGATAGAGATACAACAAGCATATAATAGAGAAACACAATGCTTCACAAAATTGACAAATCCCCAAATTAATAACTACAAAACTAAGGTGTCGACATATTTGTAATTCGATCTTGATACTCATTAAACATTGTTAGAGCTAAGTTATCCATGAATGCAGTCCATTCGTTTGTTGCCTGAATGGGCTCAGCTGTATCAACATACTAAAAACTAGCCCCGCTACCATGTGCTGTTAATATATCCACATCAACTTCCTCCAAAAACCTGACATCTGTCAGAAGCCTCTTGTCTACCAAAAAATCATGGAGAATGCAACAAGCATTAATAATCTGAACCTGTGTAATAAGCATATACAATTAAACCTGTGTAATGAGATAGTCTATAGGCATATTTGAACCTGTGTAATATTCAATGTCATACTTATTGCTTGATATTAAAGAAAGATGCTTGGTGTAAGATAACCCATCTGTACAACCCCATATTCGCTGGGTGGAACCAAGACCCCCCAAGGACTCGGATTGGGCTAGCTTTGGGCTTAAAATTGGATCAAATAAGAAAGCGAGCGGGATGGTTCTTGCCGGGAGTAGACGGGAAGGCTCTTGCCGAGGGGTCAAGTAATGCCAGTTCGTTGAACGCAAATTCGTCGAATTGAGCCGTCAAGCTCAATTTGTCGAGCTGAGAACGTTAATTCGTCGAACTCAATTTCGTCGAACTGAGCCTTCGACTTAAGTTATTTTCGTCTAGCAGGTTTAGGTTTATGCCATAGCTGAACCAGGGTAGGCGGGAAGGCTCCCGCCCTGGGTAGGCAAAGGGGCTCGCGCCTCGTGCCGGTGGAAGCCTTTAGCATCGAGTGATGCTTCTCCACTCAATGCTCCCGAAAGCCTTTGACATTGAGTGATGCTTCTCCACTCAACGCTCCCGGAAGCCTTTGGCGTTGAGTGATGCTTCTCCACTCAACGCTCCCGAAAGCCTTTGGCATTAAGTGATGCTTCTCCACTCAACGCTACCGCAAGTCTTTGGCATTGAGTGATGCTTCTCCACTCAACGCTCCCGGAAACATTTGGCATTGAGTGATGCTTCTCCACTCAACGCTCCCGGAAGCTTTTTGTTGAGTGATGCTTCTCCACTCAATGCTCCCAGAAGCCTTTGACGTTGAGTGATGCTTCTCCACTCAACGCTCCCGGAAGCCTTTGACATTGAGTGATGCTTCTCCACTCAACGCTCCCGGAAGTCTTTGGCATTGAGTGATGCTTCTCCACTCAACGCTCCCGAAAGCCTTTGGCGTTGAGTGATGCTTCTCCACTCAATGCTCCCGGAAGCCTTTGGCGTTGAGTGATGCTTCTCCACTCAACGCTACCGCTCAACCCAGACCTGAAGTTACCTAAATACCCATGGGTATGCATTTAGCTCCTCAGAACAACGGAGTTTGGCTATTGACAGACCAGTCCAGGGGCATTTTAGTAATTTTAGAGCAACAGAACTATGTTTTTTGCAGACCAGATATTAAAAATATATAAATAGACCCATAAGATATCTCAGAAGGCAGATTTTCTCATACTCTCATTTTTTCCTTCTAGAGCTTTCTGAGGTACTCCTAGACCAGCTATTGGCTTTGGAAGGAAAACAGTCAGAGAACTTTCAGGTTAGAGGAGGGACCTCCCAACTGAGGCTTTGGATCAGTTCTTAGTTCTTATAACTAATCTTGGGTTGAGGTTTGGGAGAGATAGGTGTCGACTACATCCCAAGGTCCGAACTCTCGTTAAGGCCAGTTTTTGGCTTCAACATTTCTGGTGCGGTGAGCGTGGACTGCATCTAATACAAGAAAATCTCAAGCCAAGTCTCATAGATGGAGGTGAAGGAGAAGGAGCTGGATCGGGAGGTTCTCCCTCTCGAGGAAGTGGGGTGATGTTGGGGATGTTGGAGGACTTCAGGCAAGAAGACTTGTAGACCATCCAGTTAGCCTTCTCAGCAAGGAGCGTGTGAGAGACTCCTCAGGTCCTGGTGGCAGCTTCTCTGTCGTTGGGCAAGAATGCTCCCGGGCAACGCCCGAGAAAGGAGATTCCGACAGAGGATGCAGAAAGGGATATCCCCAGGTGAGAGCAATTCCCGGGATAGACCAGTGCAGACAGGGCCAGTGAGCCGAGGTCGCGCGATGAACCCTGTCGGCAGGCAGGTGGAAAGGAGCCCCTTTAGTGAGCTCATCATCCTAGCTCCGGTTTCAGAGGTGTTCCGGGAGCCAGACATGACCTACTACACGGGGAGGGATGACCCCACACAACATGTGCAGTGGTTTGAAGATGTCGTCTCCATAAGACAAATGTCAGATGCCTTCAAGTGTAGGCTCTTCACCTGTTGGGTATTGTATACACAGTAACCCAGATTTGATGAAGTCACCCTTGAACTAAGATGAATTAAGTTGTATTTGATGCTTGGTTTGAGTTATGTGTTTGCAGGAATTCTTATGGAAAGTGTAGACCAATGTTAGTCTACAATGGGTCACCAAATACAAGACCATACAATGTAATCCCTCATTATGTGCTCCAAGGTGTTGACTCATGTGTAGCCTCTCTATTGGGATACACTTCATATTCAAGCTCTAGAACTATGTGAAAATACTTGATGCTGGTCATCCCTTAGAAGAAGAAAAATTTTGTCAAAAAAAATTTCCTAAGTAAAGTACTCGAGTAGTTCTTTACTTACTCGAGTAAGTTACTGAGTTCATACTCGAGTAATAATACTCTTACTCGAGTAGTTAAGATATATCTCGAGTTGTTTCTTTTCTCCTCTCAAGTTTTTACAGAAATTATCTTCTCAAATTTTTCTAAGTTAAATACTCGAGTAGTCATCTTATATACTCGAGTAATTTTATCTTGTCTCGAGTAGTTTTATCTTATATACTCGAGTAGTTCCATTTGTCTTGAGTAATCTAAGTCATGTACTCGAGTAGTTCATCTACTACTCGAGTAGTTCAGTGTTTATACTCATGTAATCCAGAATTCTATTCCAGAAAAGTTCTCTAAGTGAATTACTCGAGTAGTCATCTCCATATACTCGAGTAGTTCTATTTATCTCGAGTAGTTCAACTTCTATACTCGAGTAATCAGTTTTTCCTGTTACAGAAATTCTCCAAGTGTTTGTCTCGAGTAGTTTCTTATATACTCGAGTAGTTCATTCTTATATACTCGAGTAGTATTTTGTATACTCGAGTAGTTTACTCCACCTCTCGTGTAAGTACTAAAGTACTCAAGTATGTTATTCTTGTTACTCGAGTAGCTGATTTCCGTTTCTTCTTACTTACTCGAGTAGTTGACTCCATGAACTCGAGTAATCCTCTCATACTCTCTCGAGTAGATTTTCTCATGTACTCGAGTAGTCATCTTCTACATACTCGAGTAGTGCTGCATATACTCGAGTAGTCTATTATATCTCGAGTATTTTACTTTAACTTTTCCGAAAATTCTTTAAGTCCAGAATAACGATCTTATTCATAAGCTTTGACGTGATTGGTCCACGTGTCTCTCATAATGACGCAATTATGACTAATCTTCTCCTCTCCTATAAAAGGTTTTGTCTAAACCGAAAAACCCTAAGTAGCAGAAGTTTTTGCAGCCGAATATTCTTAAGTTTTCTGTTTCCTCTCTCTCTCCAAGAAACGAAATCCGCCGCCGCCACCGTCGCTGATTCCCGACCGGCCAGGGTTTCATCTTCTGAGGATTCAGATCAAGAAGGCTCTCCAGATCGTGATTCGCTCAACTCCTCATCCTCTGATTAGATCGATTGTGAGAAGCCAAGAAGATCCAGATCTGATATTGCCGAGATTTTCTTCACCATTCTGATAAAGGCGAAAAATCTAGAAGAAGAAGATCTTGGCCGATTACTTGCAGATCTGACAAGATTCATTGTTTGTATTTCTTTACAAAGTTTATTTCATTATTGTAGGAGAAGTTTTCTCCGAGTGTAGGAGTTTTCAACTCCGAGATTGTAGGAAGTTTTGCCTTCTGAGTGTAGATCCATTTTGTGGATCGAGTTTGTAGGAACGTTGTTTCGAGGGTAAGATTGATTTTCAATCCGAGATAGTGGAGTAGCCGAGTCTAGTGTATTGCTAGATCGGTGAGGGAAAGTGGATGTACCTAAGGTCGGGGAACCACTATAAATCTTGCCTCGTTTGTGTTTGAGTGATAGATTGTTTTGTGCTTTGGTTTGAAATTTTTATTCAGCAAAATGACGCACAATTCACCTATCCACCCCCTCTAGGTGATTTAGGTAGGCAACTATAAACTTTCAATTGGTATCAAAGCGACGTTGATCGTTAAAAGGATAACACCTTGATCAGATCCTTCAATAGTTGTCTTTTGAGATCTACCAAAATGGATAAGGCTAAAGATTTTGCCAAGCTTCCTTTGTGCACCAAGAATAATTTTCCTATGTGGAAAGAGAGAATCAAGTTTTTCATGGAAACTGTGGATCCAAGGATCTTCATGATAGTTGAAGAAGGTCCTTATATTCCCATGACCGTCTCCACAATAAATACAACTAAGAAAGTCCCTAAGAAACTTATGGATCTAGATAAGGATGAGATTGCACTTGTTTCATTGGACAAAAAGGCAAAGAATATCATAGCAAGTACAGTCGATGATTCAATGCTGCAAAACCTGATTCACTGCTAGTCTGCGAAAGAGATGTGACAGTCATTAATTACCTTGATGGAAGGTACAAAAGAAGTGAGGGATGATAAAAGATCCCTTCTTAATCAGAAGTATGAAGCTTTCCGCCAAGGAAACAAAGATACCATTGCTGACACCTTTGAGAATTTCTTCAAGATAGTGAATGGGCTAAGGGTCTATGACAGAGTCTTCATTAATGGAAAATTAAATGATAAATTCTTGAAATCCCTGACTAAGGAATGAGATAACAAGTTCTGTTCCATAAGGAAGTTTGGAAAACTGGCCGAGACAGATCCTCAGAATCTCTTCGGGAAGCTTATGTCATATGAGCTTCAACTCAACACCAGAAAGGCTGAAGAAGAGAAGAGCAAGTCTGCGTTCAAAGAGAAGTCTGTTGCTTTAAAGGCAGACACCTCCAAGAAGATAAAGGTTGTCCTTCCTACTCCTGTACAAGAAGTTAGTGAAGAAGAAACCTCGGAGCCAAGCATCTCAGGCTCTGAACTATCAGAAGAAGAGTTCTCACTACTCTCACGACAGTTCAAGAAATTCTTGAACAAGAAAAAGCAATGGAAAGGCAAGGATGCCTCCTATAGAAGATCACAACGTGATGGTGATCGACAAAGAAAAGGCTCAAGCAGCCATGACAGGTATAACTCTAAATAGAACAAACATGTTACTACTGATATTATTTGTTATTGTTGTAATAAGCCAGGATATGTCATCGCTAACTGCCCTCACAAGAATAAAGAGGGTGACAGAAGAGCGGAACAAAAGTCCTCGTACAATAAGAAGAGGACAGAGAAGAGCTTGATGGCCAAAAGGGCAAGACTCTTAGTGACTCTGACTCATCTGAGTCGAGTGAAGAAGAAGAAGCCTATTTTGGACTCATGACTCAAACTGATGATGAACAAGAGCCCCAGTTCATTGGGAAGGTAAACTCTCACACTCCTCTTTCAAATTTTGAAGTTTCTGAACATGATTGTGAGGATATCTCTTCTAACGATGAGTTAGAACTCATGGCCCAATATAAGGAGTTAATCATGGCTTACGACAAATGTCGCCGAGTCGTGAAAACTCAGGCTAAAGAGATAGTCTCTCAAAGCTGAAGAGAGCATCTTGAGAGAGAAAGTCACAAAAGTTGACTCACTCGAAGAGAACTTCAATAATGCTATTGAAGAATATAATAAAGCTCTTGAGCACCTCGACCTTAAAGAGAAAATAATCAAAGAGCTGGAAGCCCAACTTGCTGCTGAAAAGAAACTTGTTGAAAGTTTCTCGAAGCCCAAGATAGTTCTTCCATTCGTTGTTGAATTCTCAACCAAGGCCAAGGGTGCTGAACTAGGCCATGAAGAACCTCCTAGTAAATCTTCTAGGAGAAATAAGGCTCAACGAAAAAATAAGGCCGCCAAAAAGGCCTTAACCAAAGAGAAGGGGAAAGCCCCTCAAGATCAGACCACATTCAAAAAGGTCATATTTCCTTCAAATGAGTTTGATCTTGACTCATCTTACGAACACTTTACTAGGCCTACTTATGTAGAGTCAAAGTCCCGTTATCAAGGATGGACTCGACCCAGAAACTTTGGCGAAAGTGTCTTTAAGGCACCTTATGAAGAAGTGATTCTTCAGAGCTATGACCCTTTCAATCATGGCCATAACTTTAAGAAGGCACCAAAGGCAAAGCTTGTTGTAGAAAAGCCAGTGAAGGAGAAGAAAACATGTGATTGTCATCATCATGAAGCTTCTTCCTCCAAGAATGCTGCCCCTGCTAGACTACAATTCCAAAAGGTCAAGCAGGAGAACATAAGGAAAAGATACAACATATTTGACTATTGGTGTTGTGCCAGAATTGGTCACTTTGCCATTGATTGCTGGTTTAATCCCAGAAATGTTGCAACCCCACATGTTGGCAATATGAGGAAGACCACTCCTAATTCTAATATTCGTAGGGGGAGTGTTCTAACCCGAGACCAAGGACCCAAACGTATTTGGGTTCCTAAGTCAAACTGATTGTGATTGCAGGTATGTCCAAAGGCCACCAAAACGCCAATCTGGTATTTGGACAGTGGATGTTCTCGACATATGACCGGGACAAGAAGCCTAATTCAGAACTTTACTCCAGTCGTGAACGGACCGAAGGTCCTCTTTGGAGGTTCAGACCGTGAAATCACTAAAGGCTATAGTATGATTACAAACGGTAATGTATCCTTCTCAGATGTGTCTTACGTTGAAGGTTTGGAGCATAACCTTATAAGCATAAGCCAACTCTGCGATAAAGGATACATTGTTGAGTTTTACGCTCATAAGTGCTTGATAAAATCTGTTGACAATATGGAAACGATTCTATCCAGCACTCGACGCAGCAACATTTTTTGTTTAAATTTTATTTGTATAGATTCTTCGACACCAGTGTGCTTTTTAGCAAGAGATAGTGCATTTCTTAGTGACCAATGACACAAGAGAGTAGCACATATTAATTCCAAAACTATTAATAAATTATTTTTAATGAACTTAGTACATGATGCCCCAAATGTCAAGTATGCCAAATATAGACCTTGTCATGCATGTGTAAAAGGCAAGCAAACAAGGGCTATCTTTAAACGCATTATTGGCAAGGATTCTAATAGATGTCTTCATCTACTGCATATGGACTTGTTTGGTCCACTACAAATTAGAATTTTGGGAGGAAAGGATTATACATTGGTAATTGTTGATCATTACTCGCGCTTTGCGTGAGTGTTCTTTCTGAAACATAAGTTAGATACTTTCGACATCTTTGCTAATTTTGTCAGGTAAGTTCAGAATGAGTACACCTGCTCCATAGTCAAAATCAGAAGTGACAATGGAATAGAGTTCAAGTCTGGGGCCATGACAGAATTTTGTGAAAGCTTAGGTATCTTTCATGAGTTTTCCTCTCCTCGCACTCCTCAACAGAACGGAGTGGCCGCGAGAAGAAATAGAACACTCATAGAGGCCTGGAGGACCATGTTGAGTGATGCTTCACTTCCGGAATATTTTTGGGCTGAAGCCGTCAACACTGCATGCCACATGCAAAATCGAGCTCTCATAAACAAAAACCACGATAAGAAACCTTACGAACTTCTAAAGGGCAGGAAACCAATAGTCTCATATTTTAGAATTTTTGCCTGTAAATGCTTCGTGCTCAACAATGACAAGTATCATACTACAAAGTTTAGCGAAAATAGTTTAAAAGTATTTTTGTAGGTTATAGTAGCCATAGTAAGACATATAGGATTTTTAATAGAAAAATCCTGATTGTAGAAGAATCGATACATGTTGTATTTGATGAGACGAGCTTGCTGCAAAGCAACTCTTCTAGTGTGCTTATTGAAGATGCATGTGCAAAGCTGAAAGAAATTAGCTTGGATGGACTGTCCGAAGATAAGTGTGAAAAGTTCATCAAGATCACCACTCTAACCCCTATTGGAGAGGCTGATGATCAAGATGAAGAAGTCATCCAAGATGAAGAAGTCACTCCGGTGATAGAAGATACTCCAGATGCAAGAACTCTAGAGCTCAGACATTTGAAGGATCATCCCATAGACCAGATCATAGGAGATCACCGAAATGGTGTCAGAACTCCTAGAGGTACAATTAATGAGAATCTATATTTAAGTTTTCTCTCGCAGGTTGAACCAAAGAAGTTTGAGGAAGCAAACTCAGACGCATCGTGGATAATAGCGATGGAAGAAGAACTTAACCAGTTCAAGCGCTGCAAAGTATGGAAGCTTATTCCAAGACCTAAATGTAAGAACGTCATTGGGACAAAATGGGTCTACAGGAACAAGATGCACGAAGATGGAACGATTGTAAAGAATAAGGCCAGACTTATCGCAAAAGGCTATCGTCAAGAAGAAGGAATCGAATTCGGCCAGACATACGCTCCAGTAGCAAGGTTGGAGGCAATAAGGATATTCCTAGCATATGCTGCACTCAAAGGTTTCACTGTCTATCAGATGAATGTGAAGTCTGCCTTCCTTAATGATGACATAAAGGAAGAGGTGTATGTGGAACAACCTCCAGGTTTCGTTGATTCTAACTTTCCTGATTATGTTTACTTACTGTATAAAGTATTATATGTCTGAAACAAGCTCCTCGAGCTTAGTATGAGACGATGTCTAGCTTCCTACTTAAGAACAAGTTCACAATGGGAAAGATAGACAAGACATTATTTCTTAGGGAAATTAAAGGTAAGATTTTGCTAGTGCAAATCTATGTCGATGACATTATTTTTGGCTCTACTGATGACAACCTCTGCAAGAAGTTTTCAAAACTTATGCAAGGGAAGTTTGAAATGAGCAGTATGGGCGAGCTGAAGTATTTCTTAGGGCTTCAAGTGAAACAGTCTGAAGATGGAATTTTCATCTCACAGACCAAGTTCACCAAAAAGCTTATTAAGAAATTCAGAATGGAGAACACAACCTCAATGTGGACTCCAATGGGTTCAACAATGTCTCTGGACAAGGATGACAAAGGGAAACTTTTTGATGAAACCAAGTACAGAAGCATTATTGGATCCTTGCTCTGCCTTACTGCAAGTAGACCTGACATAATGTTCTTAATATGTGTCTGTGCTAGATTTCAGGTGAACTCTAAGGAATCTCACTACGTTGCTGTAAAACGGATTTTGAGATACCTTAAAGGTACACCAAATCTTGGCTTATGGTACCCAAGAAGTAATGACAGCGAACTAATAACTTTTTCAGATGCAGATTGTGTAGGGAGCAAAGACGATAGGAAAAACACTTCAGGGACATGTCAATTCTTTGGAAGAAGACTTATCTCCTAGAGTAGCAAGAAGCAAAACTGTATGGCAATCTCAACAGCTGAGTCAGAGTACATCTCTGCAGGCAGTTGCTGTTCACAGTTACTTTGGATAAAGAATCAGTTTGAGGACTACAACATGAAGTTTGACAAGATTTCATTATTTTGCGACTCTTCCAGTGCAATAGCAATAGCCAACAACCCAGTCTCGCACAGCCGGACAAAGCATATAGAGCTAAGGTATCACTTCATCCGGGAGCATGTGGAGCATGGGGACATAGACCTTCAATATGTCTCTACAGATAGGCAAATTGTAGATATTTTCACGAAGCCGCTGGACGAGACCAAGTTCTCGTTCTTCAAAACAGAACTTGGGATGCTCAACAAAGAAGACTAGAAGAAGCTGGACTTTCAAGAAGGCTTAAGGCTCAAAGGTTAGTCAAATACTGAAATGTTTCATTTGCTAACTCTTTGACTCGAGTAAGACACAACCTACTCGAGTAAGTATATGACCTACTCGTATAGTCGACTTGACCTACTCGAGTAGCAGACTGACATACTTGAGTAGTCAACTTCACATACTCGAGTACCTCACTGACCTACTCGAGTACTTCAGTTCATCTACTCGAGTACTTCTGTATACTTACCAGAGTAATTCCAGAGTTATCTATTCGAGTCAATTTTCCTCACTCGTGTATATGCCGAGTCGCTCTTTTCAAATTTTCTTATGCGCAAACCAAGGCTTATGCCGCCTCTTCTATTGGTTAATTCTTCATTGTCGTATAATTAGACCTAAAATTAGGGTTATATAAATAAGAAAATCCGGAAATTTCCCTACACAAAATCATTTCCGCTCTCTCGAGTACCCGACTGCCTCTTTGACTTCCTCTGTCAGTTGTCGAGCCGCGTGATTTCCTTCACCCCGTCGACACTTTCTAGAGTTTCGACATCTCCAAGATTTCTGAATCATGGCCACCGCCTCTAAAATCGGTGTGGGTTCGGAGTTAGTCGCCGCCGGAATTGCAGAACTCTCTGACGACTTCCATAATCTAATGATTTTGCTCGACACCGCCGGATTAACCTTTGTTCTCCAAGAACAATGTCGAATCCTCTTCCCTGAAGTTGCAGAGTTTTTCAGGCACCTCAAGGTCAAGCACCATGAGACAGTTTTGAAGTCTACAGTTAAAGGTATCAACATCAAACTTACTCCAACCTCTGTTTCTCGTCTTATTCGACTGCCAGTTCCAGATGCAGATGATTTTCTAGGTGATGAAGAGTATACCAGAACTTGCTTATTCTGTGGAATTTCTCCTGATACAAAATACATCAATAGGTCTGATATGAATGCTGAAGGAAAATTCTTGGTTGATGTCATTGGTAAAATTCTTCTATGCAAAACAAACTCCATCAGAGCCATACCCCTTTACTTCTTTAAATTGATGTAAGCAATTGTCTGTCGAAAAGTCTTTCAGTTTGGCTTGTTGATTCTGAACAAAATAAAGGAGAGTATAAAGTCCCCAAACTATGCAAGGATCATTTCCTTGATTCTCCATGAGATAGATCCAGAGGTATTCAGTTTCTCCAAGGGAAGTATTATTCACCATATGAAGGTCTCCATCTCCTCCATATAGAGATGGGAGTTAAAGTTGCAGAATCCTTCTCAAGCTGCTAAAGTCACTGAAGTTCTTGACTCAGAGGACAGGACTCCATCTCCCTCTCCATCTCAGGTCCCCAGCTCCTCTGGTGCACTTAATGAGGGGGAGCCTGCTCCTTCAGCTTCAGCCAGGATGCCTACTCCTCCAGCACCTACTCCTCCACCAGTCTCCCCAGAAGATATCCCTATAGATCAATAACTTCAAGAAATTCTCCTATCCACTGATGCTGCCATCAATGAAATAATAGAGGAATTAACTGCAGTTGAATCCCCTCCACCTCCTCCTCTATCTCCAAAAGCTCCATCCACTGAAATACCCAAAGACCCCACTTTAGTGCAATCTCCAACAAGGTCTCCAGAAAATTCTCCAACAAGGTCTCCAGCTAAATCTCCTGCTGCCCCCAAAGAACAGCCGGAAACAATTCTCATTTTTGATGAGCTCTCACCTGAGCCAGCTGAAGCTCCTCTCAGGAATTTGGATTTCTCTCTCCCTCAGATAATGGATTAAGGGGATGCCATGTTACCCACTACAAGAGCTCAGAGCTCTGTTACCCTCACAGAAATAGCTCCATGGGTAGCTCCTCCTATTCCTTCTGCTCCATCTACTTTTGCTCCTCCTGCTGCTACAGCTCCTGCCTCCTCAGATTTGATGACTTAGATTGTACTTCTCTTTCAAGAACAGAAATCTTACTTTGATACTTGTATAAAGACTGTCACTGATAAGGTAACTGCTCTAAAACTGAGATGAGTAGAGGATTTGCTGAAATCCAACACAATACTGATCAGCTCAGACATCTATTCCAAATTGGTGGCAAAGCCTTAGACCACAACATAATTAGTGTTGAACAAGTTATGGAGCAAGGTCTGACTCTTGCTAATAATCAAATGGAATTGGACAAACGAGCTGAATCCACTAAGATAAAAATCTGTGAAGAAGTTGGCACTTTCAAAGTTGATGCCATCTCTCAGCTATCTGTTGAAGTCAGAAAGGGGGAGAAGTTGGTGAAAGAATATTTAGAAAAATCTGATGCCCTCAGGAAAAAACTATGGGAAACCAAGATGAAAGAGATCCATGATGATGTCCTAGCTCAAATTCAGAGTGTCAAATTCTACACCTATGACACTACTGTATGGATGCTCAACCAAATCCTTCCTGAATTTGCTACAGATCCTAATATCATTTCTCATCACCTGAACCCTCTAGCTACTGCTGATGCTCCTGCTCCTCCTCTGCAACCTACCTTCTCTCCTAGGCCTGACGATTTAGTTTCTCCTCCTGATACCTATACTCAGGGTTGGGATGAAGATCCTGCAGATATTTTCTTCAAAGCTCCTCCTGAAATCCAAACTTCCTAGAAGAAAAGAAAGTGTGGTGATGGTGCTTCTACAAGCAAGTCCATTCCTACTCCAGCTCCTGAACATGCTGAAATATGGTCTCCCACTTCCAAGTCCCTTATTTTGGAAACTCTCAAATTAGTTATGGATTATCATGAGAACAGAAATATTCACTATAGTTCCCAGGAGTGGGAGTTGTATGAGAAGTCTATGACCCAAAGGAGGATCTATGACAGAGAATATGGAAGAAACAATCCTGATGCTCCTCCAAGACCCCCCAAGTATTATCCTAAACCTTACAGCTATCAAAGAAGACAACAAGAGAAACAGGACATGCAACATCATCAGAGCTAGCCAAAAAGGACTTATGAGATGTTGAAATGATTTTTGTTGTTAATGATATTTCTGGATATTCACAATTATATAATTCTAAGTTTTTGATCTCATTATCTTTTTCATAGTCTTTTACTTGTTTACACTGCTTCATATACTTAGCATTCTTTTTATATCCATAATTCACCTTATTGTAAAGGGTTCCGACTTCTACAAATAGGGGGAGATTGTTGGGTATTGTATCCACACTAACCCAGATTTGATGATGTCACCCTTGAACTAAGATGAATTAAGTTATATTTGATGCTTGGTTTGAGTTGTGTTTGCAGGAATTCTTATGGGAAGTGTAGACCAATGTCAGTCTACAATGGGTCACCAAACACAGGACCATACAATGTAATCCCTCATTGTGTGCTCCAAGGTGTTGACTCATGTGTAGCCTCTCTATTGAGATACACTTCATATTCAAGCTCTAGGACTATGTGAAAAGACTTGATGCTGGTCATCCCTTAGAAGAAGAAAAATTTTCCTAAGTAAAGTACTCGAGTAAGTTACTGAGGTCATACTCGAGTAATAATACTCTTACTCGAGTAGTTAAGATATATCTCGAGTAGTTTCTTTTCTCCTCTCGAGTTTTTACAGAAATTATCTTCTCAAATTTTTCTAAGTTAAATACTCGAGTAGTCATCTTATATACTCGAGTAGTTTTATCTTGTCTCGAGTAGTTTTATATTATATACTCGAATAGTTCCATTTGTCTCGAGTAATCTAAGTCATGTACTCGAGTAGTTCATCTACTGCTAGAGTAGTCAAGTGTTTATACTCGTGTAATCCAGAATTCTATTCCAGAAAATTTCTCTAAGTAAATTACTCGAGTAGTCATCTCCATATACTCGAGTAGTTTTATTTGTCTCGAGTAGTTCAACTTCTATACTCGAGTAATCAGTTTTTCCTGTTCCAGAAATTCTCCAAGTGTTTGTCTCGAGTAGTTTCTTATATACTCGAGTAGTTCATTTTTATATACTCGAGTAGTATTTCGTATACTCGAGTAATTTACTCCACCTCTCGTGTAAGTACTAAAGTACTCTAGTATGTTATTCTTGTTACTCGAGTAGATGATTTCCATTTCTTCTTACTTACTCGAGTAGTTGACTCCATGAACTCGAGTAATCCTCTCATACTCTCTCGAGTAGATTTTCTCATGTACTCGAGTAGTTATCTTCTACCTACTCGAGTAGTGCTGCATATACTCGAGTAGTCTATTATATCTCGAGTATTTTACTTTGACTTTTTCGAAAATTCTTTAAGTCCAGAATAATGGTCTTATTCATAAGCTTTGACGTGATTGGTCCACGTGTCTCTCATAATGACGCAATTATGGCTAATCTTCTCCTCTTATAAAAGATCTTGTCTAAACCGACAAACCCTAAGTATCAGAAGTTTTTGTAGCCGAATATTATTAAGTTTTTTGTTTCCTCTCTCTCTCTCTCTCTCCAGGAAACGAAATCCGCCGCCGCCGCCGTCGCTGATTCCCGACCAGTTAGGGTTTCATCTTCTGAGGATTCAGATCAAGAAGGCTCTCCAGATCGTGATTCACTCAACTCCTCATCCTCTGATTAGATCGATTGTGAGAAGCCAAGAAGATCCAGATCTGATATTGCCGAGATTTTCTTCACCATTCTGATAAAGCCGAAAAGTTTAGAAGAAGAAGATCCTGGTCGATTACTTGTAGATCTGACAAGATTCATTGTTTGTATTTGTTTACAAAGTTTATTTCATTATTGTAGGAGAAGTTTTCTCCGAGTGTAGGAGTTTTCAACTCCGAGATTGTAGGAAGTTTTTCCTTCCGAGTGTAGATCTGTTTTTTGGATCGAGTTTGTAGGAACGTTGTTTCGAGGGTAGGATTGATTTTCAATCCGAGATAGTGGAGTAGCCGTGTATAGTGTATTGCTAGATCAGTGAGGGAAAGTGGATGTACCCAAGGTTGGGAAACCACTATAAATTTTGCCTCGTATGTGTTTGATTGGTAGATTGTTCTATGCTTTGGTTTGAAATTTTTATTCTGCAAAAAGATGCATAATTCACCTATTCACCCCCCTCTAGGTGATTTAGGTAGGCAACTATAAACTTTCATCACCATCACTCTAATGGAGAAGGCCAGGGACTGGTTCCAACAGTTTCCTGCGAGTTCGATCTATGGCTTCGAGGATCTACGACGCGAGTTCTTGCTGAGGTTCTCAATGTCCAAGAAGAGGAAGAAGGGAGTAGAGTGCTTGTTCGCCATCAAGCATAAGCTGGAGGAGACGCTGGGACGCTATGTTGATAGGTTCCAGGAGGAGATTCTGCAGGTTTAAGAGATGCCGGGATACACAGTGATGCTTGCTTTCACTCTGGGGTTGAGGCCCAACTTCTTTAGCATGGAGCTGAAGAGAGTTCCCCCCACTCCTTCGAGGAGCTGATGGAGAGAGCGGCGAAGGAAATAAAGATTGAGGCGACCAATCCGACGTTTGCCAAGAGGTTGGACAAGTTGGTGGAGGATGATGGGAAGGAATTGGGAGTAAGGAGGCAGAGAGAGCAGAGAGAGGAGAGAAGGAGGGAGGAACCCCGAGGGTAGGGGCAACAACAAGGTTAGGGTCCGCAAGAGCAGAACAACAGGGTGGGCTGGAGGCCCTAGGAAGGTCACACTCAGGGACAGGGTCGTGGTTTCCAAGGAAGGGACAACCACCGCGAGCAAATGAGGTTCCAACAGCTGGCCTGGAGGCAGGGATAAAGGGCCCCCCTCCTAACACAGGAGGAAGCGATGGAGATAGTGAGGGAAGAGGAGGGAGGAGAGGAGCTCGGGGAGAAGCGAGGAGGAGAGAGGGCAGATTGGCGTTGCCCTTCTGTGACTTTCACCAGGAGGTGGGTCATACAACGACCACCTGCTCGGAGTTTCAGGAGATGAGAGCGGCCAGGGGGCAGGTCCAGCAACAGCCCCCGTAAGGATTAAGGAAGTTCTGCAAGGAGAAGGAGAGGACAAATATAAAGATTGGGTGGACGTGGGAGCCCGAGGAGGGATCAAGGTGATCCATGAGGGTGTGGGAATCGAAGCCACCCGTAAGGGGAGCTTCCAAACCATGTATCGAAGGAGCGTTGCCTTGACCTCCCAGCCCCCCATAGGAGGAAAAAATCACTTTCTCTGTTAAAGACATGCCTGACTACGAAGACCCATTCTGTGACGCCTTGGTGATCCAAACGACGGTAGAGAATTTCACGGTCTCCAGGATTCTGGTGGACAACGAGAGCTCCGTGAATGTAATCTTCAAGAAAGCCTTTGACGAGATGAAGGTGGAAGCTCGGAGGGTTCTAGCCTCGGATGGACCATTGTTTGGGTTCTCGGGGGGAGCGAAAGGAAGTTGAAGGAGGGGTAGGGTTGCATGTGACGTTGGTGGGGGGGGGGGGGGGGGGGGGGGGGGGGGGGGGGGGGGGGTGGGGGGGGGGGGGGGGGTGGGGTGGGGGGGGGGGTATCGAGGAACTATCGTTCGTCATCATTGACGCTCCGAGCAGCTAAAACACAATCTTTGGGCGACCACTTATTAGCGCCTTTTGTTGCATTCCCTCCTCATTTCAACAGTGCCTAAAGTTCAATAGTGGAGGAGCGTAGATCAGGATTAGGGGGGATCCAAAGGTGGCGAGGTAGTGCTACGTGACTGCCGTCAATACCATTAATTCTTGGATGGCGGAGGCTGAGGAGCTGGAGAAGGAGATGTCGATGAAGGAGGAAACCTCAAGGAAAGGAGAGGTGAGCCTGGGAGAGGCTAGCAGGAAGATAACGGGGGAAGGAGAGATGAGCCTAGGTGAGGCTGTAGAGAAGTCTGAAGAGGAGGTTGTGGAGAGAGGAGTAGTGAGACTAGGTGAGGCTAGAGAGAAGACTACAGGGGAGCAAGGGATAGAGGGAGAAGTTGGGGGAGAGACCCGGAGGGGTGAAGAAGTGGAGTTGTCTGGGGAAGGCCTTTTGGAGGCAATGGAGGTTGAGAGGGTAGAAGGTGAGGAGGAGTTGGGAGAAGAGGTGGAAAGAGTCGTTATGGAGCAGTCCCGGATGGAGCCGGCGGAGGAAGTCGTGGAGATGGAGGTCACTAGTAGGGCAGGGAAAGTAGAGAAGGTGAGGGTCAGCGGGGGCTTGCGCCCAGAAGACCAGGCAAGGATGCGGGAGTGCATCCAAAAGAATGTTGACATCTTTGCCTGGAGCGCGGCATACATGTCGGGCATTGACGCTGATGTGGCTTGCCACCGACTGAACCTGGATCCCAAGATGCGTCCCATTCGCTAGAAGATGAGGACTATCCCACCAAGCTGGACGATCCCATCTGCGAGGAGGTTAAGAAGCTTCTCGATGCAGGTTTCATCTCGGAGATCCAGTACCCAGGCTGGGTCTCCAATGTGGTAATGGTAAATAAGGGTGATGGGAAGTGGCGCATGTGTGCAGATTTCTCTTTATTAAATAAATTATGCCCTAAGGATTGCTACCCCCTGCCTTGAATCAACGCGCTTGTTGATTCAACCGTCGGTTTTTCTTTTATGAGTTTTTTGGATTCTTTTTTAGGTTATCACTAGATCCGTATGCATCCCCCCGATGTCAAGGATGTCTCCTTTATCACAAGGGAGGGATGCTTCAGCTACAAAATGATGGCCTTCGGGCTAAACAAAGTGGGGGCTACGTACTAGCGAATGATGGATCGGGTGTTTAAAAATTAGAGGGGTAAGAACCTGGAGGTCTATGTAGATGACCTCATGGTAAAGAGCAGGGATGTGAGTTCACACCTACTTGACTTGGAGGAGACGTTCGCGACCCTGCAAAAGTTCAAGATGTGGCTAAACCCCCAAAAGTGTGTCTTAGGGGCAAGCCGAGGCAAGTTCCTCAGACACCTTCTAACCCCAGCGGGGGTCGAGCCTAACCTCGATAAGGTGAAGGCCATCGTGGAATTGGAATCGCCTCGCAACGCCAAGGAGGTTCAGTGCTTGACGGGTAAGATGGCTGGGTTGAGTCAGTTTCTCTCTCGTGCCGCGTAGAAATGCTCACCTTTCTTCAAAACGCTTTGGGAAAATAAGTAGTTTGAGTGGATGGAGGAATATGAGGAGGCTTTCCGGGCATTAAAGGCTCAGCTATCCCAAGTGCCGCTCCTATAGAGCCCAAAGGAGGGGGAGTACTTAGCCTTGTACCTTAGGGTAGGGGCTGAGACTGTGAGTTCTGTGTTTGTAAGGGAAGAAGGGAAGAGACAATTACCAATCTACTATGTCAGTAGGATCTTAAAGAAGGTTGAGCTATGCTACCCCATCTAAGAGAAGTTGGCTTTCTCTCTGATTGTCTCGACCAGGAAGCTTAGACCATACTTTCAAGCCCACTCAATCAAGGTGGTGACTGACCACCCACTGCGCAAGATCTTTGAAGCGGTGTAACACTCAGAGCGGTTGGCCAAGTGGTCCATTGAGCTCAGTGAGTTTGACATCTCTTTTGTACCAAGGTTCTCCATCAAGGCGCAGACAGTGGCTGACTTCTTGGCTGACTACGTCATGGAGCTGGAGGGGGAGAAAGCACTTCCAAGGGAAGCATGGAAAATGTACGTTGATGGAGCCTCGAGGAAGCATTACCTTGGGGGAGGGGTACTGTTGGTGAGACCCCAAGAGGTCACCATAGAGCAAGCAATGGCGCTGCACTTCCTAGTCACAAACAATCAGGCGAAGTATGAGGCTGTCATAGCCGGGTTGCAGTTGGCTAAGGAGCTCGGGGTTCACGACATGGAAGTGCTCACAGATTCACTAGTGGTGGCGTCGCAGTTCGGGGAGAATATGTAGCTCGGGAGCCCACCCTCTAGAAGTACTTGTCCAAGGCGAGGGTGATCATCAGTGGGTTCTGAGCAATCACAATTCAGCATGTCCCTAGGGAAGAGAATGAACCAACAGACAGATTGGCCAAAGTTTGGACCACGCGGGGGGGGGGGGGGACCTTGACCGAGCTATTTCATCCAGCAATCGAGAAGGGGGAGTTGATGGAAGTGGATTGGCGACCCTCGTGGTTGGATCCCTTCGTGACCTTCTTCACTACAGGCAGCCTCCCTGAAGGGGTCAAGGAATCAAAAGGCTTTCAGAACAAATTAACTCATTATCTTATGCATGAAGGGGGATTGCATCAGAAGATGCTAATGGGCCTTTTGGCGCGATGTGTGGCGGAAGAAGAGATCCCAAGAATTTTGGAAGAAGTGCACTCCAGAGAATGTGGTAGACATTCGGGAGGGGGGGGGGGTATAACGTTGGAGGCAAGAGTGTTCAAGCAGGCGTACTTCTGGCCTACCATGAGGAAGGATGCGACAGAGTTTGCGAGGAGGTGCCAAAAGTGTCAATTCTACGGCCCAATCCAACTCCTGCCCGCTTAACGGCTTCGAAGCATCACGACGCCATGACCTTTTGCCATTTGGGGAATGCACCTAGTCAGACCATTTCCTCCGGCGAGCGGGCAGAGAAGGTTTCTCTTGGTTATGATCGACTACTTTTCAAAGTGGCTAGAGGTCAAGGCGTTGGCCAAGGTAACCTCCCAGATCATCCGGAACTTTGTTTAGGGAGAGATCATCTGTAGGCACGAGTTGCCTCGGGCCATTGTCACAACAATGGACCACAGTTCGCAGGCGAGCAGTTCATTAGCTTCTACACTCAGTTGGGTATCGACCACAGGTTTGCCTCCGTCCACCACCCCAGGAGCAATGACCAGGTGGAGGCGGCAAACAAAATCATATTCAACCTGCTCAAAAAGAAGGTGGAGAACTTGAGGGGGAGTTGGGTGGAGCAACTCCCCTCAGTGTTGTGGGCTCTGCAAACAACCCCAAACATGGCCACTGACAAAACCCCTTCAAACTCTCGCATGGGTGTGAGACGGTCCTACCCGTGTAGTTTGAGGTCCAATCCCCACGGGTTGCGGCCGCAGGCAAAGGAGGCGAGACATGGAGGGAAGGAAATGAGGAGGAGCTACTGCTCTCACTGGACATGGTGGAGGAACTTTGCGACGTGGCTGCCATCAGACAAGAGGAGGTCAAGCGATGAATGGCAAAGTACTTTGACAAGCACATGTAGATCAAACAATTCGACAAAGGATATCTAGTCCTAAAGAAAGTTGATGCAGCCGAAAGATTGGCCCCCGTGGGTAAACTCAACCCTAATTGGGAGGGGCCTTATATTGTGGAAAAAGTCCTGGGGTCGTGGGGATACCACCTCCAAAATATGGAAGGGGTATCCATGAGTCACACATGGAGTGGCGACGACCTGAAACGTTTTTATCCTTAATATGAGTAAGATTGTATGTTTATTATGATAATAATTCTAAAGGTTGTTTCTTCACAGGTTTTGAAGTGTTTGTGATTTTGGGTGGCATTGAGTCTCATGCTCTCATCAAGCTGGCAGGTCCGTAGGCTCGCTCGGTGGCCGGGGAAAGGAAGATGGAAATTTGCAAGACCCCGTGAGGATCCTGTTGCTCAGGCTCTCATTAGCTGGCAGGGCTGGAAGGCAGACTCAGCCCCGGGTAGACCCGTTGTCTAAGCTCTCACTTGCTGGCAGGTCCGTAGGCTCGTCTGGGGGGTAAGGGAATACCCCGAGAGGATCCCGCTGCTCAGGCTCTCATTAGCTGGTAGGGCTGGAAGGCGCACTCGGCCCCGAGTAGACCCGCTGTCCAGGCTCTCACTAGCTGGCAGGTCCGTAGGCTCGCCAGGGGGGGGGGGGGAGGAAAGGGAGATGGGAATTTGCAAGACCCGAGAGGATCTTGCTGCTCAGGCTCTCATTGGCTGACAGGGCTGGAAGGCGCACTCGGCCCCGGGTAGACCCACTGTACAGACTCTCACTAGCTGGTAGGTCCGTAGGCTCGCTTGGGGGTAAGGGAATACCTCGAGAGGATCTCGCTGCTCAGACTCTCATTAGCTGACAGGGTTGAAAGGCACACTCGGCCCCAGGTAGACCCGCTGTCCAGACTCTCACTAGCTGGCAGGTCCGTAGGCTCGCCTGGGGGAAAGGAAAGGAAGATTGAAATTTGCAAGACCCCGAAAGGATCCCATTGCTCATGCTCTCATTAGCTGGCAGGGCTGGAAGGCGTACTCGGCCCCGGGTAGACCCGCTGTCCAGGCTCTCACTAGCTGGCAGGTCCGTAGGCTCGCATGGGGGGGGGGGGGGGGGGGGGTAAGGGAATGCGCCGACAGGATCCCGTTGCTCGGGCTCTCATTAGCTGGTAGGGCGAGAAGGCACACTCGGCCCTAGGTAGACCCGCTGTCCAGGCCCTCACTAGCTGGCAGGTCCGTAAGCTCGCCTGGGGGAAAGGAAAGGGAGATGGAAATTTACAATACCCCGAGAGAATCCCGCTTCTCAGGCTCTCATTAGCTGGCAAGGCTGGATGGTGCACTCGGCCCCGGGTATACCCGCTGTCCAGGCTATCACTAGCTGACAGGTCCGTAGGCCCGCCTAGGGGGAAAGGAAAGGGAGGAAAGATTGTGGTATCTTGCAAGACCCCGGGTAGACCCGCTGTCAGGCTCTCACTAGCTGACATGATCGTGAGATCTCTTGGGGGAGGGGATAATAAAAAAGGGGATTTTCTGTTTATGTGGTCCCGGGTGGACCCGATGACCAGGTTCACACTAAGCAAATGGGGCTGTTGAAATCATGATGGAGTCACAAAGCTCTTGATAACAAGTTTCCAAATGGCTAACACCTGTCCTAAGTAAGGATGGGATAACCCAGACCCCACTCGACAGGGCTCTCGACGTAACCCTCACGACAGGGGTCTCGACAGGGCTCTCGGTCGGACTCTCGGCAAGGCTCTCAGCATAACCTTCTTGGCAGGGCTCTAGCCATAGCCATCTCGTCGGGGATCCTGGAAAGCACCTCTCGGCAGGGTTCCCTGCACGGTCCTTTTGGCAAGACTCTGCAGGTTCCTTCCGGTAGGTTTTACTTGGCCAACTCTTCGAACCGGTGGGGTCATCACCTAAAATCCTAGGGTTCGCGTAAAAGTAATGAACATTTTAGCGAAAAGACAGATCTTTCAATACAATGTAAAAGTGGCAAGCATCAGTTGGGGAATCTCCCCCCTACAAAAGTTACAAAAGATAAGTTTACAAAAATGAATTTACAAAAATGAATTTACAAAAATAAAGGTAAAGTTACAATAAAAAAGCAAAATGTGGAGGCTATTGGGCAGGCCCGCTGGAGGTCCCGCTGGAGGTTCTGTTAGAGGTTCAGCTGGGGGTGTAGCCGGAGGACTTGCCGGGTGAGCTACCGCCAGTTTCCTCATTTAGGACAAGCTCCGCCGCATCATTGATCGGAGAGTCGTCCTCACCCGCAGGCTTGGGGATGGGCTCGAACAACTAGGGCAAGATCCCTCGAGCTGTGAGGGTCTCGCCTCCTTCGTTCAAAAGTGCCGACTCTCGCAGCACCTCGATGACCATCTTGGCGGTGGCTTGCACATTCTCCTGAACTATCACGTCAATCTCGTACGCGGAATAATGATGCAGCTCGATCCTCTCCTCCAACGACGGCCGGGCCAGGGCCAGGGCTAGGGCCTCTTCCAAGCGCTTCACCTCAGCCTGCAGCAGCTGGTTCTCGCACTCGGAGCTGACCAGGCTCAGATTGCGCGGAATCCTGCGAAACGGTCCGGTTAAGCGTATATATATATATATATATATATATATATATATATATATATATATATATATATATATATATATATATATATATATATAAGAGGACGAAAAATATTGAAGGGGTCCCGCTTACCTCGGTGGTCGGGAGAGAGGAGAGAAATTGTTGGGAAGTCGCCAAGTCAGCCTTTAGGGTGACCACTTCGGCTGGGGCAACATCCCTCGCCTTGAGCATGTCGACAAGGTTGTGCTCGATGGTGAGGGTGCGGTGCCCAGCCATGTGCGATAGCTGGACCGCACGAAGCTGGGCCTAGACGACGTCATAGATGAGGGCCCACATAGTCGTCCGGTCGAACGTATTTGCGTACTCCCGACCGTAGAGCCCATAGCCCAACGCGAAGGCATCGCCGGTGCTTGGATCCCGCTCCATTTAGGAGGGGAGAAGTGTGGAAATCGCGATGCGGTTGGTGGTATGGTCCCACTAGATCAAGGGCTGGCCCTCCGCATCCTTGTACTTCTCGCCGAAGCCGAAATTCCAGTGCCCTTCCGACACTGACTTGAGAGAGGTCTCGGCAGGGGTCTCTGAGGCAGGCCAGGCGACACCCGTCTCGCTTGCAACTGAAGGGGTCTCGACGGTGATCTTGGCGAAAGCCGGTACAACGTATTTACCCTTGTCCGCTGCTGACAGCTTTGATTTTTTGAGAGGAGGGGCAGAGAGGGAGCTCTGCTTCCGCTTCTGGACACTTTGTGCGGAAGAGGGTCTCGGCTCCTCCTGGCAGGCAGCGAAGGCAGACTTGGCGAGAGCCAAGGGGTCGATGAGTGCCCCGATCTCGTCAAAAGGTTGGTGGGAGGGGGATTTTCCGTTCACCTGCGAGCCCATGGATAAGTAACCCTGCTTCTCAAAACAAAACAAAGGGTTGCGAGAATAGACTGAATTATTACCTTTGCCGGGAGGAACTGGCAAGAGGGAATCTAGGTCTCACCACAGGAAGGGGATGTCAAAAACCTTGGTCCCGAAGAATTCGACGAGGGTGCCCTCGCGCCCCTGAGAGCGGGAGGCTTGTAGGTCGCGTCATCATATTGTACTGGCGCAAGCAGAATGTTTCCAAAATCACCGGAGACAAAGACGAATCTCTGTCCCCAGTGATGTTTCTTGTTGGCGAGACCGCTTGTCTTCACTAATTGCCCCGAGAAGAAGACCACCCTGCCTTTCACGCAGAAGTTGAACAGCTTCCAGAAGATGGGCAGGCTAAATTCGATCCTTTCCGCCCACATGTAGCAGATAAACGCCGCCAGAATCACGACGGAGTTTGGGTTGAGCTGGGCCGGCACTACCCCATAATACCGAAGGGCCTGGCGCACTTTCGGCCAGAGGGGGAGGTGGAAGCCCACCTCGAAGTGCTCCAGGGGAATGACGAGCTCCCCAGCCGGCGCGAGGTTAACTTTATTGTCGTTCCCAGGGTTCCGCACAGTGAACCCGGTGGGGATGAAGTTGGCGACTATCGTGTTGAACTCCTCCAGGGTCAGCCATCAAGGAGGGAAATTGTGTTCAAGGATTGCACACACTTGGAGTGGCCATCGCCCTTGCCAGACATTTTGAAGAGAAGGCGAGAGGGGAGAAAAGATGAGACCTGGCAAGAGCCTTTGCACTTCAGAGATTGGCGAGAGCAGTCGGGAGGGGGACGAAGGCTTGGAATGAAAGAAATAAATGCAGAGAAGTAAATATGGTAGGTGGATCGACCTATTTATAGAAGATACGATAATTATGAGTTTTTTCTTAAAATACAGCGGGGGACGGTTAACAAGTCAGCAAATCTTAATGTTCTGACTCCTCAATTTCAGTCCTGCCTCGTCAGCCCTCCTTGGACCTACAGGAAGCGAGAACCTCTAGGGAGTGCCAGGGAAAAGGCAAACGGTCACATCGTGCAAGAAGTGTTGAGAAAGGCGTATGAGTCAGGCATTCACGAAGCATCAAAGAGAGCATAAAACACAGACAAAAAAGACAGATATAAAGGGTCTCTCGCGGGGCGAGAGTCACAAAAAACAATGAAAAATAATAATAATAATTATTTGTTGCCATAAGGCACAAGTGGTACAAAGCGGGAAGGGTAGACTGAGGAGGTGGGAAAAAACATCATAGGTCGCTGGGCGAGTGCCCCCCTGAAGCCTCTGCTCTCCTAGGGCGGCGAGTATGGGCTCGGCTAGTCCTGCTGGGCCTCGACGAGCACGGGCCCGACTTTCCCTACTCGTTGGATCCACTGGGCGAGTGCGAGCCTTTTGGCTCTATTCACCCCGGATGATTCCACCTCATCAGGGCGAGTTGGGGGCTGCTGAGCTCTGGCCCCTTGAGCGCTCTCCCGGGACATGGACTGCATGATCATGTGGGTCGGCTCTTGAGAAATTGAGCCCGATGAATGCTGAGCTGTGTTTGACAAACGCCGAGCTCCGTTCGATGAACGCCAAGCTCCGTTCGACGAACTGAGTGGACTGGCCGGGCTTCTCTCAATGACAAGGTAGAATGGCATTGAGTATCTGGACTTCACTCAACGCTGAGGCAGAATGATGTCGAGTGTCTGGACTTCACTCAATGCTGAGGTAGAACAACATCGAGTGTCTGGACTTCACTCAACGCTAAGGGCAGAACGACATTGATTGTCTGGACTTCACTCAACGCTAAGTCAGAATGACATCAAGTGTCTGGACTGGCTGACACTCGCCGCATTTACCTACCTCATAGCGAGTGCGGGCATGGCTGTCCCTAATCTCCTGTCACTAGCCGGGCTCGCCTGGGCGTGCTGGGGGCTGCCGAGCTCTGACCCCCCTTGAGTTCTCTCCCGGGTCTTGAGAAAAGAGAGCTGACTAATTTGGCTCCTGGAGACCCCACTCACATGGTACGAGGTTGTACACAATCCCCGCTCTTTTTGAGCTTGACAAAGCTCGAAAAGAATCATCCAACCCCAAGTGTTCGGCGAGTGCGGCAGGGGCCAGAGAGAATCTTCGGGTGGGGTCCACCTGCAGCTATATATACATGCCTGCGTACCTGGGTGACTTTTGTCATTCCCTTCTCTCTAATCTTACCGATATGCCTATCCCTAAGGAGATCTAAGGTAGGCTCGCCCGAGTTGACGAGGCTTCCTCTGCTTGCATTGCCAGCCTGATCGCAGTTCCCCTCAGCATCCTGCAGAGCAGTTCAGCTGAGCCCAACCCCGCAAAGAGGGCGGAAACATTCCCCCAAGCGGCCGAGCCTATCTTTTGTGACCTGAAGACCACCCTGGAGCACAGGACCGGTTCCTCCACTCTACCCACTTTTGAGAAGAGGACAAACATTGTTGACCTTTGCGGCGACCCAAACAGCCAACGTGATGATGACGAGGCCTCCGCACTGCGAGTGAAGACCCCCCTCGGCAACTAACGGCTTGAAACTCTGGAGAATTGCCCGCGAGATCCGTCGCCCCACTGTGGGACCATAGGGCTTGACTCGCAGAGATCGAACTCTCCAGCTCGCACCCCCTCCCCACAGCAACCTCCTGCCGGGACTGCGGGAGGCGTTAAAGCCATCCCCGTGCTGGGCTTCAACCTCCTCTCACCAAAAACACACTGTCTGGGCCGCACCAATAATCTGAAGTTGTCTCCTCCCCGCACTTTCTTGGGGGTGCTGAGCTCGTCGGGTAAGCTAGCCTTCGCCGGTTCCTATCCTGTAATTTTTCCGGAGTACTCGCCTTTCATACTGATGCTTTTGTCTTTACAGCTCTTCCCAGTCAGTCTGAGGCTGAAGAATATTTTGGGCCAACCCGCTACTCGCCCCTCCCTTCTCCAAGCTTGCTAGACTCCTTACTGGGTTCCGAAGTGGAGAATGGCGAGATGACGAGGAGGGGAATCAGGCTCTTCGAGAAGCTGGTGTGCGGGCTGCGCCAAGTACAGGAGGACAATGAGGCGCTGCAGTGTGACTACGTGCGGCTCACAGACGAGATGAGGGGCAACCTAGCAGGTGAGGCGATGTCCCCTTCCCAGTTTTTGGATGAGATTGATAAAGGCCTCCTGGTTGCCCATAGGAACTCGGAGCGGATTCACGAGTTCCTCAGCTCACGGCGACCTGCGGGGCGGGGTACGCAAGGCCGGGGTAGATAGAAACGACTCCATGGCTGAGCCTACCGGCACTCGCCCCTTTCCCACTCAGCTCGCACATCATGTTCCCTTTTTTCTGCACTTGATTTCTTTGAAATATTTTCTCCCCCAGATCTGTAATAACTTAGAATATTTTTTAAATTCCAATGTTTGCTATTTGAATAACATATCGCCCCTTATATTCAGCTCGACATGTAATGGGGCAAGTCATAGAAGTCAGCGAGCTGGGGTTGACGAGCTGGGGCAGGCAAGCTGGACTGATCGGTCAGCTCGACCTCAGATTTATTTTTCTATAAATAGGCCCCCTCACCAACCCCGTGGCACCGCATTTACTGCCTTCATAATCCTTCTTCTCGCTTTCCCCCTCTTTTCGTACTCGCACTTTTAGCCTTTACGCGAGCATGGGCAAGACCAATCCCGACGCCGATGGCCGCTCCAAGTGTGCCTAACACTTCACCAACTACTACTTCGAAGGGTATACGAGCGAAGAGGAGCTCGCAGAATTTGTCACCGACTATGTGCCTCCGGGCTTTGAGGCGTGCCGGCCCAGGGAGCAGGAAGCCATCAATACTTTCTAATCTGACGAGCTCACCTTCCCCATCTCGCATTTCGAGGTGGGGTTGCGCCTACCACTCTGGCCGGAAATCCGCCAGATATTGAAATATTATGGCACAGTGCCCGCACAACTCAACTCGAATGCCATCGCCATGATGGTGGCATTCGTGTGCTTCCTCCGCCGGGAGCAAATAGAGTTCAACCTGACCATTTTCAGGAAACTCTTCTCCTACAAGGCGACCCCGGATGGCGTCGCCTACTTTGGGGGCTCTCTCATCAAAGTTCGTGAGATCGCGAACAAATACCATAACTGGATGACCAAGATCGCCTTTATCAAGGGCGATCTCGGCAACATCCCCTACTCGCCATGAAGAAAGGCGAGGATGTGTACTGCCCTCCCGCTGTGTCCGACGACAACGTCGAGCTCCACAAATTCTTCCTCCACAAAGACTTCGAGGTTGCCTTCCTACGAAGGGGCCTCAACTCGCTCCTCCCCATTCTTCCCGGCGAAGGTACTTTTTTCTTCTTTTTTTTTCTTTTTGCTCAGCTCGCCGAACACCATAAAATTTTTCTGACTAAGTTTTTTCATGCAGGGGAGCGACTGATTCCCCCGAATCCTCCATTCGTGGACTCAGGATTATTCCCTGACCCCCTTGCATGCGAGAAGGCAGCGACAGCGACCTGCCGAGATGAGCTGGATTCCTCCAAGCCCTCACCTAGCAAGAAGCGGCCTGAGCCTACGGGACCGAGCTCGCCCCATCACCAACAACCTCCAAAGAAGATGAGGAAAGCAGTGGTGGTTCCCCGGGAGAGACATCAACAACAACAACAAAAGCCCAAATACATGAGCTTGCCCGAGACCACCCTGGATGGGTCGCCGGAGAGACCGCTGAAGGAGATTTCGGGCCTGGGGAAGGGGGGGTGGCGAGTCCTCTGCTCCCCTCGCTGCGAAGAAGACAACCAACGAGCTAGGCGCGCCGAAGGGCCACCCCCTTTTTGGCTTCAGGGGAAGGTGGAAATACTCGACTGGTGAACCCATGGTCCAGTGGGACGAGCTGGCCCATCGAGTCTCCATCTCCACCCTTCACCCTTCCTAGACTGACCACCAGCTCACAACCGGCCACACTTACGTGCTCGGCTTCGGCCTCTATGGCTGCGAGGATGCCGATGCCTATAAGGGTATGGCCCTGTGGCAGCTTGGCCACTAAGGCATGCAAGCCCATATATCAGCAACCACCTACAGAAAGCCGAGCAGGCACCCAACATTGCCAAGGACAAGGCCGTCGACCTGGCGAGGCAGCTCGGCATCGCCGAGAAATTACTCGCCCAAGCCGCCGACGGGTTGGTAAGTACCGGGTTGCCTCTTCCTCTCTTCACTTAGGATTTTTCTACACTCTCCATTATAAGCTCGTTTCCCTTTTATTTTTCAGGATGCCAAGGCCGCCGATGAGTTGCGGGCTCACGTCGCAGGGCTGGAAGAAGAGAACAACCAGCTACGTGCCCGCTCCGCCGAGCTGGAGGCTCACCTTGCCGGGCTGGAAGAGTAAAATGTGGCGCTGAAAGCTGAGAATAAGGGCCTCCATGCCGAGGTCCTCCGCCAAGCGGAAATATTCTTCCCCCGGGCAACAGCGAGCCCCCCTTCCTATATAAGAGGTCGAGGGTCTTTAACGAGGTCGAGGTCACTGAAAGGATGCGGGTCAACTCGATCCCGTCCGCTGAGTGCACCCTTCAGATGATGAAATATACGGGGGTGCTGGTGGAGGGCTGTGAGGAGATCACGGCCCGGGACCTCATGCCGAGTCTGTTCCCGCCGATGCCGCCTAGCGAGAAGGGGGACATCTTTGACCTGCTCTTCGAGAAGAGATTCAAAGATGACCTGTCCGGAGGAGTGGGTGAAGATCGCCAGTATGGGGGGGGGGGGAGGCGAGAGCTGACCCGCACCCTTTTACTCTTTCACTATAATTTTCCCCCTTCTTTTTGTAACCTCGCCCAGACGAGTTCTCCCTTATGTAACAAATTCATACTCAATGCAAAGTAGATTTTTCTAGCTTCTTTTTACTGAACCTTCTTACTGTGATGTATTCGTCTGCGAGTTTCCCCCTTGAGTGATCTCGCTACGATTGAGCTCGCAGCTGGGCTCGTCACCTCCCAGTTCGCACATGCATTGCCTTTCTTGCCAATGTCAGACAAAAACCAGAAAATTTCACAAGTAAAACCTGAAGGGGTTAGAATGCACCGCCAGAGCTCACACTTTTTGCCAGATGCTGAGGACTTGGCTCACCATCCTTCTACCGAGATGGGCCTGCGAGCCCCGACTCGCTTGTGAGGACTTTTCTCCCCTATCCTTAGGAGAGAGTCCAGACTTTTCAAGTAACATCTAGAGAGGGCGGGGCTTCCCCAAGTGATCCAGCCCTGCCAGCTAGGTGAAAGGCTGATAGCGGGATCTGCTCGGGGTTTGGGTTGACGCCATTGAGTGACATCCGACCCTGCCAGCTAGGTGAGAGCCTGACAGCGAGATCTACCCGAGATCCGGGTTGATGCCTTCGAGTGACATCCACCCCTGCCAGCTAGGTGAGAGCTTGACAGCGGGATCTTCTCGGGGTCCGGGTTGACGCCATCGAGTTATATCTAGCCCTGCTAGCAAGGTGAGAGCCTAACAACAGGATCTGCTCGGGGTCCGAGTTGAAGCCATCGAGTGACATCCAGCCCTGCCAGCTAGGTGAGAGCCTGACAGTGGGATCTACTTGGGGTCTGAATTGACGCCATTGAGTGACATCCAGCCCTGTTAGCTAGGTGAGAGCCTGTCAGTAGGATCTGCTCGGGGTATGGGTAGACGCCATCAATTCACATCCATCCCTGCCAGTTAGGTGAGAGCCTGCCAGCGGGATCTGCTCAGGGTCTGGGTAGACGCCATAGAGTGACATCCAGCCCTGCCATCTAGGTGAGAGCCTGACAATGAGATCTGCTCATGGTATAAGTAAATGCCATCGAGTGACATCCATAACTTCCAGCTAGGTAAGAACCTAGCTACGATATCTGCTCGGGGTTTGGGTAGATGCCATCGAGTGACATCCAGCCCTGCCAGCTAGGTGAGATTCTGACAGCGGGATCTGCTCGGGGTCTGGGTAGACGCCATTGAGTGACAACCAGCCCTGCCAACTAGGTGAGAGCCTAGCAGCGGGATCTGCTCGGGGTCCAGGTTGACTCCATCGAGTGACATCTAGCCCTACAAGCTAGGTGAGAGCCTAGCAGCGGGATCTTCTCGGGGTCTGGGTAGACTCCATCGAGTGACATCCAACACTCTTAGCTAGGTGAGAGCTTGACAGTGGAATCTGCTCAGGGTCTGGATAGACGCCATCAAGTGACATTCGGCCCTATCAGCTAGGTGAGAGCCTGACAACGGGATCTGCTTGGGGTCTGGGTAGATGCCGTCGAGTGACATCCAGCCTTGCCAGCTAGGTGAGAGCATGACAATAGGATCTGCACGGGGTCTGGGTAGACTCCATCGAGTGACATCCAACCCTTCCAGCTAGGTGAGAGCCTGACAGTGGGATATGCTCGGGATCTGGGTAGACGCCATCGAGTGACATCCAACCCTGCCAGTTAGGTGAGATCCTGATAGCAGGATCTGCTAGGGGTCTAAATGAACACCTCACTCACTTACGTGAATTACTGCATGGGGATTAGCACATCAATAAGCTTCATTAAAAATAAGGCACCACTTATATGTCTCAGGGATAAAAGCATTTCAAGTCATCACCGCTCCAGGTGAGACTTAGGGTCTCACCCTCCACATTCCAGAGGTGATACCCTCCTGATTTCAATGTTTCTTTTACAATGTATGGACCCTCCTAATTGGGGTTGAGCTTTCCCACTACTGCTGATCTTCCTGCTGCATCCACCTTCTTTAAAACCAAGACCCCTTCCGCGAATTGTTTGACCCTGACATACTTGTCAAAGTACTTAGCCATTCTCCTCTTCATTTCTTTCTGTCGGATGGCGGATAGATCATGTAGTTCCTCCACCATGTCAAGGGAGAGCCGTAGCTCCTCCGTGTTTTCAGCCGACCATTCTTCTCTGTCTTCCTCCGCCGTGACCACCCGAGGCGTTTGTATTTCGAATTCTATGAGGATTACTGCCTCACATCTATGGGAGAGCTTGAAGGTGGTCTCCCCTATGGCCTTGTTGGGGGTGGTCCTCAGAACCCAGAGGACTGAGGGGAGCTCCTCCACCCAGCTCCCCTTCAAATTTTCGACCTTCTTCTTCAAGAGGTTTACAATGATCTTGCTTGCCGCCTCCACTTGCCTGTTGCTCCTGGGGCGGTGGACTGACGTGAACCTGAGGTCGATTCCGAGTTGCTCACAAAAGCTAAAGAATTCTGCGCTGGCAAACTAAGGCCCGTTTTCCGTGACGATGGCTTGGGGTAGCCCGTACTGGCAGATGATCTCTCCCCAAACGAAATTCCTGATGACCCGGGAGATCACCTTGGCCAATGCCTTCACCTCCAACTACTTAGAAAAATAATCTATCATTACTAACAGGAACCTCCTTTGCCCGCTAGCCTGGGGAAACAACCCTACCAAATCCATCCCCCAGATGGTGAAGGGCCATGGGGCCGTGATGCTTCTGAGATGCTGGGCCAGTGGTAGTTTGAGGGTGGAGAACAACTGACATTTGTCGCACCTTCTCGTGAACTCTACAACAGCGTCTCCCGGGTAGGCTTGAAGTACCCTTGTCTGACAATCCTCCCTTCCAGGATCCGACTCCCGGAGTGACTCCCACACTCCCCGGAGTGGACTTCTTCCAAGATCCTCTGCACTTCCCTCTCGGTCACGCAACAGGCCAGCATTCTCGAGAGAGTCTTCCGATACAACTGCCCGTCTCGAAGGAGATAATATACCAATTTGTATCTAAACTTCTTTTTGTTCATCCCCACCAGATACTCTCTTGTGGAAAGGAAGGCCGTGAATGAGTCCATCTACGAGGGGTGTTGATACACCTCCACCAGCTCTCCCTATTCGATGGAAGGGCAGAACAGATCAGTGATGGTACCCCCCACCCGGGGACCGTGCTTTGACAATTGATCTACCTGTCCGTTCTCCTCCCTGGGCACGTGTCAGATGGAGAAGGTATGGAACGTGCCGATGACCCCCTTCACTTTTGCTAAGTACAACCGAAGGGTAGGCTCCCTTGCCTCGAACTCCACGTTGATCTGGGAAGCCACCATCATTGAGTCAATGAGGACCTTCACATCAAGCACCCCCAGCTCCCTGTCCAGGCGCAACCCTGCTATTACGGCCTCGTATTAGGCCTGGTTGTTAATGATGTGGAAGTGCACCACCACCGTTTGCTAGATTCTCATCCCTTGGGGGCTTTCCAAAATTACCCCCGCCCTCAAGGAATGTTTTCCCGAAGCGCCATCTACCTTTACCTTCCACGAAGCCGGACAAGTGAGCCCTTCCTCCGCCACCTCAACCATATAGTCAGCCAAAAAGTCGGCCATTACTTGGGCCTTGATCGAGAGGCGGGGGGCGAAGGAGATGTAGAACTCACTTAGCTCCACCGACCACTTAGCCAACCTGCCCGAATGCTCCACCCCCTCAAAGATGTTGTAGATGGAATGGTCAGTCACCACTCGGATGGAGTGTGCCTGGAAGTAGGGTCGGAGCCTCCTAGCCGAGATGACCAGAGTAAAGGCTTGCTTTTCCAAGATGGGGTACTGAAGCTCGGCCTTTCTAAGGACCCGACTCACATAATATATGGGGTGCTGATTCTTTCCCTCTTCTCGAACCAGAACGGAGCTCAAGGCCTCTGCTCCGACCCTGAGATACAAATACAGGTCCCCCCCTCCTTCGATACTTGGAGCAAGGGAGCCTGAGTCAACTGCCTCTTCAGGGCCTGTAATGCCTCCCCGCACTCCTCTGTTCACTCAAACTTCTGCCCCCAATGTCTTGAATAAGGGGAAGCACTTCTCCCCGGCCAGGGAGAGCAACCTACTGAACCTTGCCAGCTTACCTATCAACCTCTGTACCTATTTAGCATTCCGAGGTGACCCAAACACCATGATGGATTTGACCTTGTCAGGATTTGGCTCGACCCTGGAGGGGGTGAGGAGATGGCCTGGGAACTTGCCCCTACTGGCCCCGAAAATGCACTTCAGGGAGTTCAACATCATCTTGTATTTGCATAGGGTGGTGAAGGTCTCCTCCAAGTCCTGGAGGTGACAGTACATGTCTCGACTCTTAATCATGAGATCATCTATATACACCTCCAGGTTCCTCCCCTTCTGTTCTTGGAAGACTCTATCCATCATCTTTTGGTATGTTACCTCTGCATTTTTCAGCCCAAAGAGCATCATCTTGTAGCAGTAACATCCATCCCCCATGATGAATATGACATGATATTGGGGGGGGGGTGTGCATCCTAATCTGGTGATAACTTGAAAATACATCTAAGAAGCTCATTATAGGAAAACCGATAGGTGAGTCAACCAGTGTGTCGATCCGAGGAAAAGGATAACAATCATTAGGGCATGATTTATTAAGCAAAGAAAAATCAACACACATATGCACCAACCATCTTCTTTTTTTAACCATAACTATAATGGAGACCCAGCCAGGGTATTGTATTTTGGATACAAAGCCGGCCTTGAGGAGTTTGGCCATCTCCTCCCTGATGGGCTCGACCAGCTTGTCTGCGGTGGACCTCTTCTTCTGTTGGACGGGGCAAGCTCCCGAGTCCAGGTTGAGACGGTGGCAGACCACGTCCGTGTCAATCCACGACATCTCCACTGCGCTCCATGCGAAGCCGTCCATGTTCTTTTGGATTCATGCCAGCATCCTGCCCTAAGCCTCCGAGGTCAGCCCCCTGCTGATGCGAACCTTCTCCACCCTGCCTCCAAGGGTGAGAAACTCCATCTCCATGACCTCTTCTGCACCCTCCAGCCTGGACTGCTTCCCCATTCTCCAACGTTCCTCTCCTCCTGTACAAGAACCTCCTAAGCTTCCACCTCTTGCTCCATGGCCATCGCCTCGGCCAACTCCTCCTGGTCTTCTCCGGTCATCACCTGGGTGCAGCTCTCTTCTATCTCCATCTCCTCCCCACCAGCCTCCTGCTCTGCCTTATCCATCCTCCGCTCCATCTCCTCGGCCCCTCCTGCCAGGAGATTGAGTTTAAGACGGTGACGTAACACTCCCTTGCCACCTTGGGGTCCCCCCGAACCCGGACCTGAATCCCTTCAGCGCTGAACTTTAAGCACTGGTGGAAGGATGATGGAATGTAACAGAAGGCGCTGATGAGGGGACTTCTGAAGATGACGTTGTAGCTACTGGGGGCATCCACGATGACAAACCTGCAGTTCCGGGACTGTCCTCCAAGAGTGACTTGGAGCCCCACTCCTTCTACCTCCTTCCTCTCCCCTAAAAACAAAACAGGGGCCTATCTGAGGCCAACACCCTCTTTGGCTCCACCTTCACCGCATCAAACGCCTTCTTAAATATGACGTTGATGGAGATTTCGTTGTCAATGAGGATCCTGGAGAGGGTGAAATTCTCAATGGCTGTCTGGATGACCAGCACATCGCAGAAGGGATCCTCATGATCAGGCATATCCTTCCCCGATGTTGAGATTATATTAGCCAGCAGGACACGTGTGTGTGGGACCGCGTATTTGGCTTCCCCATCGCGTTCCAGGTCTGGGTGTTGACCCCGGTGGGCCCCCTTGTGGCGGAATATCCCCGCGGTCCGGTGGTTGGGGTTAATCCCACACCGTCTGCAGACTTCTCCCCTTTGTGTTCAAGTACCCCGCCACCCTTCATCTCAACACCTGGGTTTTGAGATGAACTAATGAGTTGGCGGGTTCTAACTTGGTATCAGAGCCAGGTTGTCCTGCTGCGGGGGTGTGTTGAGATTATATCAGCCAGCAGGACACGTGTGTGTGGGACCGCGTATTGGCTTCCCCATAGCATTCCAGGTCTAGGTGTTGACCCTGGTGGGCTCCCTTGTGGTGGAATATCCCACGGTCCTGTGGTTGGGGTTAATCCCACACCGCCTGCAGAATTCTCCCTTTGTGTTCATGTACTCCGCCACCCTTCATCTCAATACCTGGGTTTTGAGATGAACTAATGGTTTGGCGGGTTCTAACTTGGTATTGAGATGAACCCGCCAACCCATTAGTTCATCTCAAAAACCCAGGTATTGAGATGAAGGGTGGCAGGGTACACGAACATAAAGGGGAGAAGTCTGCATGCAGTGTATGATTAACCCCAACCACAAGACCGTGAGGATATTCTGCCAAAGGGGCCCACCGCACCGGGGTCAACACCCAGACCTGGAACACGATGGGGTAGCCAAATACGCGGTCCATAAACACATGTCCTGCTGGCTAATATAATCTCAACACACCCCCGCAGCAGGACAACCTGGCTCTAATACCAAGTTAGAACCGTCAACCCATTAGTTCATCTCAAAAACCAGGTGTTGAGATGAAGGGTGGCGGGGTACTTGAACACAAGGGGGAGAAGTCTGCAGGCGATGTGGGATTAACCCTAACCACAGGACCGCAGAGATATTCCGCCACAAGGGGGCCCACCGGGGTCAACACCCAGACCTGGAACGCGATGGGGAAGCCAAATACACAGTCCCACACACATATGTCCTGCTGGCTAATATAATCTCAACACACCCCAGCACTAGGACAACCTGGCTCTGATACCAAGTTAGAACCTGCCAACCCATTAATTCATCTCAAAACTCAGGTATTGAGATGAAGAGTGGCGGGGTACATGAACGCAAAGGGGAGAAGTCTGCAGGTGGTGTGGGATTAACCCCAACCACAGGATCGTGAGGTTATTCCGCCACAAGGGGGTCCACTGGTGTCAACACCCAGACCTGGAACGCGATGGGGAAGCCAAATACGCGGTCCCACACACACGTGTCCTGCTGGCTAATATAATCTCAACACCCTAGATGGTAATCTTCTCTTTTGGGGGTGGGGTTTGAGATGTGGAGCCAACGCTACGACGGTACATGGTGTGGAGGCTCGCCTTCCGGAAGCCTCAATCCTCACCCCACCCCCCATGGATCACTCTGATCCCTCCCCGGGTCCTGATGTTTGCCCGGTATTCACATCTATCGTCCTCCGCCCGAGGCAGGAAGAGCACGCGCCCAGGGAGCTCGCAACCTCTCCTTTCCTCGGCGACCTCCGTCCCAGCTCGCCTGCTGGGAGCATCCTCGCCCAGAGACGGGGTGACTATGACTGGAATCGCCGGAGTTGAGCACTCGAGCCGCCCGCCGAGTGCGAGCTTGATGAGGTTGATCACCTCCCGCCTGAAGTCTTTGAACATCCCCACCTTGGCCAGAGGGGCTAGGGGCGGCGAGTCGGACCTGTCCGAGCCTTGTCCTTCTCTTTCTGCCATCTAGCCTGCTGAACATTTTCTATGCTGACCACTTTCATGCTCACCCCACCAAAGTGTTGAAACCAAAAAGTCGGTCTCTTGTGAAGTTCACCCGTGGGGAAGGGGTGATCGCGCACCTACTTCTCTCCTGCAAGCCAAATAACAAAAAGAAATGGGAACTGACCCAAGGGCTCGACGTGGAGGTCCCACCACACACCCGAAATATCTTAGAGCGCTTCCCATCCTTAGCCAATGGCCAAGCTAAGGCTACCTCAGAAAGCGCAAAAAGATCTGAACACTAGTAAACATGCCTTCTGAGGTGCCCATTGGGTCCTATTTATAGTTTTCTGAAAATGGCATGCAAATAACAACCTCTGCTATTTTGAACAGCTATATGCAGCCTAACTGGGTCTGCCAACAGCGTAACACCGCTGTTCTGACAGACTATAGGCAGACCAGTAGGGGAGAAATGATAAAAAACATCATAGGTCGCTGAGCGAGTTGCCCCTAAGGCCTCTACTCGCCTGGGGAGGCGAGTACGGGCTCGGCTGGTCCTACTGGGCCTCAATAAGCACGGGCCTGGCTGGCCCTACTCGTCGGATCCACTCTGCGAGTGCGAGCCTTTCGGCTCTATTCGGCCCGGATGATTCCACCTCATCTGGGCGAGCTGGGGGCTGCCGAGCTCTGGCCACTTGAGCGCTCGCCCGGGACTTGGACTGCATGATCCTGCGTGTTGGCTCTTGAGAAATTGAGCCCGACGAAAGCTGAGCTCCGTTCGACGAACGCCGAGCTCCGTTCGACGAAACACCGAGATCCGTTCGACGAACGCCGAGCTCCGTTCGACGAACTGAGTGGACTGGGCGGGCTTCTCTCAACGACAAGGTAGAATGACGTTGAGTGTCTGGACTTCACTCAACGCTGAGGCAGAACAATGTCGAGTGTTTGGACTTCACTCAATGATGAGGCAGAACTACGTTAAGTGTCTGAACTTCACTCAACGCTAAGGGCAGAACAACGTTGAGTGTCTGTACTTCTCTCAATGCTAAGTCAGAACAGCGTCAAGAGTCTGGACTGGCTGGCATTCGCCGCCTCTACCTACATCCTAGCGAGTGCAGGCCTAGCTGGCCCTACTCGCCTGCCACTAGCCGGGCTCGCCTGGGCGAGCTGGGGGATACCGAGCTCTAGCCCCCCTTGAGTGCTCGCTCGGGTCTTGAGAAAGAGAGCCCACCGATCTGGCTCCTGAAAACCCCATGTTGAAGTTGGAGACCGGGCGGTCTGTCTTGGCGGGTTAGAGACCCGCGCGGTCTGGCGGTTTGACTCGGCGACTTGTAAACGGGCGGTCTAAGCAATCTTCACAGGCGACCTCTCTGCTTCTCTTGTTGTAAGCCGTGCGGTTAGTGCTTCTGTCTAACCGCGCGGCCTGTGCGGTTTACTTTGTACAGTCCGCTTAGCTTGTAAATTTTAGTCCCACATCTCTTATTTGTATTCTCTCTTCTCTCCTCCATTCTATATAAGGGAGGGCATACCTTGTAATAGTTATCATTTTTGGATAATAAAATTTCGATTATTCAAAAGTTTATTCGGCTTGTTCTCTTCTTTTCGCTTCCTTTCTCTACTTTCTAACATGGTATCAGAGGACACGGTCTTTTCCTCCTGATTCTGTGCACTCTCTGTTGTTCCGGCTTGTCTTCCGCGTTCTGCGGCTTGTTCGCGGCTTGCCTTCTCCTCTGTCCGCGCGGTTTGTTTCTATCCGCGCGGCTTGTTTCTGTCCGCTGCCTGTTTGCGCGGCTTGCTCTTCTTGTTTCTCTTCTCCTCCTGCTCTTTGTCGCAGCGACCTGTTTCCGTGTCGCCGCGCTCCTTGCTCTTTTCTACCGCTCCGACTTCCTAGTCGCTGCGGTCTGTCTCTGTCCGCGTGTGTTGTCTCTGCACTCGCGGTTTGCTGCTGTGATCTGCCTGACCGTGCGGGTTGTTCCTTTCTTACCCGCATCTTGGTCGCGCGGTCACCTGCTCTTCTCCTCTCTTCTGTTCGCTCGGCCTTTTCAGTCCGCGCGACCTCTTCCCCGCTGTGCCCTTGACCGCATTCTCGCAACTGCTGTGATCTGCCTGACCGTGCGGGTTGTCCCTTTCTTACCGCATCTGGTCGCGGTCACCTGCTCTTCTCCTCTCTTCTGTTCGCTCGGCCGTTTGCTGTCCGCGCGACTTCTTCCCCGCTGTGCCTTGCTCTGGATCCTAGCCGCTCGTGTTCAAGCGGCTTCTTCCCTTGTTCCCGCCGCGGTTTCACGCGGATTCTTCCTTGTTTGAGCGGCCTCTCCGCCTCTTCGCTCTTAGCCGCTTCTCTTGTTAGTCGCCGCGACCTCCTGGTTTAGTCGCGCGGCTTGTGCTCTGCACCTTGGTCGTGGCCCTTCGTGCCGCTGGTGTGCTGTCACCGAGACCGCTGCAGCTTCTTCTTCCTCCCTTCATGGCGTTCGCCTCGGTTGTCACGTCTTCTGGTCGTGCACACGTTGTTACTCAGGGCAAATGGCTGATCGACACTGGTGCTACGAATCATATGACCGGCCATCTCCCGTGTTTCTCTCTCCTAGAAAAACATGCTCGCTTGCCCCCAGTTACTCTCGATGACGGCTCTTCATCATCTGTTCATGGCACAGGGATAGTTCATGTCACCCCGTCTCTTCACTTGGCGGATACTCTATATGTGCCTCAGTTCCCGTGCAACTTATTATCTGTTACATCTCTTTGCAAGCAATTACAGTGTTCCGTCACATTTACTTCTACTTCTTGCTCTTTTCAGGATCCGGACTCCCAACGGACGATTGCTACTGGGACTGAGAGTGGCGGCTTATACTTCCTCGACAACATTTCTGCTTTTTCCACTCCTCCACCTCCACAGATCTTCTCCAATGGCATCTCCGCCTTGGTCATGCTCTCCCCGTCTTCTTCGTCAACTTCTGCCCCACCTTATCCTCAAAGTCCTCCGCTCAACTGTGAGGCCTGTCAGCTTGGCAAGCATCACCGCTCCTCCTTCCCTCCAAAGCACGTTCGTAGCTCTACCCGTCCGTTTGATCTTATCCACTCCGACATCTGGGGTCCTTCTCCTACTCTTACCATTGGTCGGGGTAGTTCCTATTTTGTCACGTTCATTGATGATTTCTCTCGCTGTACGTGGGTGTATCTGTTAAAAGATCGCTCCGAATTATTCTCTGTATGGACATCCTTCTATCTCATGATCAAAACTCAGTTTGATGTTTCTATCAAAGTTTTTCGGTCTGATAATGCGCAGAATATCTCAGTCGTGACTTCTCTACATTCTGCATGCAAAATGGGATTCTTCATCAAACTAGTTGTGTCTATTCTTCACACAAAATGGTGTAGCCGAACGCAAAAACCGACACCTGCTCGATGTCGCTCGCACCTTGATGACCCAGATGCATGTTCCTCGCTCCTATTGGGGCTATGCTGTTCTCCTTGCCTGCTACCTCATCAATCGCATTCCCTCCACGGTTCTCCATGGCCAAACCCGTTCTCCATTTTGTATCCGGCAAGGAGCCGTTTCATCTCCCTCTCCAAATCTTTGGATGCACTGCCTTTGTGCATGCCCCTTCTGCCACCCGTGATAAGCTCTCCCCTCGCTCCACCAAATGTGTCTTTCTGGGGTATTCCACCACTCAGAAAGGCTACTGTTGCTTTGATCCTGTCCTTCGTAAGCAGTTCGTCTCTGCTGACGTCACCTTCTTCGAGAATACCTCCTACTTCTCGGATGCCTCTTCTCCTCTTCTCCCAGCTTCTGATTCTCCTGCCATTCCCTTCGTTCCCTCGTTCCTCCTACACTCTCCACCACTACACCGTCTCCCCCCCCTCCTCTTCCTCCACCTCTCTCTCTCCCTTCTCCACCACCCTCTCCCTCCTCTCCGCTGCCGTCGCTCTCTTCTCCCGGGCCAGCTTTCTCTACCACGGATGCTCCGGATGCCGCGGGCCCGGCTGACCTGGATCTTCCTATAGCTCTTCGCAAAGGGGTGCGGACGTGCACCTTACACCCCCTTGCTGCTGTTGTTTCCTATGATCGTCTTACTCCTTCTCGCAGGGCTTTGCACTGGCTATCTCTGCCACTGCCACACCCCGCTCCTATCAGGAGGCCCTTGCTATTCCTCACTGGAAGATGGCCATGGATGAGGAAATGGCGACCCTCACTGAGCGGGGTACCTGGACTCTTGTTCCTCCTCCCTTTGGCACTGATGTTGTTGGGTCGCTGGGTCTTTGTGGTCAAATTTAGCCCAGACGGCACTGTGGATCGTATAAGGCTCGCCTTGTGGCTAAGGGCTTTACTCAGACCTATGGGGTTGATTACTTTGACACCTTCTCCCCTGTGGCTCGTCTCAGCACAATCCGGGTTCTTCTCTCTGTGGCCGTCAATCGGGATTGGCCAATTTCTCAGCTGGACGTCAAGAATGCCTTCCTTTATGGTGATCTTCACGAGGCCGTTTACATGGAGCAACCTCCTGGGTATGTTGCTCAGGGGGAGACACGAGTATGCCGGCTGCAGAAGGCAATTTATGGCCTCAAGCAGAGTCCTCGAGCTGGTTTGACAAGTTCAGCAGTATTGTGGCGGCTGTTGGTTTTGTGCGAAGCTCTGCTGATCACTCTCTCTTTATTCGCAAAACTCCTTCTGGGCTGGTTGTTCTTGCTGTATACGTCGATGATATTCTTCTCACTGGCGATGACCAGGAAGGGGTAGCCCTGACAAAGCTACATCTTCGCCAACATCTGATCACTAAAGATATGGGCTCTCCAAAGTACTTTCTGGGGATCGAACTCTCTCGGAAGCCCGACTCCTTAGTTCTCTCTCAGCGTAAGTATGCCCTTGATCTTTTAAAAGAGGCAGGATTGACTGGAGCTAAAACCTGCCCGATGTCCCATGGCTATTGGGGAGGACAAAACCTGGACAGATGATTCGCCTCTTCTTTCAGATAGTTCGCGATACAGGCGTCTGGTTGGTAAGCTCATATATCTCACAGTGACCAGACCCGACATTTCTTATGCTGTGGCAAGGTGAGTCAATTCATGCAAGCGCCCAGGATTGTCATCTTCAGTCCGCCTTGCGGATCTTGGAATATGTCAAAGCAGCGCCTGGGAAAGGATTACTGTTTCAGAAGAATGGTCATCTGAGGATTGAAGCCTACTCAGATGCAAGTTATGCTGATGACAAAGGGGATCGCAAGTCTACCTCAGGTTTTTGCACCTTTGTTGGGGGAAATCTGGTGAGCTGGAAGAGTAAAAAGCAGTCTGTTGTCTCCAGGTCCAGTGCAGAAGCTGAGTATCGCAGTATGGCGTCAACCACTTGTGAGTTGAAATGGTTGCGGGCTCTCATGCTAGATTTAGGAGAGGTGTACAACCATCCTCTACCTATGTTCTGTGATAACAAGGCCGCCATATACATCTCCAAAATCCGGTATTCCATGAAAGAACAAAGCACATTGAGGTTGACTGCCATTTCATTCGTGAAGAGATTTTAAAAGAACAGATTTGCACTCCGTTGTCACATCTGATAAAGAGCTAGCCGACATCTTCACCAAGCCAGTCTCCGCCTCGTTTCTGCATGTTTGCGACAAGCTGGGCATGATTGATATATATGCTCCAGCTTGAGGGGGAGTGTTGAAGTTGGTGGAGACCGGGCGGTCTGTCTTGGCGGGTTAGAGACCGCGCGGTTGGCGGTTTGACTCGGGACTTGTAAACCGGGCGTCTAAGCAATCTTCACAGGCGACCTCTCGCTTCTCTTGTTGGAAGCCGTGCGGTTAGTGCTTCTGTCTAACCGCGCGGCCTCTATCCGCTGTTTGCGGTTACTTTGTACAGTGCTTAGCTTGTAATTTTAGTCCCACATCTCTTATTTGTATTCTCTCTTCTCTCCTCCATTCTATATAAGGGAGGGCATACCTTGTAATAGTTATCATTTTGGATAATAAAATTTCGATTATTCAAAAGTTTATTCGGCTTGTTCTCTTCTTTTCGCTTCCTTTCTCACTTTCTAACACCCCACTCGCTGGATATAGGGTTGTACAAGAACTATGCTTTTTGCAGACTAGATATTAAAAATCTATAAATAGACCCACATGATACCACAAAAGGCAGATTTTCTCATACTCTCATTTTTCCTTCTAGAGATTTTTGAGGTACTCCTAGCCCTGTTATTGGCTTTGGAGGGGAAGCACTCATAGAAATTCCGGGTTAGTGGAGGGACCTCCCAGTTGAGGCTTTGGGTCAGTTTAGTCCTTATAACTAGTCTTGGGTTGAGGTTTGGGAGAAATAGGTGTCAGCTACACCCCAAGGTCCGAACTCTTGTTGAGGGCAGTTTTTGGTTTCAACACCATATTTTTTTAGTAACCCAAATGTTCTTTCGATAACGTTTCTTTTCTTTGAATGTCGGAGATTAAATAAACTCCTTATAGGCAGTAGGATGTTTCCTTGAGTTGCCATGTCTTAAAGATGATAAAGAGTCGATCGATAAAGAGCTAGGTATCATGGTCCATTGTGAACGCATGACAAGATTGTACTTACCTACAATGTTACATTGTATGTTGCATGTCGGGAAATACTTTTGTCGTCTAGAAAGTGGACAATTAGAATCATTCTTACATATGGAAACTTCAAAACAATCCTCCCTCTCCAATGCGTTACAAAGCACCCTTGAATATGATGCTGAACCCTCCCAACCAGGTAAAACATATACTAATTTCATGTCCGCGTCGCATACTCGCGAACATTGGTGGTAATAGCTTGATTTCTATTGCGATATCTTCCCTGGTCACATCGTGGTACTGTGACGTCAATGTGTGTGTCCAACAATAACACCAAAAAAAAAACAAAAAACCCAATCTTTAAAGCACCCCCACCTATGTGCTTGTGATGTTTCAGGACGTTTGATATACGTCGAACTCATCTTCAAGATTGTTCTCAACACAAGTTTGAAATGACGGCTTATGATATCGATGGAACGTATGTACGTACTACCTAAAATCTGAAATTTGGTGTTATGTGCAAGGACATGTAGGAACAAACCTACTGATTCCTTCACCGATACATTTTGTGTCTCACTTAAAATACCGCCATCCACTAATACCTTACACAAGCTACGAAATGCACTATTGTTCATACACAATTGGTTATAACAGTTGATATCCATGCCATTATATAACATATTTAAAAGCGTGGCTCTGAGAGTATCGTGTTGTTCTCTATTACTTGACAAACTGAATCTGTTAGTTTTCACCAAAAGAATACCGGCAATAACAGATAAAGCGGCTACCATCGCTCTATTTCTCATGACCATTCTTTTTTTCTTATGAAACTCGATAAGAGTATTCATCTAGTAAACATGAATACATACATTTATAACAATACACGGTTATAACCATACACATTACACACACAACATAGTGCAGTCCTAACCATACACAATTACACACACACACAAACACATACATTTATAATAATACATACACAGGCACATACATGTATACAGACACACAAACACATACATTTACACACACACATGGAGAACTACATGTGTGACCACATACATTTACACACACACAAACATTTAATAATTCAGTTCAGTAATGTGTTATTTCACATTTACATACGCATTTCTATGCCAGAATTCCACACATACATTTACGTACACATTTAAACACACACAAACACATACATTTATAATCCCCACAAATACACACACACATACAAAACTGACAAAATACACACACACACACATACAAAAAATACACACATAAAAAAATACACGCCGAAAAAATCTACAATCAGTAAGTTGCCCTAACCTTGTTTGTAGAGGAGGAAGTTGCCCGAAAACCTCTTCAATTTCTTATTTAAAATAAATAGCCCTAACATATATAATGACAACTAACCTTGCTTGAGTTTGTGTGTAGCCCTAACATACATTTTGTGCCCTAACAAATTGAAAATAAATAGCCCTAACCTTGCTTGAGTTGAAAACGAAAACATATATAATGGCAACTAACCTTGCTTGAGTTTGTGTGTAACCCTAACATACATTTTGTGCCCTAACCTTGGTTGATTTGAAAATGGAAACAAGGAAGTTTCCCTAACCTTGCTTGTAGAGGAGGAAGACGCACGGAAAGGAGGAAGTTCGTTGGAGTAAGGAAGACACACAAAGAAGACAAACCAACAAGCTGCCTCGGTCATACACGGGAGAAGTTTCTCAGAGAGAGAGGAAGAGAGCTTTGCTTGTAGACGAACCTTGCTTGAAGAGGCTGAGGTTGCTGGAGAAAGGAAGATGATCGCGCGGGAGGAATACAGGGAAGAAGTTGCGGCTACGGGAGTCAGCCAAGCTTCCTTCCGAAAAAACAGCGGAAAAACCGATGGGGGGGGGAGCTAGGTTTTGAGTGCAGCGGGTTTTCTATTTTGGAAAACCCATGGGGTTTCAACTAATTCCAATTCCTCCCTTAAAATTGATGAAATGAACAACGGAATTGAAATTGGGATACCCAATTTCAATTCCTTCCCCAATTCCTGGGAAACGAACACGCCCTTATAGTTTTCGCAGATTTTGATGCCTGAACTTACAATCCAACACATTCTTTCTTGTGTGAAGGTATTCATTCCATTAGCCTTCTGTGTGTGTTTTTTTTATTTAGCTTCTTTCCATTTCATCACTCTGATATAAACTCGGGACTTGCCCCAGGTAGTTGACTGATAAAAATTCATGCATACAGAATTCTGCCCAAAAGCACACTTCATGAGTTTGTCAAAATGCTACAATGAAGATTTCAAAAGCAATTGTCTGGTCGCAAGACCGCAACAAGCCGCACGGGATACCCATTATTCCAGTGCTGCTGAAGAACTCTAGACGCTGAACTGCAAGCCGCTAGAACATGCGGACTGCTGCCACTAAACTGAACAAGCCGCCTAGAGGCAGACAACTTATTTGAACAGGGAAGAAGTTGCAGAAGAGAAACCGCTTAGTCGCAAGCCGCGACCTACTAAAAACCGTTGGTTGCTACCCGCAGAGTCCGCACTGTCCACGACCATAGTCAGAACCAAGTTCCTGGCTTTCCAGCGCTATTCGCACAACCTGCAAAGCACAAACCAATCAAACTTCTTCAAACCGCGCGGATAGAAAACCCTAACCGCATCAACTTTTCACGAGTTGACTTACTGTTCACTCGGTACCATTTGATGTGACAGGGGGGGTTCTATTTATAGGTGCAGAGAGGAGTGTGATCACTGCTCTACACGATATGATAACCGCCCTATCTAGTGCAAACATCAAGTATATCCGCAAAGGCTATGGATACACACCAGACCGCCGCGACTTGGCCAAGAGCGAGTCCACCATGGTAGAACATCCAAGGCCGGAAACAAGCCTCTAACAAGCCGCTAAACCTAGCCAGACAAGACTAACAAACATGCGGACTCAGCGAGTACCACCCCAGTTCGCCCAATTACGGACACAGCTCCAGACCGCAGAAAAAAGCACTCAGCCAAGTCGCGCCAGATAGACAGTTGTCAAGCACGACGGACAGAGAAACAGTCCGCGTAGCCCGTGTGACCTATTGGACTAAGCCAACATGTACTTGGTCCAAATCCAAACCAAGTCCACACCACCAGCCATCCCTGGTGCGAACATAGCACCGGCGGATACAAAACCAGTCCGCACAAAACCGGCAAACTCTAGAGCCAGCTGCACAACCCAACAACTGAGTGGATAACCATCCTATCTGCCAGAAACAACCTGAGAAACAAGCCGCAGAACACTGGCCGACATAGCAAGTCGCCAACACTATCCGGTCAAACTGCCCGGTCTGATCACCGAAACCACCGAGACTGTCCGGACAGTCCGCCCGAACAGCCCGCCCAGGCTGCCACTTTCACTTCAACAATTTCAACATTAAGGTTGTAATTTCCGGAGAATGAGTTAGCAAAGGCGGATCAACACGATATTTCTAGCTCAGTATTCTTTTTGAAATTGAAGAACCTGTGCGCGAAGATTTTTGCATTGGATCAGGATGTGTTGATCTTAGAAGCAAGGTTAATGAGTCATATTATCTGTGGGCTTCAGAGGGAGTATATTGATTGATCCCTTTCATCACTTCAGTTGAAGGATGAGATATTCAACCAACCTTGATAGAATTTAAATAAATGGCCGGGTGCTCTATCTTGGTGGAAAAAGTAAGACACTATTTTCGGGGAAGAAGAAAGCATATGACAAGAAGATGGGGCCTGGTCTATGAACTTCTAATTCGTCAAAGGGAGAGGACTACTTTTCTCATTCCAAGAATGAAGGAGTACTTCAAAAGGGGCCTAGGTGCTTTATGTGTCATAACGTGGGGAATTTTTTTCATACATTACTCTCACCTACGATAACGGTGTCTTAGGTACTATCAGACCATCGGATCCTGCAAAAAATCGTGATTGATCGAAATACAATCACATATCAATAAATATGATCATATTTCAATACAACACTATTTTTGTCCAAAAATAATCCATCGTAGGATCACAGATCAGACGGTTGCAGGAGTAACTTAACATGCCGTGAGAATGGTAAATTACTCATATCTAAATATTTCTCCATAAGGTGGGTCATTTCAAGAGGCCGGGAATATCATGTAAATTTGAAGGAGGGTCACGTGGGATAGAAAGGAGATGGGTCAAACTTAACGTAGAGAATGTGTGGAGGAATTACTTTATGATGGAGACTACTAGCATGTCAGCTGATGCCTTTCCTTCCATCAACTTCCCCAAAATGATTGAATAGTTGATTCTGGATGTACGTGGCCACCATATAACTGGAGATGACTCGAAATTCTCCTCTCTCCAAAAATAGGAAGGGAATGATGTTATAGTGATGATGGAAATATAGTTCATGTGGTGGAGAAAGAATGGAGTGTTACATTGGACATTGAAGGTGGTGTTCTTACACTAAAGAGTGTATATCATGCGTCTGGGATGCAAAAGAACATTTCTTTAGATAAAAATGGAGTGGATGCAGGGTATCCCGTGTTGTTTGGGCCAAATGAAGTGAAGTTTTTGGAGGAATATGACTACATTGAAGGTGGGTGTCACACACACAAGAAGGAGAGTTAGGGGTCTATTTGTTTTGTCAACTACCTTCTACGTGGATAAGATGCATGCAAATGATGGAGCAGTTATTTGGCACAACATAATTGGGCACGTTGGCTTGGAGAAGTTGAAATCTATGGTGGCAAAGAACTTGGTGAAGGGTTTTCCAAACTTATCATCCTTAGTAGATGCATGGGCATGTGTGTGAAGGATGCCAAAACTTAGCAGCTTCAGACCTTCTGATTTCAGCTATGTTGATGATAAAGATGAGCAAAAGTCCACATCTGAATTTTTTACATTCATGAGAGGGAATTTTGTTAGTTGAAAAAGCAAGAAATAAGTTATAATCTCCAGATCAAGTACTGAGGCTGAATATATAAGCATTGCTCATACCACTTGTGAATTAAAAGCAGTTACTGACACTTCTATTAGACTTATGAGTAGTTTATAACTATTCTTTACCAATGTTCTACGATAACAAAGTAGCAATCTACATATCGATCATATTTATGTATGGACAATACAATCAGATTTAGCTCAATCACGCACTAGAATTTGTGCTAGCGGAAAAATACTGTAAGCTTGGACTTTCGCACACGGTAATGTTGGTGCACTGAAAACCATTGAAATGGCCCTATTTAATTCTTCCTCGGTTAGAACCTACGAGGGTTGACAATTATGTTTGACGCCATCATAAATCACCTTCCTCTTCTTTTTCATAAAGTTCAGCAACCTTTTTTATTTTATTTGGGCGTGTAATAAATTTTGTGCGTAAATAAGAGAAAACTATTATTAAATAATTAATTAAAAAAGTCAAAAAAAACTTAACAATTTTTTAGTAACATACAAAAGACTTGCCTTCAAAGTCGTAGCCAGCGTAGAACATAACAAAATTTTCAGTTTTTGGATTATCATTTATGAGTTATGACTACTTCTTCAACTCTCTAACTCCCTCGATTTTTCGTTGTATAGATGGTCCTGAAGAAAAAAATTTGTGCACGGAGCGTACGATGCATTGTACGCGGACACATCCACCGTTCGATCAACAGATGTGGCATTGTTTTTTTCCCATTTTTTCCGTGTCCCGCTGGCGGTCTGATTATAGATCGGACGGATAAAATTGTCCCCACACGATTCTCAAAACACGCTCGGCATACATACTTAATTCTCAGGCCTGACAAAGAGGTGGAGGAGGATTCAAAAATGGTCCTGGTTCGGGTTTGGTGGTGTTAAAGTGCAATGCGCACATCTCAAAATGCAATGAGCACATCTCAGAGTGCAATGCGTACATCTCAATCCACATTTGGATCCATATTCTTTAGGGTAAAGCTAACAAATGCACTTTATCCCTGCCTTTCCAATCCTAATACTCTGGTGGTAGGATTCACATTCAATAAGTTTCTTGAAATTCATTTATGCGCCTATTTAATTCTTCCCTGGTCATCGGGAACCTACTTGAGCTGGCAATTATGACATTTTATGCAACTAACCACCTTGACTTTATCAATCAAGTACTAATTAGAACTCTTTGAACTGAGGAAGAATAGTATAAAGATTCAATCCTTTTTTTGTTGACATTGCGTGGTCAAAGAGCCGCATATTTAGCTATGGAACTCCTATTTGACTTATGGATGTGGACTTGTGTTGAGAATTTAACTTTTCACGACTAAGCCAAGCATTTGTGAATGATAAATAGAGCACCTAGAGGAAGTGGCCGTGAGGATGATGTCCTAGTCCAATGTCATCTACATTAACCCAACTTTAATTAGTTCATTGTTCATTCAAGGGTTGTCCACATTTGATAACTTTTCAAAAAAAAAATTTATCTCGTGCTTTGATTGCTATCTTTTTTATTAAAACATTTGATAAATGTAAGTTAAAAAATATTAAATATGAGTAATTTAGTATTTTCAGAGTATCCAACTCAAGAAGTCAAAGACAGAGCTTAGTTGAAGTTCATGAAAAAAATTACAGAAAAATTGTCACAATTTAATTACAGTTTGAAGCAGTTTTTATTAATGCAGAAAATATGTTACAACATATTTTTCACAGTGCAGAAATTGTGTTACAACATGTTGACAAGAATAAAAAATTGAATTCCGAAAATATTCAAATTTGGACGGTTTCAAAGGCTAAATGAGGCATCTATTCAACATTTAAAATATTCTTTTGAGAAAAAAATATCTATTAAAGGGCCAAGGAGAACTAAAATGAGATCTTTTTCATCATATTCAAATTATTCAAAGAGGGGAACTGAGAGTTTTGCAAGAGAAGAAAGAGTCGCACGGATCTTCATCAAAGATGGATTTTGCGCTCGTTTGAATGGAAGTTCCTGCAGCATTTAGATCTCTAAACATCATGTCTTGTAAGATCTCTTTAATTTGGTGGTGGATTTCTCAAATCATGAACTAATTCTCTAGGTTATGTATTTTGAACGTACTTTATTCTGGTTTGATGTGATTTCTATTTTTATTTTGGTTTAGGAGAATTTTGGTGTGATTTTTTTATTGAGTTTTGATCTTGATGGTAAAATTTTTGGATTATATTTTCATTATATTCCCCGCTTTGAGATTCGAGAGATGAGACATGTGAGAATATGAATGAAAATTATTTTACTACGCGGCGAGATTCGAGAAATGAGTTGCGTAAATCTTTAACCAAAGTTTTAGGCCCGCTTTACTACGCTTCGAGATTCGAGAGGGGAAAGATGTAAGTGTATCATCAACTCAATATAGCTTAGAAGGGAGAAAGAGATTTCACTTGTACGATAGCAACTTTGATTATTATTATTATTATTTCATTTCGCTTGAGTTAGAGATGACAAGTGAACGAAAGATATAGTGATTTCTGATATCGAGAGATATAGATCTCTGACTTAAAATCGTTGTAGGAAAGCACACCAAGTTTTCTCATAATTTTTTTTATTGATCCATCATAATAGACTTAGAAAATCAAAATAGATGACCATTTTCTCATCATTTGATAAAAAGTAATTTTAGGTAGTTCTTGTTAATTTTTCTTAAAGTTTTAATTTAGTTTCAAAATCACTTTAATTGATTCGCTTGGATTTAAAGAAAAAGTTAGCTAGTATTTGCGAGCGTTAAATTAATCAGTTCTTCGTGAGAGCAACCTTTATTCACTTTATATTACTTGATCTGACACGTGCACTTGCGTAATTTACGTATACCTATTTCGGACGTATCAAGTTTTTAGCGGCGTTGCCGGGGAGGTGCTTAATTTATTGTTTATTTCTTGCTATATAAGTAATCCTTAGTATTTAGAGCTCAAGTTTTAAATCCTGTTTTATTTTATTTTTATTTTCACTTCATCTAATGCACTGCTAGTGCATGTCCCGATATCGATCGGGTGAGCTGTTGCCTTTGAACTTAGAAATCGAACAAACGTGCAAAAAAAATCTAAAAGCCTGTCAGTTAGAACATAATAACTCCACGACCATGAATCTCAATAATCAAAACGTTAACAATTTGAATAATCAGGAGGATCAGGATCGGGAGGGTCGGGAAGAACAAAATGGTCAACCCATGGAAGTTAGGAGAACGTGTCAGGATTATAACATGTGATGCAACCCGAGTTTGCATCTCTATTTTATTTGCAATATTTTATTTCTGTAGCGCACGTCTTCGCGCATTATAGTTTCATCTATGTTGTATTGCGCACGTTCACACACTTTATTTGGATTATTGGTGTGACCGACCAATAAGACCCTAAATAAAGAGGTCCGTCAAATTAGGAGTAGTGGTGATTTAGGCAAGCAAGTGAGGGGTCATACAATTTAAGTCATTATTTTGGGAAGCTCTAAAGTCATGACATCTTTTAGCTTAAACACCAAAGAGCCAAAGACAACCCCTTCATTTATCTCCATTTAAGCCCCCCCGCCAACCAGCATTTATCACAATCTTTAACCAGCCATAAATAGATAAAACTCTCATATTCATTATGTTTGAACCTGTAGCAATTATCATTATAATTGCTCACAGAATTTATCATTATGCTTGAAACACCCATATTCATTTTGTCTTATTAAAATCCCCCCTCTTATCCCGAAAAGGGGGAACTGGGAAAAGATTACGGGAAGAACAGGTCCACTGTCTCTTTCCCGTATTCCAGCCCGACCAATTTCCTCCCCCGCTCGATGCCGCCTACCTGTACTTCGCCGGCCAGCTCTGCCACCGCCAGAGGCCTTCCAAGGCTCCGACGACCTCCTTAAGGGCCAATGTCGGCGGAGTTCGGGACAACGGGTTTTTTCCGCCTGTCGGGGATGACGACTTGTCCAGCCCGGGCTGTCTTCAACTCGCGACCTTCGACGGTGCCTCCCGTGGATGCGATTATCCCCGGCGAACCCTCCTCCAGCAACTCCTGGCGGTGCCAAGTCCCCAACAACCGTGCGGCTCACCCGCATCCGAATAACCCCTATCCCCTTCCTGCCTGTTTCCCAGAAACTGAGCCCGATTCCAATCCCAGCTACTGCCCGAACTCGTTCAGGACCTGCAAATCATCCCTAGAGCTATCTTTTACAGGGGCTAAAGGTATACCTCTACTTCTCATTTCGCTCAAGATTGTTAGAATAATGTTATGCTTAAAATGTATTGATCTTTAATGCCAGAGCTTGCTTGCCTAGATTTTCATCAACTCCTGTTTGTCGTTAATTCTCTACAATGTTTTTTATTCACTCTCTTGAAGCGCTTGTGGAAGAAATGATCAAAAGCTAAATACGTACAACGTTAGTTCTCTTGCGCATATATGAACCCTAGGTCGGTTATCAATTGAGAATATTCGTGTTAAACTATCGGCTCTGCCTTATTTTGAAAGTCGACTTGCAAATTTATTAATTTTAAAAACCAATTTCAAGTTTAGGAATACATCAGTTTGGTATCAGAGAACGGTTCGATTCACTCCTATTGTGAATCGAACGATCCTGTTTTAAAAAAAATTGTTTTAAAAAAAGAAGGGAACTTTTTTTCTTTACTTTTTTTTAAAAAAAATTATATCTGCCAAAATTTTTAATTGTAAGACCTTTCTAAAAAAAATTTGAGTCCACTTTTTTTAATTTTCTAAAAAAATGGAGGGTAGAGCAGACAAACTCGAGTCGAGCATCGGTGACTTGAATCAACGCATGGGCAACCTCATGCAAATGATGGAAACACTCTCCCTCCAAGTGGGAGATGTTACCCAAGTCGTAAATGGGTTACGAAATTCCGTCAATAACGTAGAAGTCGCTCGTCACCTAGGTCTAAATCAACCTCACCAAAATCCTAGGCACGAGGAACCAAACCCTAGACTTGCAGATCCTGCACAACCTGACCTTGGGCTCCGTCGCCAACCCCCTTGGGACGATGAAGTTAAGCTTGATGTAGGTGATTTTGAGGGTCACGTAAAGCCCGAGAAATGCCTCGATTGGTGTGAGCTCGTGGAGAGGTTCATGGCGTGGAAACAAATGTCTGTGAATCGACAAGTTGAGTATGTTGTTCTTAGGGTTAAAGGACCCGCACTAGTCTTGTGGGTTCAACTAGAGCGCACCCAATACACATTGGGCCTAACACCTATCACCACGTGGGTAGAGTTTAAGTTGCAATTACAGAAGCGATATGTCCCCCAGACTATCTGCAAACTCTTTATCGAAGGTTCCACAGCCTTCGACAAGACAAGCTTTTCGTGTATGAGTACACCCACGAGTTTTTGGTGTTGCAGTCTAGATTAGACTTGCACGAGGAGGACGATATGACGGTGTCCTGTTACCTGAACGGGCTCTGCTATGCGATAATGGATAGTTAGAATTGCAAGACTTTAGAGATTTGGGTGGAGTGACTAGTCGAGCACGAAAAGTGGATGCCTCGCTTCAGAAGAGCACATCTAAGTATAGGTCTACTGATAGACCTTCCTCGAGCACAACCACCACTGCACCCACCTCTAAGAATTCTGATTCCCCTCCTCATGTTACTACTGGGGCCCCATCTCCTACCACTGTCCTCACCCGAGGTAAGGAGCTCATGGGATCCAAAACCAACACTGGAGTATTCTGATGCTTCAAGTGTATTGGGCCTGGGCACAAATCTTTCGAGTGTCTGCGACGCCAATTCGTCGCAATTACTGAATCCTCTAATGGGTGTGAGCTAGAATATGGAGTCTTCCTTAATGACTCCGGAGAGAGTGAGTCTAAGATGGGCTGCATGCTCCTCACGAGTCTTGAAAAAGACCAGAATATCGTCAATGAACATAATAATGAACTTATCCAGATAATTGTGGAAGACGCGGTTCATCATATTCATAAAAGCAGAATGAGCGTTAGTCAAGCAAAAGGACATATCCAAGACTTTAAAATGTCCATACCGAGGTCTGAAAATAGTTTGGGGAATGTCAGATTCCTTGATCTTCAACTGATAGTAACTCGATTTGAGATCTATCTTGGAAAAACGGTACTGCTTTTAAGTTGATCAAATAGGTCATCCACGGATTGTAAACTTATTTAGGTTCCGATAATCAATGCACAATCTCATGGAACCATCTTTCTTTTTCACGAAGAGGACGGGTGACTCCCCAAGGTGAAGAGCTGGGACGAATGTACCCACACTCAAGCAACTCATCCAATTGCGATCTATGCTCCTCAAGTTCACGCGGTGCCATACAATATGAAGCTTTAGATATGGGGCGCGTTCCAGGCTCTACATAATTGGAGAACTCTACATCTCGATCAAGAGACATCCCAGACAATTCGGCGGGGAACATGTCAGGAAACTCAGAAGCAATCAAGATGGATTCAAGTCGAGGAGATACAATATCCGAAAGCGAAGCAAATACAAAACAAGCAAAACATCCTTGACTGAGAAGACAAGTGGCGCACACAGCAGAAATTACCTTCAGGTGACCGTGGGTCTGAACATGTACGTTGTAGTCCTTCCTATCGATGCTGAGATTGACACTCTTTGCCACATAGTCCAGCTTCGCCCTATACACGACCAACCAATTCATATCCAAGATTGCATCGAACTGTCATATCCAGGACAGTCTAAGCACGAGCCCGAGTCTGATAGCGTTATTAAGGTTGAGGGAGAACAAGCTGAACACTTAGTTTGTGTCCTTATATATAGCCTTATTTCCCCTAGTGAGTCCACTGAGCAAGATTGTTAGAGACACGAGATTTTTCGCACTGCTGCGTGCATTCAGGGACATTTTTGTTCCATCATCATTGACAGTGGTAGCATGAAGAATTTCGTTTCCCAACGTATGGTTGAGAAGCTAGTACTCGAGACAAACCACTTGGAACGACCCTACCACCTATCTGGGGTTAATAGTCACTTGACTATGCCCGTTACTCACCGTTGTCTGATATAGTTTTCTATCGGGGATGTGTATCAGGATTCTATTCTATGTGATGTAGCCCCCATCGATGTCTGTCATATCCTGTTAGGTTGAGCGTGACAGTACGATAGGCACGTCGTGCATGATGGTGTAAGGAACTCTCATTCGTTCGAACACCATGGGCGCAAGGTTGTTCTTCTTCCCCAGAAGAATAGTCTTGTACCTAAGGCTCCTGGGAGGACCTCGTCACCATCTCCCTCACCTACTTTAGTTACCACTACACCACTATTATTTAGTGCCACACTTCTACCTGGACCCCTACTCTAGGAAAACACACTTGACTCTGGTAAGTCATCCATTTTAGATGATCTGCCAACACCGCTACACGATGATTTTATATTCGGCGATCGTGTGTTTAGTTCACACCGCTATCCCGTGAGTTTAAATTTTGGGTTCTTTTAAATGAATTATGAATTTTTTCGGGTAAGCCTTAGTCGGGAAATTGAAACATTTAAAAGAATTTTTACTTCTAATAGAGACGCACGATTTAAGGGATTCCTCTGGTTGGTTTTAAATGGTAAATTTGAGAATAACTTTAGAATTTGTCGTGCTAGTTGGATTCTCGCGAGTTTTGTCATTGCGATAATTGGTTTGGGATTTGTAGACACACAGAGATGTCTAGCAGGAGTGCGTATGATGCTGTATGATTTAAGGATTCCACAAGTCGATCTTTCTTACTTCCTGTTTTGTTTCTCACCCCGTTCGTTCATTCCACTATCTTCGCCACTTCAAGAGGCTCTCAAATTGGTTGCTCTGATTTTTATTGATCATTTACATTTTTTGCATAATATTATGGCTAACGGTTTGCGAGCAGCTTTGGAAAACTACAACTTCATGACTAATTTCACTACCAGGAGTTGTCTTTTTCCATTGGAGGTTGGTTTCCTGTGTCTTTCAGGAAAGAGGATATATCTTCAGTCGATGAGCAACAACGACAGTGTTGTAAAATCAGGTACACAATAGGCACAACTATAAAATTTTACAGGTAACAAAAACACAAAACGACCACAAAATTTATATAATGAAAATACAAATTTAAATACAAGGAAGAATAGGAGAAAAATGACCGGCCAGTGAATACGCCGTGGATGCACCGGACACGCACAATTCGCAGCGAGAATCTGAGATCTGGACTGCAATCCGCCTTGCGGACACACAAGATTCACCGGAACCTTCAACGTCGAAGTCCGACTTGCAACCGCACAATCACCGGAGAACAATGCCGCCACCGGAAAATAACGCCACCACCGTAGAGAAACACCGTCGAGGCTAACTGCACCGACGCACGCCGTCGACACCACGTCTCTCCACTGCAAAGACCGTCCACTGCAACGCCGACGACAAACTCTAACAAGCCCGGCGGCAACTCCCTCTCTCAACGCCGACGGATATCTTCTCCAAGACCGGCAACAAACACCCGAGGCCGGCAGTCCCTCCGAGTGCACGAGCGAGAGAGAGAGAAAAGAGGGGTAAATTCTCTCACAGGCAGCTCCAATTCCTCCTCCTTAAAAGCTTCAGGCCGGCTCCTTCTCCAAATATGCGGCTCCACTATTAATTTCTCTCAAAAGAGAAATGTATAACGTTTGTCCAACTATTGACGTGAAAAATCCAAAACAGGAGAGATCCATTTTTTCCTCTTTTTCCGATATAAGGCCACTACTTACGAAAGCAAAAAATTCCAAATAAATATTTGGAAACGGTTCGGATCCGAATCAAAAAATTGTAAGAATCACCACCTTGGTTCGGGATCTGGATCCACCACCTGCACAAAGCACTTTCTACACAAAGCACCATCTATACTAGACAACACTACACGTAGCACGATCTGCACGAAGCACTAGTATACACGAAGCACCACCTCAAGAACCTGAGGCGTCAGCCGACCTGCTCCAGTCGACTCATCCCTGCTCGGGCTCAACCTCTGAATGTCGACGCAACTAGATTGCTGAATCTGTCTCGGCTAGTCAGACTACCAAAAGGACAATCCCCAGCACCACCTCGACCATCAACTCTGTCGGCCATAGAAATCATGGGCACACCACGTCGCATCGTGGTCCCCATCAGCCGGTAAAGACTACCACACTGCATAGCTTGGATGAGCACGATGCGTCCTTGTGACACTGTCAGAACTCCACCTCTCGCCGCAAAACTGCATCCTCTGGAGTCTAGTCTGCCTAGCGATATCAAATTCCTGCGCAGCTGGGGTATCAGGTGTACCCGCTCAAGCCTATACACTGCTCCATCATGCATGATATCCATTGTCCCTCTCCCCGTGACCTCACATGCTGAGCCGTCACCCAGAAAGACCGACCCAGTCGTCACCTCCAGTGAACTGAACATCCCTGTATCCGAGAAAATGTGTTGCGAAGCACCAGAATCCAATATCCAGCCATCAGAGTCACATGGACTCTTAGTGATGAGGAGAGATACAAAAATATCATCTGTCGTAGCTACCGCCGCCTTGCCCGCACTCTGGACGTCCCCAGAAATCTGCCCACGCTGCGGACAATTTCTCCTGATATGGCTACTCTGCCTGCAATGGTAGCACGTCACTGCCTTCCTCGATGCGGATCTGGCCAGTGCACTTCCTGATCCCTTCTCGAACTGCCTCCCTCGTCGTCCTCCTACTGCCAAAGCATGCTCACCCTCAGGAGCGGGGTCTGACAAAATCTGACTAAATAGTAACGCAGATGTGATCTGCTCCACGTCTACTGTATCCTTCCCATACAGCAGGGTGGTCTGCATGTACTTATATGACGCCGGGAGCGAGGTAAGAAGCAATATGGTCTTGTCTTCTTCCTCCACCTTCACACCAACCACATGCAATTGGCTTAGGAGTCCATTGAACACATTGAAGTGTTCTTGCAGGTTACCAACTTTCTGCATCTTCAGGCCGTACAATCTCTACTTCAGTAACAGCTTTGCGGTCAACGACTTGCTCATGTAGAGTCCCTCCAGCTTCTCCCAAAATGTGGCAGCTAACTCTTCAATACCGATGTTGAACAACACTTTGTCGTCAAAGCACATCCTGATAGCGTTAGTGGCGCGCTCATCCATCTCAGTCCACTCAGAATCCTTCACCGGAGCAAGCAAAGAATCACGCACCCGATGCACTTGGATCAACCACGCAGCGGAAGCGTGGTGGGCCCATAACCAATGTTGGGGTTGTGGAACACTTCCGGTCCTCTTGTTTCTCACACCGGGTTCGCCCACGTGAGCTTAGAGGAATCGAAGTGTGATCCCCCCTCGACATCTCTGGGACCCACGACAGCGACGATCGTTCGACGATCGACGATCGACGATCGTCGACCGGCCGTTTGGGTCGACGATCGACGATCGTCGACCGGCCTTTTGGGTCGACGATCGGCGATCGTCGACCGGTCTTGCTCGGTCGACGATCGGGGTCGCGATCGTCGACCGGCCTTTTGGGTCGACGATCGGCGATCGTCGACCGGTCTTGCTTGGTCGACGATCGTGGTTGCCGGCAGACGTTTATATACGTTGTTTTTCCCGATTTAGGGATACAGATTCATTGCAGTCTGTGGCGGCGGATTCTTTTGGAGGCGATACGAGGTATCTCATTGAGATCGATCCAGAAGGTATTCTTCTATGATTTTCTTGTCCAGAAGAGAGGAGAAGAGGTAGGATCGGATTTGATCCTTGCAACCTTTGTAATCTGTTTCTTTTTGGTGAATACAAGAAGGAAGAAGAAGGGGAGAGAGGACGTAGCCCGGTTTTGGGTGAACCTCTGTAACATCTTGTGTTTTGTGACTGCTCTGTTTTTGTTCTGTGTTTGTTATTCGATATTCGGATTTCTGCTTCTCGGCACCCCGGATTTCCTACATACTCAACCGGCATATCCTTGACTCAAATCTGTCATAGGCGAAAGTTCCCGCTACCATCAAATTTCTCCACTGTATATCTGACCAACACTGTGTTTTTCACTGTCATAGATGCCTGCAGTACCTCTAGATGATCTGATTAATTCACAGATCAGATCTGGGAAGATAAGGAGCAGACCGATATCGTCACCTACTGTTGACCCAAACCTAAAACCGTAATGTCCAATCAGTTATCTACTCGACACCTCCCTCTGATACAACTTGTTGTAAAATAGGGTACACAACTATAAAATTTTGCAGGTAACAAAAACATAGAAAACAACCACAAAATTTATATAATGAAAATATAAATGCAAATACAAGAAAAAATAGGAGAAAAATGACCGTCCGGTGAATACGCCGTGGATGCATCGGACACGCATGATCCGTGACGAGAATCTGAGTTCTGGACTGCAATCTGCCTCGCGGACGCACATGGTTCACCGGAACCTTCAACATCGAAGTTCGACGTTCAACCGCACCACCACCGGAGAACAAAGCCGCCACCGGAAAATAATGCCACCACCATAGAGAAACACCGTCGAGGCTAACTGCACCCACGCAGGCCGTTGACACCACGTCTCTCCACTACAAAGACTGTCCACTGCAACGCCGGTGACAAACTCTAACAAGCCCGACGACAACTCCCTCTCTCAACGCCGGCGGATATCTCGTCCAAGACCGACAATAAACACCCGAGGCCGGCGGCCCCTCCGAGTGCACGAGCGAGAGAGAGAAAGGAGAGAGAGGGGCGGATTCTCTCACAGGCGGCACCAATTCCTCCTCCTTAAAAGCTTCATGCCGGCTCCTTCTCCAAATATGCGGCTCCACTATAAATCTCTCTCAACGGAGAAATATATAACCTTTGTTCAACTGTTGACGGGAAAAATCAAAAACAGGAAAGATCCATTTTTCCTCTTTTTCCCGATATAAGGTCACTATTTATGGAAGCAAAAAATTCCAAATAAATATTTGGAAACGGTTCGGATCCGAACCAAAAAATTCTAAGAGACAGGACATACATTTGTTCCACTTTCTACGACATTTTGGCAATGATAACGTTCTCTCACAGTTTGACGTCTTGATGTTTCAGTGATGGGTTTTGCATATTCTCGACGGGGTCGAGATCTCTCAACCCCGGGGAATTGATGCAACCCGAGTTTGTATCTTTATTTTATTTGCAATATTTTATTTCGGTAGAGCACATCTTCGCACATTATAATTTCGTTTATGTTGTATCGCGCACGTTCACACACTTTTGTTTGGATTATTGGTGTGAATAGCCAATAAGTCCCTAAATAAAGAGGTCCGTCAAATTATGAGTAGTGGTGATTTAGGCAAGCATGTGAGGGGTCATACAATTTAAGTCATTATTTTGATTTTTGGGAAGCTCTAACGACATGACATCTTTTAGCTTAAACACAAAAGAGCCAATGGTAACACCAAAGAGCCAATGGGAAAAGATTACGGGAAGAACAGGTCCACTGTCTCTTTCCCGTACTCCCAGCCCGACCAATTTCCTCCCCCGCTCGACGCCGCCTACCTGTACTTCGCCGGCCAACGCCGCCACCGCTAGAGGCCTTCCAAGGCTTCGGTGACCTCCTCATGGGCCACTGTCGGCGGAGTTCTGGACAGCGGGTTTTTTCTTCCTGTCGGGGACGACGACTTGTCCAGCCCGGGCTGTCTTCAACTCGCGGCCTTCGACGGTGCCTCCCGTGGACGCGATTATCCCCGACGAACCCTCCTCCAACAACTACTGACGGTGCCAAGTCCCCAACAACCGTGGGGCTCACCCGCATCTGAATAACCCCTATCCCCTTCCCGCATGTTTCCCAGAAACTGAGCCCGATTCCATTCCCAGCTGCTGCCCAAACTCCTTCAAAACCCGCAAATCATCCCTAGAGCTATCTTTTATAGGGGCTATAGGTATACCTCTACTTCTCATTTCGCTCGAGATTGTTAGAATAATGTTATACTTAAAATGTATTGATCTTTAATGTCAGAGCTTGCCTGCCTAGATTTTCATCTAATTCCTGTTTGTCGTTAATTCTCTACTACGTTTTTATTCACTCTCATGAAGCGCTTGTGGAAGAAACGATCAAAAGCTAAATACGTACAAACGTTAGTTCTCTTGCGTGTATATGAACCCTAGGTCGGTTATCAATTGAGAATATTCGTGTTAAACTGCCGGCTCCATCTTATTTTGAAAGTCGGCTCGCAAATTTATTTATTTTAAAAAACAATTTCAAGTTTAGGAATGCATCAACATGCCTTATAGGGGAGGATTGCATTATGAAGGGAATCACCACATGCGCAATCACCAAGCGCAATCCACACAAAATTCACGCACCCAATCGCCGTCGCGCCACTTGCTGTCAAGCTAACCAGGGATGTATCCAAAAAGTTTGACTAGGTGGGCCCAATCAAAAGACAAAATTTTTTTTTATGATCAATACCTATACCAAAATTTGCATATATATGTAGAGATATCATAATTGTGTCATAAAAAGAATTGTTTCTTATTGCAACTTATCTATTTAGAGATATCCGGGCTAAATCTTTAATCAGCTTTCAGAACAAATGAAATGTGTACAACCCCGTATTCGCGAAGAGTGAGCCCCAAACAAGGTAAACACGTTTCTAAGCTTTTTGGAGATTTTGCACTTTCGGTGACCAATTTTGGCTCTGGCTTGGAAACATACTAGTAGGGGGAGAAAATATTTATCCCCCCAAGGCACTCTGGAGAAGCCGGCCCCAGGCCGCCTAAGCCGCCTCAGCCCGGCCCCAGGCTGCCTAAGCTGCCTCAGCCCGGCCCCAGGCCGCCCAAGCCGTCTTGCCAGACCGCAGGCCGCCCAAGCCGTTTTGCCAGACCGCAGCCGCCAGCTCGCCAGGCCGCAGCTCGCCTTGCCCCGTATCGCCAGACCGCCGCCTCGCCCAGGCTGCCGTCTCGCCGAGGAGGCCAGCTCGCCAAGTAGGCCAGCTCGCCAGGCCGCAGCTCGCCTTGCCCCGTTTCGCCAGACCGCCGCCTCGCCCAGGCTGCCGTCTCGCCGAGGAGTCCAGCTCGCCAAGTAGGCCAGCTCACCAGGCCGCAGGTCTCCCAAGCCAGCTCGTCAGGCCGCAGGTCGCCCAAGCCGTCTTGCCAGACCGCAGGCCGCCCAAGCCGTTTTGCCAGACCGCAGCCGCCAGCTCGCCAAGTAGGCCAGCTCGCCTTGCCCCGTCTCGCCAGACCGCCGCCTCGCCCAGGCCGCCCAGCTCGCCTGGCCTAGTGCTCGCCCAGCCTAGCCCGCCCGGTTTGAGGGACTACCCCTGGTGGACTGCAATTAGCCGCTTAGAACAGCGAGATTTGGCTGTTGGCGGGCCATTTTGGGGGCATTTCAGTAATTTCAGAGCAGTGAAGGTTAGTTATTTGCAGACCATTCCCAGAAAACTATAAATAGGCCCCCTTGGGTGCCTTTGGAGGGGGACTTTTCCCTGCTTCCTCCTCCCTTAGCTTCTTCTTGGTAGAGTAGAGAGAGCTCCTCCAAGGCACCCTAGCTCGAGCATTGGCTAGGGAGGGGAAGTGCTCAGGCAGCCTTCCGGGTGTGAGGTGGGACCTCCGTGCTAGAGCCGAGGGTCTGTTTCTAGCTACTTGATCTTTGGTCCGTGACGTTCCTCCGGGTGCAGTAGGTGTGAGGTCACCCCTTTCTAGGGACCCCGAACTCCACAGAGACCGAATTTCTGGTTTCAACATTTTGGTGCGGTGAGCGTGGAGAGTGACCAGCACAGAAGATCTCGGGAGAGTATCATGATTGGAGGTCAGAGAGGTAGTGATGATCTCGGCGAGCTCCCCAGCCCAGGACCCTTTGCTGGGAGGCAGGAGTTCATGGCCTCCATCCAAGGCATCATGGAGATGTTGCGAAGCATTGCTCCTTAGGGTGGCACCTCCACCCCAACCACCCAGGAGCTAGCTCCCCCTCTTGACGAGCCGACTCCCTGGGGTCTAGGCGAAATGACCCCAGCGGGGGAGAAGGAAGTGCACCACAAAGAAGGCCAGGGAAGGAGAGGATGGGAGATGGGGTCGAGCGAGACCTCACCGGCCGGGAGCTGTTCTCCAGCCCGGCGAGTACCAACCTCCCAGGCGAGCAGGCCGCGCGAGAAGAAGTGGCGAGACCACCCCTTAGGGGGTCACCCTTCAGCGAGCTGATCATCTCAGCTCCCGTTCCCGAGGGGTTCAGAGAGCCAGACATGGCTTACTATTCCGGGAAGGATGATCCCGTCCAGCACCTGCAATGGTTTGAGGATGCGGTCTCCATCAGGCCGATGACAGATGCCTTCAAGTGTCGCCTCTTTGCGATCACATTGAAGGAGAATGCAAGGGACTGGTTACATCAACTCCCTCTAAAGTCAATCTACGGGTTCGAGGACTTGAGCCGGAGCTTCCAGCTTCGCTTCTCCACCTCCAAGAAGAGGAAGAGAAGTCCTGAGTCCATCTTCCTGATAAGGCAGGGGGTCGAGGATTCGCTGGCCCGCTATGTTGACAGGTTCCAAGAAGAGCTCTTGGAGGTCCAAGAGATGTCATGGTATGCTCTCCAGATGGCCTTCATCGTTGGGCTGAAGGAGGGCTTCTTCAAGATGAGCTTGACCCGGAAGGCCCCCCTTTCCTTCGAAGAGCTGATGGAAAGGGCGGTAGAGGAGATAGCCATGGAGGCGGCCAACCCGTCATTTGTCAAAAAAGTTGGCAAGACTAACAGAGGCGGAGTCGAAGGAGCAAGGAGGCCCAAGACATCAGGAAGGAAGAAGGAGAGAGGAGCAGAGAGCTCAGGGATTCCAGCGATAGGAGGGTCCAGAACCAGGTTGGAGGCAGCAGGGAGGACCCATTCAGGGTCCAGGAAGAGGTCACAACCAAAGTGGGGGGATTTTCATGAACGCCGAGGGAGGTTTAACTTCCAAAGGCAAGCCCCTAGGCAGCTCCTACCCCCCACCACAGCCAGCGATGAAAATTGGTCGAAGGGAGAGGAGGAACCGCACGGGAAGGAGAAGAGTCAGAGTAGAGTTACCCTACTATGAGTTCCACCAGGAGGAAGGCCACACAACATCTACTTGCCCCGAATTTCTGGAGTTGAGGAGGACAAGAGGTCCAACACCGCAACCTCATCAGCCTCAACAAGCGCAAGACCAGGTGCAGATTGAAGAAGTCCGACCAGAGGCGGCGGAGGAGAGATGTGAGGACAGGGTTGATGTGGGCACCCGGGGAAGGATCAGATAATTCACGAGGGAAGAGGGAGGTAGGAAAGAAGTGAATCATCTCTTTGTAATGAACTTAGCTTGCATTGTATCAGCTATGATTAATGATAGAAACCACCGAAAAATATTTGTGGTCCATGAAAGGTCTCACCCCGAGATGGATTCCGCTGTCAGGCTCTCACTAGCTGGCAGGGCAGGTTGATCTCTCGTGGAGGCTAAGTCCTTTTAGCTCCGAGATAGATTCCGCTGTCAGGCTCTCACTAGCTGGCAGGGCAGGTTGATCTCTCGTGGAGGCTAAGTCGTTTTAGCTCCGAGATGGATTCCGCTGTCAGGCTCTCACTAGCTGCCAGGGCAGGTTGATCTCTCGTGGAGGCTAAGTCCTTTTAGCTCCGAGATGGATTCCACTGTCAGGCTCTCACTAGCTGGCAGGGCAGGTTGATCTCTCGTGGAGGCTAAGTCCTTTTAGCTCCGAGATGGATTCCGCTGTCAGGCTCTCACTAGCTGGCAGGGCAGGTTGATCTCTCGTGGAGGCTAAGTCCTTTTAGCTCCGAGATGGATTCCGCTGTCAGGCTCTCACTAGCTGGCAGGGCAGGTTGATCTCTCGTGGAGGCTAAGTCCTTTTAGATCCGAGATGGATTCCGCTGTCAGGCTCTCACTAGCTGGCAGGGCAGGTTGATCTCTCATGGAGGCTATGTCCTTTTAGCTCCGAGATGAATTCCGCTGCCAGGCTCTCACTAGATGGCAGGGCAGGTTGATCTCTCGTGGAGGTTAAGTCCTTTTAGCTCCGAGATGGATTCCGCTGTCAGGATATCACTAGCTGGCAGGGCAGGTTGATCTCTCGTGGAGGCTAAGTCATTTTAGCTCCGAGATGGATTCCGCTGCCAGGATCTCACTAGATGGCAGGGCAGGTTGATCTCTCGTGGAGGCTAAGTCCTTTTAGCTCCGAGATGGATTCCGCTGTCAGGCTCTCACTAGCTGGCAGGACAGGTTGATCTCTCGTGGAGGCTAAGTCCTTTTAGCTTCGAAATGGATTCCGCTGTCAGGCTCTCACTAGATGGCAGGACAGGTTGATCTCTCGTGAAGGCTAAGTCCTTTTAGCTCCGAGATGGATTCCGCTGTCAGGCTCTCACTAGATGACAGGGCAGGTTGATCTCTCGTGATAGCCCAAGTCCCTTCACCCCGAGGCAGTCTCGTCACCCAGGCTCCCATTAGCTGGCTTGACAAGTTGACCCCTCAGGGAGGCCAAGCGTTTTTCGCCCCGAGGCCGCCTCGTCACCCAGGCTCCCATTAGGTGGCTTGACAGGTTGACTCCCACGGGAGGGACCAAGTATTTTTCGGCTCAAGACCACTCCGCGAATACGTTGGGTTGGATGTTTCTTTCCGAGCTTGTGCCAACCTCGAAAAGAGCAGGGATTGTGTACAACCCCGTATTCGCGAAGAGTGAGCCCCAAATAAGGTAAGCGCGTTTCTAAGCTTTTTGGAGATTTTGAACTCTCGGTGGCCAATTTTGGCTTTGGCTCGGAAACATACTAGTAGGGGGAGAAAATATTTCTCCCCCCAAGGCACTCTGGAGAAGCCGGCCCCAGGCCGCCTAAGCCGCCTCAGCCCGGCCCCAGGCCTCCTAAGCCGCCTCAGCCCGGCCCCAGGCCGCCCAAGCCGTCTTGCCAGACCGCAGGCCACCCAAGCCGTTTTGCCAGACCGCAGCCGCCAGCTCGCCAGGCCGCAGCTCGCCTTGCCCCGTCTCGCCAGACCGCCGCCTCGCCCAGGCTGCCGTCTCGCCGAGGAGGCCAGCTCGCCAAGTAGGCCAGCTCGCCAGGCCGCAGCTCGCCTTGCCCCGTCTCGCCAGACCGCCGCCTCGCCCAGGCTGCCGTCTCGTCGAGGAGGCCAGCTCGCCAAGTAGGCCAGCTCGCCAGGCCGCAGGTCGCCCAAGCCAGCTCGCCAGGCCGCAGGTCGCCCAAGCCATCTTGCCAGACCGCAGGCCGCCCAAGCCGTTTTGCCAGACTGCAACCGCCAGCTCGCCAAGTAGGCCAGCTCGCCTTGCCCCGTCTCGCCAGACCGCCGCCTCGCCCAGGCCTCCCAGCTCGCCTGGCCTAGTGCTCGCCCAGCCTAGCCCGCCTGGTTTGAGGGACTACCCCTGGTGGACTGCAATTAGCCGCTTAGAACATCGGGATTTGGCTGTTGGCAGGCCATTTTGGGGGCATTTCAGTAATTTCAGAGCAGTGAAGGTTGGTTATTTGCAGACCATTCCCAGTAAACTATAAATAGACCCCCTTGGGTGCCTTTGGAGGGGGACTTTTCCTTGCTTCCTCCTCCCTTAGCTTCTTCTTGGTAGAGTAGAGAGAGCTCCTCCAAGGCACCCTAGCTCGAGCATTGGCTAGGGAGGGGAAGTGCTCAGACAGCCTTCCGGGTGTGAGGTGGGACCTCCGCGCTAGAGTCGAGGATCTGTTTCTAGCTACTTGATCTTTGGTCCGTGACGTTCCTCCGGGTGCAGTAGGTGTGAGGTCACCCCTTTCTAGGGATCCCGAACTCCACAAAGACAGAATTTCTGGTTTCAACAAAATGTTGCGGGATGTTGACCTAATCTTTATTGCAGTTTACATAATATCAACTGTTCAATAATTTGAGATATGAGAATATAAAGAGTATCAACAATTCCAATTTGATTTATTTGTTCAGGTGTTCATGTTAAATATTGTGAGATGAAATAAATAAACCCAAGAAAAAAAATAAAACGAACTCAAAATAAAAGTGTGGACTCATGCTCCTGCTGCAGAGAATGAGAATTTCAACAAGGGGGTCCCAAACCGTTCACGAAGTTTGAGAAACATGTAGTTATAATTCATTGGCTTTGATCTCGTGTACTCTTATGGTATAATAATGGAGACACTAGTAAAATAAGCAAGATTACAAGAGTTAAGTAAAGAAGATGTCGCATTATATCGTGCTGAATATAACGATAGTGTTTCCTTTAAAGATTTTGAAGAAGCTATGAGTAAAAAAGAAGGTGTACTTGGCAGGGTAAAAAATGGTTGCAGTTATCTCAACTAAATTTATATATGTAATCTCCACAAAAATTAATTAAACCAGTTAGTTCTCTTGTCAACTTTCTCATCTTTCAATCAAAAAAAAATTAAAACATCTTCATCTTCCCGAGCCCTTTTCTTTCTCATCGAACACCATTTTTGACGTATAAGTAGTCAAAATTCATTGTCTTCACGAGAGAAATCCAAATTCATCATTTATTTACCCAAAATCCATGGGGGGGGGGGGGGGGGGGGGGGGGGGGGGGGGCTGTCGCCCCCTTAGATCCGCCCCTGACCCCAATCATCCACGACCGACCAGCCTCATTTGTTCCTCACAACCGCAATAATATGTCCGCAAGAGCCCACTGTCGGCATATCGACCGTCCGCCGTCGTAGCTTGTAGTTGCCTGCCGGCAAACGAAAGGCCTGTGGCCGGCCTCCCGACTAATGCACCTCGCAACTGGTATCCACGCAGGCCATGTTGCGCCTCACGACGGCGTACCCTCGGCCGCGAGGCCCGTAGCAGGCTTCCCGGCCGGCCTCGGCCGCGCCTCGTGGCCGCCCATCCGCTGTCGTGTCTCCCGACCACCCGTTCGTGGCCACGAGATGTGGACGACCTCCAGAACTGCGTGCTCGCAGCCGCCCTCCCGGCCGACCGCTGCTGTGCGTCCGCATCCGCAAGGCCCAGGGCCGGTTGCCACCTCTTCGCGACCGACACTCGCGGTCGTGGCCGACCCACCTCTGGCCGTCGCTCCTCCTCCCCAGACGACCTCCCGCCTCCGGGGACTCATCGCCGACCACCACCACTAGTCGACCCTTCTCCGTCGTTTGATCGTTGCCACGCGATCTCCGCTGTCTGATGTGCGGGTAACCGCACGCATAACCACTGGCGTAATCACCCAATATGGTGGTGTGAATAACCGTACGGGTGTGCGCGTAGTAATATTATAAAAATATAATTAAAATGCTCATTATAAATTATAAAGTTCTGGCCTTAGAATACCAATTAAGGTTGTTACAGTATGCAGATAGCCGCATAACTAACGTAACCATCACCGAGGCTTATAAATATAACTCCCGGGTCTCCTTCATTTCCTCCTCTCACTTCTCCTTTTACGCGCTTGAGAGCTACACCAACATTTCCTTCTCTTAGCGAGGATCTTCATCCATCTTCATCCATCAATGTGCGTCCCCGCAAACGTTCTACTCTGTGAGCACACTACCTGCCATAACAAGCAACCTGCGAGCAACGTTTTCAGCACTCAGTGCCCTAAAGTCAATCGCAGCTCTCTCCGCTTCAGACTCTATTGCGCGTAGTAGAAGGCAAGCAACATATACAAAGACAAGAATGCGTCGTTCCAGCTTCCGTGCACAAGCTGAAGACCACAAAGTCTCATCCAGAGCGTGGCGCTTTTCACCGCAGTCAAGAAAAATACTTAGCTTCATGAGTGGTAGCCTGTCACCCTCTGGACGCTCCTCTCTCCCTCTCCGAACAAGTTGTAACAAGAAGCGGCATGCTACCCTCGCATTCTCAAAAAGCTATGTACAACACTAACCAAATAGTGGAAGTTTGGTCGACGCAGTCACATCCACATGATTTTTTTTCACTCCTTTTTGGGGTTTTCTACGTTAACAAAACTTTCTTGTCAGCCGTCTCATTTCTCTATTACTGATTGCATGCTCGATCACCCTAGGGCTATGACGGTCCAATCTAGACCAATTTATATATAGGAACCTCGAGTGAGCCGCCAGGTTGAAACTTCGAAACACTACCTTCTCTTCTTCTACTCACCTGCTCTGCCCCAACCCCTCGTTTATCTCTTTTAAGTATTTTTGTCTTTGTTAGCCACAACCCTCCTTTTTCAGTTCCATGTAAGTAGCAATCACCCCTTTTCATATTTTCTTCTTCAACTCACTCGATGTAAGCAGGCTAAGCAGCAATGGCCCCCTCTTAAGTTCTCTATAATAGAAGTTGGAGAACTGAAAAATAGATTTAAATGGTGTTGCCGGTCACTCGTCTTTTTCCCCAGTTCATAGAATCGGACCGCCTTAGCTCGGAGTCGAGTCGGGAGCGCAATCAGCTAAAAAACTGCAGCTATGCGCAAGAGACGTTTTTGACATGAAAAATCCGGAAAGGGTGAAAAATCACGTGGCTAGAACTATGCCAAGCCAAAATCCACTAGCTTCTTAGAGTGTTACAAAGATTGGTTTGATCTCGGAGGGCGAGAGACCGCTACTCCATGACAAGTACAGTAAATGAGGAAAAATAACTAAGTTTTTGGAGCCTCGATGGAAATGCTCCGGCTTTGAGACGACACTAAGCTCGTGTAACTTTGATGAAAGCGTTCTGGCTAGAAAATATTCAAAGTCCACATAGCTTCTGACAATTGCACTCTCGTTGATGCGAAGCCTAGATGAGAGCACTCTCGCGGAGGCGGTTGACGTCACTTGAGGAGTGAGAACCGTAACGCAAAGAGAAGTCTAGATGTAGCGCTCTCGGATACTCAGAGCATTGATGAGAGCGCTCTCGTGAAGGAGGTTGACGTCACTTGAGGCGTGATGCGTCTATGGCGTAAGGAGAAGAGCGGAGCGAATTACTGAGCGGAGAATCGGCCTAAGTCCACAATATCGCCGGAAAACCTCAGAGATCTCTCTTGCCTCAGAAGTTGCTTGACTTGAAATGAAGGTCTACAGACCTATTTATAGTCTTCTGGAGGGGCGCATCAGTAATTGCGTCGGGGAGTGATTTGTGCTAGCAAATGACGTTGTTTCATTTCGATCACGCAGATCACCATTTTTGTGGAAATGATTGTAGTGCCCCTTCCCCCGGGTAGTTCGGGAGGCCCAGACAAGGTTCCTGGAGGCGGCTTGCGGGCTTGCTTGCAGTGATGAGGATCACCGACAACGTGCGGGTGCGTCGCACTCGCGCCTTGCACGTGTGCGGGTTGCATGCACGTGCTCCTCACGTGTCGGTCGCGTGGGTGCATGTGCTGGTCGTGCGTGTCCGGGCACAGACATGATGCATTCGATTGGTCTACCCGGGCACTTATGGTTCTTTGCGTGCTGCTGGACCGGTTGGGATCACTTTTACTTGAATCATCTCGGCTCAAAAATTTCAAGGGGATCCTCTCAAATGTTCGCAAATTTTTGCGAGTCATTGTCCACAAAGCGATAAGTGCGAAATTTTCTAGCATCTCCCAGGACATTCGAGTCATCAGAAGATCTCCTGGCATGATCTGTGAGATATTGGCAAGATATTGAGACTTATTCAATGAGGGTACATGTGATGGTGTAGGAGAAGGGGGGCCACACATGGTCTTGGCTGCGACCGCGCGTGCGTGACATTTGGCGTGAGCGCGGCGCGGGGAGGTCGGCGAGCGGGCGCGTCCGCGTGCATGGGGAGACCTGCACGGGTGAGGGGCATACTCAGCGCGGGTGTGGCCGCGCGCACGGGGAGACCCGCATGGGTGCACGGGTGCAGGGCGTCCCGCGTGCGGGTGTGGTCGTGCGCGAGGGGCGCCCCATGCGGGCGCCCGGGGTTTCCTGCATTCGTGCCCGGGGGTCGTTTCGTGCCCACACCTCTCTCCATGCATGTTGTTCGACTTTCGTGGCTTGCTCTAGTGCTGACACCCGTTTTTCTTTGCAGGTGCCGAAAAGTGCCCCACGCGCACAGTCGATGCGTCTTCCGTCAACTTTGAATTTTTACAGCGTCAGTAGTAGGAGGAAGTGCTTTGGTATTTTTGAGGACGTGGAGGTTGTTATCTCATCCCCTCTAGAGCGTGTTCAGCGCCCTCCTCTGGGCAATCTTGTGATTACGACGGGGTGCTTGAAATCGGGCTTCCAAATCCCTCCTGCCGAGGAGGCGATCACCATTTTCCGATTTTGTGTCGTTCCTGTGACACAATTTTCCCTTGCGGGGCTTACGAGGATCATTGGGCTTCTTTGCTTTTTCTGTGAGCATGGTTACCAGATGTCGGTCCGCCTCTTTCACGAGTGGTGCGAGGTCCACCTTGGCCCAGACGACCATGTCGAAGTCCGGAGCAACAAAAGGTGGTTGCTGTTTGAGAACAAGACTGATCATCGCTATGGTGGGACGTTGTATGAGTTTGTTAGGAACCAGTGGGTACTGTCCGAGGTCTGGAATGACCCTCCAAACTGCTGCCGCCGCTTGAAGGAGGAGGAGAATTCCTTTACTTCGCAATTTGGCTTTGAGGATCCGCGTGAGCTTGATGCGATACTTTTCAAAATCAGCGCGTTTGTTGTCGAGAAGCAGCTTGTTCTAGCAGGCCTTTCAATAGATATAGAGCGGATCTGTGTCGCATCCCTAGGGCAAAGAAATAAGAGGAAGCTAGACTTTTTGCAACGACAGTTAGAAGGTGGATTGCCTTTGGCTTAACTCAAGATCTTCATTGATGTTGCCGACGACTACCCAGATGGCCTGATGGCTGATATGCCGCTAGTGGATACTGAGGAGGTACCAGAGGTTCTTGCAATCACGTTGGCTTCTTGAGTGGTCCCGAAGCCGTCCTCAGATTCGGATATGGGGAAGGAGCAAGAGTGCTCCGCTTACCACGTGCTTTTCAATAAGGTATGTTGGTTGCCCCCGATATTTTTTTTTCTTTTGCCTTGCGTTGTGCAAGACAACAGTTTGTGTTCTGTGCTTGCAGCTTAATGAGGCTCATGATATCACACTCTCGTGGAATATCACCTACGTGTCCATGAAGGGCGATTTTCTTTCTCTGCGGGCGAAGCTGGCCGTGTCTAAGGAGTCACTAGCAGAGGCCTGGAGGAAGAAGAAGGAGGTTGCTTCTTGGTTGGTCAGCGCCGAGTCCTAGTTATCCTCTTCTCAGTCTGAGGTGGAGTCTCTTCGGGCCAAGTTGAGCACCACCAATTCTATGATCTGGGCTCTTTATTGGAGGTTGTATTCAGCAGAGGTCTCTCTCGTGGAGATCGAGTGGCTGAGGGAAGATAATGATTGGCTGATTTATGAGCGGGAGGAGGTTGAGGCCGTCCGTGCGATTGCGGTGGCCGAGTATAGAGCTTCTCATGACTTTGAGGTGGAACGGTCTTGTATCACAGAGGAGGCGCGCTCCGAAATGATGGTGATAGAGGTCGATCCACTCATGGAGGATGAGCGCGAGGGCGTGTACTGCCTAGGCTTTGGCAAGGGGTTTCAAACTGCTTGGAGGTTTCCAAAGCGCGACGCTCTAGGCGTTGAGGATGCTTCAGGCAACGAGGATGACGCTGTCGCAGAGGAGTGACCTTGGGGACCTCTGATTCCCCTAGTTTGTTTTGCTTCATTTGTTTTTGATTTGTAGGCATGCTTCTGCAAGATTGCATGTTTTTTTCTTTTTATGATGATGTAGCCCCTAGGGCATCTTTTTGTTTGAGTAGAGACCTTTTTTTTGTTTTTGGATCTGTTTGCTCTGATTGTGTTTTTGGTGCGCGTATTCTTCTAGGTAGATTTGCGCTTTACTTGAGCGATGTTCGCTTACTCGCGTTGTCGGGAGGGCTGTAGATGTTTTAATATCTAGGCGATGAGCCTTTTCTTGCTTGTGCTCCTGAAGTACCAGGGTTCGCTCAAGTAGGAGTGATGAAGATCCCTTGTATGCTCATGCCCTTGGAAAACCGCGGTTTGCCCCGGAGGTGGTCATAAGGAAACTTTGCTTGTTAGAGCCTCTGGAGAATCGGGTTTTCCCAAGAGAAGGTACAAATGAACCTTTGTCCATCTCGCCTGAGAGGACCAAGGACTGTCCGGATAGAGGTGGCGAAGAACCTTTGTCCATTCGCGTCTTAGGAGAACCGGGATTCGTCCAAGTGAAGGTGCAGATAAACCTTTGTCTATCTTTCCTGGGAGGACCAGAGTCCATCTGGGTGGAGGTGGCGAAAAACTTTTGTTCGTTCGTGTCTCATGAGAACCGGGTGTTCGTCCAAGTGAAGACGCGAATAAACCTTTGTCCATCTTGTCTGGGAGGACCGAGGTCCGTCCTGGTGGAGGTTGCAAAAAACCTTTGTTCGTTTGCACCTTAGGAGAACCAGGATTCGCCCAAGTGAAGGTGCAGATGAACCTTTGTCTATCTTGCCTGGGAGGACCGGGGTCCGTCTGGGTGAAGGTGGTGAAGAACCTTTATTCGTTTACACCTCAGGAGAACTGGGGTTCGCTCAAGTGAATGTGCAAATGAACCTTTGTCCATCTCGCCTGGGAGAACCGAGGTCCGTCTGGGTGGAGGTGGCAAAAACCATTGTTCGTTCATGCCCCGACAGAACCGGGGTTTGTCCGAGTGAAGGTGCAGATGAACCTTTGTCCATCTCGCCTGGGTGGACCGGGATCCATCCGGTTGGAGGTGACGAAGAACCATTGTTCGTTCGCGACTAAGGAGAACCAAAGTTCATCCAAGTGAAGGTGAATATGAACCTTTGTCCATCTCGTCTGAGAGGTGCATATAGACCTTTGTCCGTCTTGCTTGGTAGGATCGGGGTCCATCCGGAAGGTGCAAAAACGCTTTCGCAAGTCTCGTCTGAGGTGCAAAAAGTCTTTCTCCAGTCTCACCTGAGAGCTGCAGAAAGGCTTTTGCCAATCTCGACATGCGATGATCTGTTTGCAGTGGAAGAGAAATAGATGATGTATTGCTGAAAAGAAAGATACATAGGCTCGCGAGTCTACCTTCACGGATTATTCTTCAAAACAAAAATATGGAAAGCAATAAACAGTAGGGGCGCGCCGGCCTAGGCATTGTTTAAACTTCCTGCCCCTGGACCTGCCCGGAGTGCGCTTGGTGAATGTAACATAGTTATGTCATCCTTTGATCGCCTCGTGCGATATCTATCCTGCCCGAGGTGACGAACTTTAATGATAGGTGTGGAATGTAGGGTATTGCCTCGAAAAATGTCTGGAGTGGCCTTCCAAAAATCGCATTGTACACGGAACTAGATTCGACTACCATGAACTAGATGTCCTGGGTTGCTTGCCTCAGGAATTCCCCTAGAGTGACAGGGAGGGTGATCGTTCCCCATACAGGCATGTGCACATTGTCGAATTTATACAATGGCTCGGTTACTGGCTCTAGGAGTTTATGCGGTATCCTCATGCTGAGTAGCATGGATTCAAACAAGATATCCACCGAGCTCCCACTGCTGATCAATATCCGCTTGAACCTGAAGTATGGGTCAACGATTCCTGCGTTGATGACAAGGGGGTCTTGGTGTGGCGTGCACACACTTTTTAGGTCCTCGTCCCTAAAGTTGATGACGACCTCTTCTTGCGGCCTCGAGTCCTCGGGGCTCCTCTCGTGTTGTGCGGCAGAGAGGATTCAGAAGGGTGAGCCGACGATGGTCTCGACCTCTCCGATCATTTGTCTGCCCCCTTGCGCGCTTTGGTGTGGCGAGGGCTGCTCTTGCCCCGGTTTGTATAGTGGGGACTGATTGGGTACTTGGTTTTACAAGTATCTTCCTAGATGCCCTTGCCCGATGAGGCGCTCTATCTCCTCCTTTAGCCGAGCACAGACTTTCGTGTTGTGCCCGCTCCCGAGGTGAAACTCAAAGTATTGCATTTGGTCTCCTCGGTTCGGAGGTAAGGACTTCGGGCATTGTAGCATGACAGAGTCTTGGATGGCCATGAGTACTTGGGCCTGGGAGATATTCAACGGGGTAAATTCTCAGTGCCGACAGGGGTCTTGGTCTTGGCGTGAAGTGACGCGGTGGTCGTCGCTCCGACGATGTGCTGGAGGTGCAGGTTCCGACTCCTTCTTTTGCTTGGAAGACCCTTCAAATTGCTGGCGGTGGTCTTTGATGAATTCGTCGACCACAATTTGTGCCTCAACCCGGTGAACGAGGTCGGCATAGCCAGGGACCGTTTACCTCATCAGGGTAGAGTAGAATCCGCTTGGGCAGAGTCATCTGAGGAAGATGTCGTAGAGAAGCTCTGGGTCGATTTTGGGATTTGTCGCGCCTCGGTGGTGAAACAATGGAAAAAATCCTTGAGCGATTCCCCCTTGTTCTGGCGGATGCCAGAGAGATGCGAGGGGTCTCTGGCGATCCTTCGGTTGGTTATGAAATGATCGACGAAGAGATGGGTGAGCTCCTTGAAGTTGTGGATTTTCCCCTCTCGCAGGGAGTAGAACCAGGTGTATGCTTGCCCCTTCAGAGTCGCGAGGAAGACTTGATACAACAGTTGGTCCAACGCCTAAAGAGGCACATGATTGTTTTGAAATGATTCACATGCTCCAACGGGTCCTCTCCACCATCGAAGTCCTCGAAATACGGTAGCTTGAACCTGCGCGGGACGGGGTGTGCCAAGACTTGGGGGGGGGGGGGGGGCGTGAACGGGGATCCATGGTGAAAGGGGCACCATGCGTTTACGGGGAGACACCGATCCTGGGCATACTCCTCAATCATTTCTATGATCTCCAGGCGGGTGAGTATTTGGTTGCCTTGGGCATCTACCTCCATCGGCCGAGGATCAGGGTAAGTGTCATCTTGGGGCTCTGGTCTCGAGCGACATGCATAGAGCTTGCCTCATCAGAGAGTTCTTCAGCAGAGAGATCCTTCGGGCAATCCGCACCCTGACGAGGGACGTGCTCTGGTGCTGCTCCCGGGCATGCGTTTCCTGCGCGATAAGGGTTGGACACTTTCATCCTTTGCAAAAGGGTGAGCATTTCAGTCCGACGCTCCTCCATCAATCAGACACGTTCTTCTATCACACCGGTGGGAATGACAGTGGTGGTCGTTCCATTGGGTAGCGGAGCGTTGCCCGCGGGCGAGTCTGTCATGCCTATTTCGGGGCGTTCTTCGGGGGCTGCACGCTTGGTGGTGCGCGCACTCCTTGTCATTGATGTTGGTTGGGAAATACTGAGTTTTGTTAGAGCTTCTGAAAACACCTTCCCACAGACGACGCCAAATAGTTGTGGGTCACCTGACTTTTTCGCCGGTCCGGTGAATCAGACTGCCTTAACTCGGAGTCGAGATGGGCGCACAATCAGTTAAGAAAGCCGCAACAATGGACAAGGAACGTTTTTGACGTGGAAAACCTGAAAAGGGGAAAATCACGTGGCTGGAACTATGGCGAGGCAAAATCTACTAACTTCTTGGAGTGTTACAAAGATTGGTTTGATCTCGGAGGGGGACAGATCGCTACTCCGTTATAAGTACGGTAAATGAGGAAAAACAACTAAGTCTTCGGAGCATCAATGGAAGCGCTCCGGTCTTGAGATGACACTGAGCTCGCGGAACCTTGGTGGGAGTATTTTGACTGGAAAATATTCTAAGTTCACGTAGATTCTGACAGTTGCGCTCTCGTTGATGAGGAGCCTAGATGAGAGCGCTCTCTTGGAGGCAGTTGACGTCACTTGAGGCGTGAGAGAACCGTAGCGCAAGGAGAAGTCTGGATGTAGCGCTCTCATTGATTCAAATCCTAGATGGGAGCGCTCTCGCAGAGGCGGTTGACGTCACTCGAGGCGTGAGGAGTCTGTGACACAAAGAGAAGAGCGGAGCGAATTCCTGAGTGGAGAATCGGCCTAAGTCCACGATCTCGCCTGAAAACCTCATAGCTCTCTCTTGCCTCTGGAGTTTGACTTGAAATGAAGGCCATGAGCCTATTCATAGTTTTCTGGAGAGGCACGCCAGTAATTGCGTCAGAGAGTGATTTGTGTTGGCGAATGATGATGCTCTGTTTCGATCACGCGGAAAACCATTTTTGCGAAAATGACCCCCCTCCCCCCGGGCAGTTTGAGCAACATCTGGAGGCGGCGACGGCGACGGCGGGGCCGCTGGCGGCGCGCGCGCAGCGCGCGGGGTGCGGCCTCCCGAGGGCGCGGCTTGGGGGGCCGCGCTGGTGGTGCATGATCTGGCCGTGCGTGCCAGGTCGCGGGCCTGGCATGCTCGCTTGGTCTTCGCGGGCGCTTACAGTTCTCTGCGTGCCGCTGGACCGATTGGGCTCACTTTTACTTGCCACTAGACCAGTTGAGCTCACTTTTACTTGAACCATTTCTGCTTGAAAATTTCACGGGACCCTATCAAATGGATTTGGGGCTAGTTGGAAAATTTTATATTGAGAAATCAATGGTGACTTTAGAGTTGTCAAAAATCTTTTTTTTGAAAAGGTTGTGTATTGTTTGAAAAACCTTCATTTAAATACTTTTTATATTTTTTTTTACATTTTGTAGTTAGAATTATAATTTTTTCTTTTTTATAATGCACGTCGAGGGAAAAAATGCGCTCAAATGCGAAAATGCGCCCCTGAGGAAAAAAGTTGCGCAAAAGATGAAAATGTGTGTCCAGGTAGAAAGTGCGTTCAGACGGAAAAATGCGCTCCTGCATGAAAAATGCATGCTCCGACAGTAATGCGCGGCCGAGCGAAAAAATTCGCGCCAAGTCGGAGATGCATGCCCGGGCGAAAAATGTTCATCCGGCAGAAAATGCACTCCCGGGAAAAAATGCGCGCCAAGGCAAAATGCGTGTCTGCGCGAAAAATGCTTGCCGGGGAGGAAAATTGTGTGTCAGGGAGGAAAATGCGCACCCGAGAGAAAAATAAACGTCTGGGAGAAAAATAAGCCCTAGGACGTAAAAAAGCGCACTCAGGCAGTAAATGCACGCACGTGCAATAAATGCGCGTTAGAGCGAAAGTGTGCGTATAGGCGAAAAAATGCACGCCCGTGCGAAAAATGCGCGTATTGGCGAAAAATGCACATTTTGGCGAAAAAAGCGCGCCAGACCAAAAAATGTGCGCCTGAGCGGAATAATGCTCTCCCGAGCAAAAAAATGTGTGCCCGGGCAAAAAATGCACGGGCAAAAAATGCGTGCCCGAGCATAAAATATGTGCCTGAGAAAAAATAGGGCGTTTGAGCGGTAAATGTGAGCCCAGACGGAAAAAACACATTGGGGCAGAAAATGCGAGTCCAGTCAAAAAATACGCAACCACGCGAAAAGTGCACTTTTCGGTGTCCGGGAGAAAGAATACGCGACCAGTGAAAAAATTTGCGGACAAACGGTAAAATATGCTTTAGGATGAAAAATTCGCTCATTAGAAAAATGTGTCCGAAAAAAAATGCATGACATGTCAAACAAATTTGCTCTTAACAAACGGACATTTATGAAAAGTCGGTTTTTAAAATGCTATTAACTGAAATTAGTGTTTTCCAGTCTTTTTGAAAGGCTTTCAAAACACTATTTTTCTGAAAAGCTGTTTTGACACAGCTGCGCAAACCAATACTAATAAAACTCAGTATTTCCCACCACCACCCCCCACCATCCCAAAGGCGTTCATGAACTGTAATAGTCTTCGATCATAATTTATCTATTTTGTCATTTATTATGAAAAATTCTCACTTGTATCTTATTTTTATTAGTGCCCGAATTTTACAAAAATCGATCGTTCGTTGTCAATGGTCAACTCTTGTGAACATATAAAATGTAACAGATGATTATAGATTGTACATGTAATAATTTCTCACTCTATTTATTAATTAAAAAATATCCAACTTGGTCATCAGAGTAGAGGGGTTCGTGTCCGCCTCTTAGGCTTCGTTTGGGGGACTTATTTTCATCGGTCAAGCGGTTACGATCGCATGAACCGGATCTTAATTAAAGTCTAGTTCATGCGGTCGTAACCGCTTGACCGGTGAAAATAAGTCTCCTCAAACGATATCGGGCATACTGCATTATTCACTGATATCGTTGTTGAATTTTGATATAGCGGAAAGCGGGAACCAGACGCAGGAACACACAACACTCCTGAGCAAGTAAACTAGAAGCAAAGAGCAAAAGCAAGAATCTTGTACTATTGAAAAATCTTCTTTACAATGGCAGGCATATATGCCGAGACATGTTTGCCAAAGAATCTGAAGAAAACAGAAAATTACAACACAATCAAATCGCGTGGACTCAATGAGTAACCGCCGGAACTGCTGCTAACTGCTGAATGAGTCCACTCGGGTCGCCAGGTCGCGAGACCGCAACAAACTGCGCGGACTACCCGTTATTCCAGTGTTGAAAAGAACTCTGTCCGCCGAACTGCAGACCGCCTGACTGCGAGGTCGCTTTGTCGCCAGAACGCGAGCACTGCTGCCACCAACTGAACAAGCCCCCAGAGGCGGACAGTTTATTGAACAAAAGAGAAAGTTGAAGAAGAGTAACCGCTGCTAGTCGCACACGACCTATAGTAACCGCCTGTTGTAGCCGCCAAGTTCGCACTAACTCAGAACCAAATCCTTGGTCCTTTAGCGTTGTCTGCGCAACCTGCACAACAAGTAACCGGTTAACCTCTTCAACCCAGACGGATACCAAAATCCAGTTCGCAACAACTTAAACGTGAGAAGGCTTACTGTTTATTCAGTTATAAATGAAGTGCCAGGAGGTCCTATTTATAGGCGCGGAGAGCAGTGTGGTCACTGCCCTAGTTGATAGAATCACCACCTCAGCTCGCAACAAGCATCAAGAAGTCTGCCTAGTCCACAAGGACAGTCAGACACAGGCCAGCCCGCCTGGCACCAAGGCTAAAAGCCAGTCCGTAACCCGACAGACACCGCACCAGTCCGCACGTTGCACTGCACGTGGCCACATCAACAACCCACATAATGCACCCGTCCGCACTCTACACGCGAACACAACAATAGCTCGCACATCCCGCGGACACCACACCAACCCGCAACACAAGTTCACGACCAATAGGCACAATGCCCAGTCAACCAGCGAACATTGCAGACTCTGCGAGCAACCTTGACTTGTCAGATTGTGACCAAGTCCATCAATCAACCAAACACGACGCGAGCTCGACGGACAAGGATCCAGTCCGCCAGCTCTCAAGACATTTCGCCAATCAAGCGAACTCGATAATCACCAACCGCATCACCGGAGGTCAAGGGCATGAGCCAACGCCGATCTCCAAACATAGTCCGCTACAAGCGGACTCCACGAGCTCAACAAGTGTCTGCCCTACCCGCGAAATCACCCATATCCGCAAGGAACTTCAGGGAACAAGACAACCTGGCTGGTCGCCAACATCAGACCGCAAACACCAGACCGCCTAGGCCGCACGGTCTGCTTGATCAACCTCCCACTTCACTTCATAATTTTCAACACTCCCCCTTGAAGTGAGAAGTGGTGAGAAAGCCCGGCAGTCCCCGTAACCGTGTAAACAGCAACGACTTCGTGATGATGTCCGCGATATTGTCCTCACTCTACATATTCTCCACCATAAGAGATCCCTCCAACACCTTCTCCCGAATGAAGTGATGCTCAATCTCTATATGTTTGCTCCGTGCGCGACAAACTGGATTATTCACCAGTTTCAGGGCACTTTCATTATCATCGCACAGCAGAGTAGGACCACGCACTTCTTCATAGACGTCCTCTACTAGTCTCCTGAGCCAGATGACTTCCCGAGCTGTCAAGGCTGAAGCCTTGTCTGCTTCCGTAGTAGAGACGAATACCGAGTTTTGCTTCTTGCCACACCAAGAGATACTGCCTGATCCACATGTGAAGACATAACCAGATGTTGACTTCAGATCGTTTGAATCTCCCCCATAATCAGCATCCGAGTATCCTTGAAGAGTAGAACCCGTGCCTCTCCTATAAAGGAGACCCATATCAGAAGTGACCTCCACGTACTTCAGGATGTTCCTTGTCGACATCAGATGAGGCTTCCTAGGTTCCGCCATATACTGACTTACTCGGTCAATCACATAAGCAATGTCAAGCCTTATAATCGTCAAGTAAATAAGACTCTCAACCAGAGCCTGAAACACGAGAGGATCAGGAAGAATCCTCCCCTCATCCCGCCGATGTTTGATGCCCGAATCAAACAGAGTAGAGCTACTCTTCCCCTCCCGCATGCCGAATCGCTGAACGATCCGTTCCGCATAGCCCTTCTGGGACACAAGTATGCCGCTCTCTTTCCTTTCCACATCAAGTCCAAGGAAATGGTGAAGCTCACCCAGATCCTTCATTTCGAACCTTATATCTAGCTCTACCCTGAGCCTAGCTACCTCCTCATTGGAGTTTCTCGTGATGATCATGTCATCCAAGTACAACAGCACTAAGACCAGAAGCTCCCCTACTTCTTAATGCACAAGCTCGAGTCTAAATTTGAAGCAAGATAACCGCAAAGCTGGAGGTATTCTGCAATATTCCCATACCAGGCTCGAGGAGCCAGTTTTAAACAATAAAGGTCTTTCTGGAGCTTGCAGACGTAGCTAGGATGTTTTTCAGAAACATATCCGAGTGGCTGATCCATGAAGATGTCCTTGTTTATTTCCCCGTAAAGAAAGGCATTCTTTACGTCCATCTGCCACATCTTCCAACCTTGGCAAGCTGCCAAAGCCATCACCATCCGAACTGAAGTCATCTTTGCAACTGGGCTGAATGTCTCTTTATATTCTTCTCCGTACTGTTGAAAAAACCCTCGAACAACAGGGCTAGACTTGTACCTTTCAATGCTCCCATCTGCCTTCTTCTTCAGCTTGTAAACCCATTTACAAGTCACAAGAGTAGTACCATCAACATTGGGCAAAAGGTCCCAGGTTTCATTTTTTTTAGAGCAGCCATCTCCTCATCCATGACATCTTCCCACTCCTTGACTCCAGTGGCTTCATTAAAGCTAGAAGGCTCCCGCTCATCCAGGGGGCCTGCGAAGAAACAAGAGACAAAGCTCACCATGTTTCCTTCGCAATAATGAGCTGGTGGCTTGATGGTACTCTTTGATCTCAGAAGAGTCTGCTCCTTGCTCACCACCTCCACTGCTTCTTCAGAATCAGCTCCATTCCTGGGCACACTTGGAGCGTCGCTCCCCATGCTTTCTGAACCAGAAGCCTCTACCACAGAGCTTGAAACACCTAAAGCTTATGGTGACACAGACAACTCAACTTGAAGATCTTCACCAGCCTCCTTCCGACCTTCATCATACTTGCTCTCTGGTAACTCCATAGATGAGCTACCTCCATATGACATTAGCTCATCAAAGATAACGTCTCTTGAAACAACGAACTTCCTTGTCACAGGATCCATGCACTACCATCCCTTCTTCCGCTCATCGTAGCCCACAAAGACAAGCTTCCTCACCTTAGCATCAAGCTTGGTCCTCAGAGCATCTGAGACGTGAACGTAGCAGGTTGATCCAAACACCCGAAGGTGTTCAACACTGGGCTTCTCCTTGAACATCAGCTCATGAGGAGACTTCATATTGATCGGACTCAAAGGCATCCGATTGATGACATAAGTTGTGCAGGTCATTCCTTCCGCCAAAAGGACCTGGGAATATCCTTTATATTAAGCCAGCACTTGCATGTTTCCATCAAATGACAGATCTTCCTCTCCGCCACTCCATTTTGTTGTGGAGTATGAGCACATATAAGCTCTCTCTGGATCCCGTGCTTCCTGCAAAAGTTAGAGAACTCGTACGAAATAAACTCACCACCATTGTCCGATCTAAACTTCTTGATCTGCAGGCCAAACGGGCCCTCCACCAGCTCCTTGAACTCCACAAACAACAAGAAAGCATCTGACTTCTCCTTCATGAAATACACCAAAATGTATCTTGAGTAGTTATCAATCAGCACCAACATGTATCTGCTGCCTCCAGGACTAGCGGTAATAGTTGGCCCCATCAGATCACCATGAATACACTCTAATGTACCTTGCTCCTTGTTTGAGACTTGTCAAACAGAAGATGATGATGCTTTCCGAACTGAGACCCCGCACAAACATGGCCATCTCCGTAGTATGACAACTTCGGCAAGCCCTTCACAAGGCTTCTCATCGCCATAGCTTTCAACTTATCAATCCCTACGTGCCCTAGCCTTTCATGCCAAATAATAGCGCTATCATTGACCCTTATCCGATCAACATAAGAGCTTGTTGATAAAACAAATAAGTCTCTAACTCTTCTCCCTACATGGGCAACATTAGCCTTTATCGCTGAAACGTTGCGGAAAAACTTTACTTCTGTTGGACTAAACAGAACTTGATATCCTGCGTCAACCGCATTGGTCACAAAGAAGAGGTTATTCTTCATGTCAGGTACGTGATAGACACTCCTTAACGTGAGTGGACCCTGATCACTACCCACAGACACAACACCCTCCTTCTCTACTGCATAAAAAGTATTATCAGCTGTAATAATAGCTTCATTACCTGTGAACATCTGTAGAGAAGAGAACTTAGACTTGTCTCTTGTGAGGTGATGACCGCACCCAAAGTCCATGATCCATTCATCCTGGTAGTCGACGGAGGACAAGGCACTGACACAAGTGCCAGTCATAAATGCTCCTCCCTATCCAGCTTCCTCAGAACTAGAGCAAGTTTCTTCCTTGTCGACAACATTCCTAGGTTGCAGTTTGACCTTGCAGTCCCTTTTGAAGTGTCCTGGCTTGTTACACCTGTAGCACTTAAGCCACTCCTTCTTCTTCCAATCCTGCTTAGGGGCAACGCTCCCCTCTTGTTGATAAGAAGTTGAAGGGCCATCACCCAGAACAGTCTTCTTCTTCTCCCATTTCTTCTTCTTTCCTGTGAAGATATCTTCACTACCTCCTTCAGAGATAGTAACACCAGCCATCTGCCTAGCCAGACTCTCCTACGAAGCCAGCAGATTCTCCAACTCCAGCAAAGGTGGCTGAGTAGCCCAACCTTGAACATAAGTAACGAAGGCCACATACTCTTTCTGCAAGTCTAAGATTATGTGCCTCTTTAAACTGGCTTCAGAGATAGGCTCATCAGGGTCAAGCGCTGAGATCTCAGCGCAGAGATTCTTCATCTTGAGGAAGAACTTGGAGATGGATAGATCTCCTTGAGTTGCTCTGGCCAACTCATTTTTCAAGAACTATAGTTTAACTACGTTCTTCTTGTTGAACAACCCATCAAGGGAAGTCCAGATCTCCGCAGCAGATTGACATCCAAGGATATGATCAAAGAGTTCAAGTGATATAGCTCGCCTGCGAGCAAACTCCGCTTTCGCATTAGTCTTTCTCCAAGCTTTCACCTCATCAGTGCTGACACTAGCAGCAGTAGTAACCTCCTTCTTGTTGTCACCATTGACAACATCACACAGATCCTCACCAAGAAGATAACATCTCATACATGATTTCCACTTCTTGAAGTTAGTCGGTGTGAGCAGCTCGATTCCAAGACCCATTGCATACCCAGCTTCCATTGCAATAACTCTGGTTACTCACAGAAGCAACAAGCAAACTGAGGTTGGATTCACTGCTTAAGTCATTGTTCCCTCTGATACTACATTGAAATTTGATATAGCGGAAAGCGGGAACCAGGCGCAGGAACACACAACACTCTTGAGCAAGTAAATCAGAAGCAAAGAGCAATAGCAAGAATCTTGTACTATTGAAAAATTTTCTTTACAATGTTAGACATACATGGCGAGACATGCTTGCCAAAGAATCTGAAGAAAGCAGAAAAGTACAACACAATCAAACATCGCAGACTCAATGAGTAACTGCCGGAACTGCTACTAACTGCTGAAGGAGTCCGCTCAGGTCGCCAGGTCGCGAAACCGCAACAAACTGCGCATACTACCCGTTATTCCAGTGCTGAAAAGAACTATGTCCGCCGAACTGCAGACCGCTTGACCGCGAGATCGCCTAATCGCCAGAAGGCACAGTCTGCAGCCATCAACTGAACAAGCCGCCCAGAGGCAAACAACTTATTTAACAGAAGAGAAAGTTGCAGAAGAGTAACCGCTTCTAGTCGTAAATGACTTGCAGTAACTGCCTGTTGTAGCCCCCGAGTTCGCACTAATTCAAAACGAAATCCCTGGTCCTTTAGCGCTATCTACACAACCTGTATAATAGGTAACCTGTTAACCTCTTCAACCCGGGCAGATATCAAAATCCAGTCCGCAACAACTTAAACGCGAGAAGGCTTACTGTTCATTCAGTTACAAATGAAGTGTCGGAGGTCCTATTTATAGGCGCGGAGAGTAGTGTGGTCACCACCCTAGTGGATAAAATCACCACCCCAGCTTACAACTAGCATCAAGCAGTCCGCCTAGTCCGCGAGAACAGTCGGACACAGGCCAGCCCGCCTGGCACCAAGGCTAGAAGCCAGTTCGCAACCCGACAGACACCTCACCAGTCCGCACGTTGCTTAACATGCAGACACAATAACATCCCATATACTACACCAGTCCGCACGCTACACGCGGACAAAGCAACAACATCCCGCAGACACCACACCAACCCGCAACACAAGTCCACGACCAACAGACACAACACCCGGTCAACCAGCGGAATTTGCGGACACTGCGAACAACCTTGACTTGTCAGATTGTGACCAAGTCCAGCAATCAACCAAACACGACGCGAGCTCGGCAGACAAGGATCAAGTCCGCCAGCTCTCAAGATAGTTCGCCAATCAAGCGAACTCGATAATCACCAACCGCATCACCGGAGGTCAAGGGCATGAGCCAACGCCGATATCCAAACACAGTCCGCTACATGCGGACTCCGCAAGCTCAACAAAAGTCTACCCTACCTGTGAAATCACCCTTATCCGCAAGGAACTTCAGGAAACAAGCCAACCTGGCTGGTAGCCAACATCAGGCCGCAAACACCAGACCGCCCAGGCCGCGCGATCTGCCTGATCAACCTCCCACTTTCACTTCACAATTTTCAACAATTGTCAGACGATATCTACATATCGCGGGGCGATAGCATTCAATTAGCATGATCCCATCATTCCGGCGTGGTTACTGCAGAGTGGGCCACGTGGCAGGCTGAGGTGATTTCGCGTAGGCGATATCTACCTATCGCCTATCGCGGGGCGATAGTGCAAAATGTTTAAATAGGGTTAAATTTCGTGCATTTGAGGATACACACCTCCATGAGCTTTTGTGTAGTGAATACCACGCCTGATAAATCCGTGGAACCAGAAAAACTCATAAGAGTGCAAGCAAGTTCAAGAGCGAAGAAGAGATTGTTCGTGCTTTGCAACTCTGCTGACCTTTGCATGGATTCATCGTCGTTTTCAAGTGCTCTAAACCAGAGAGAGTTTTTTATTTCAGATTTCTATTTTGTAATTTTTCTTTATTCTTTGTAATCAGTAGAAAAATCGCCGCTTGTGCGTGACGACTAGGTCCGTGTGTGGCTTAGGGAGAAATTGCCGTCTTGTGTGCAACGACTAGGTCGTGAAGTGATCTAGGGGGAGGGTAGTAGCTGTATCTAGGGAGAGATATGCTTTAGCCTACCGGTCCTTGTGAGAAGGCCTGGTGAAAACTCAAAAGAAGTTTCTTATCTGTAGCCTTGTTTTCGAACTCTATTGGAATCTTTGTTTATATTTTTCATCACTTATGAAATAAAGTCATCATTTCATCTTCGTTAAATTTTCTAAGTGTTTGAAATATATTTCTGGTTCTGATGAAAAAATTTGCGGATACGCGGTAAAATACGCTTTAGGATGAAAAATTCGCTCTTAAGAAAAACACGTGTCCGAAAAAAAAAATGCATGACATGTCAAAAAAAAATTTCGTCCTAACGAACGAACGGACATTTATGAAAAGTCTTGTTTTAAAATGCTATTAACCAAAAATTAGTGTCTCAGGCTTTTTGGAAGAACGTGGATTCTATACACAGGTGTGTATAGAAAAAGTTATACACATTCTTTTTGACGGTTGGGATCTACAATACACTCTTTTCAGCGATTGGGATCTAAACTAAGTATGCACACCTATTTATATATACATCTTATAAATATATATGGTGATATACATTTTATAAATATATATGGTGATATACATTTTATAAATATATATGCTGGATTTAGAGTGAATCCGCCATGTGTCAGCATCCGAAAAGAATGTATAAAAAAAATTATACACGGATGTGTATAGAAATACTATTCTTTTTGGAAGGCTTTCAAAACTCTATGTTGACACAGCCGCGCAAACCAACTCTTGTGAACATATAAAATGTAATAGATGATTATAGATTGTACATGTAATAATATCTCACTCTATTTATTAATTAAAAAATATCCAACTTGATCATAAGAGTACCACGGTTCGTGTCCGCCTCTTAGGCTTGTTTGAAGGGACTTATTTGTAGGAAATCCGGGGTGCGAGAAGCAGAAATCCGAATATCGAATAACAAACACAGAACAAAAAACAGAGCAGTAACAAACACAAGATGTTACAGAGGTTCACCCAACACGGGCTACGTCCTCTCTCCCCTTCTTCTTCCTTCTTGTATTCACCAAAAGAAACAGATTACAAAGGTTGCAAGGATCAAATCCGATCCTACCTCTTCTCCTCTCTTCTGGACAAGAAAACCAAAGAAGAATACCTTCTGGATCGATCTCAACGAGATACCTCGTATCGCCTCCAAAGATTACGCGCCGCAGACTGCAATGAAGCCGTATCCCTAAATCGGGAAAAAACAACGTATATAAACGTCTGCCGGCCACCACGATCGTCGACCAAGCAAGACCGATCGACGATCGTCGATCGTCGACCCAAAAGGCCGGTCGACGATCGCGACCCCGATCGTCGACCCAAAGGGCCGGTCGACGATCGTCGATCGTCGAACCAAAGGGCCGGTCGACGATCGACGATCGTCGAACCAAAGGGCCGGTCGACGATCGTCGATCGTCGAACCACAGCGTTCGACGATCGCCGATCCAAAAAATTCACATCAGAAAAATTTGGTCCGGGGGCGTTGCCCCGAGCCCCCAACGGGGACGCTGTCCCCTGGACCCCTGCCCGCTGTCCGGTCAGCGGGACCTCCGCCGGGGGCTGCCGCCCCCGGACCCGCTGTCGTGGGTCCCAGAGATGTCGAGGGGGGATCACACTTCGATTCCTCTAGCTCACGTGGGCGAACCCGGTGTGAGAAACAAGAGGACCGGAAGTGTTCCACAACCCAACATTATTTTCACTGGTCAAACGGTTACAATCGCATGAACATGATCTTAATTAAGGTCTGTTTGATGCGGTCGTAACTGATTTACCGGTGAAAATAAGTCTCCCCGAACGATATCGGCGTGGTTACTGAAGAGTGGGCCACGTGGCAGGCTGAGGTGATTTCGCGTAGGCGATATCTACCTATCGCCTATCGCAGGGCGATAGTGCAAAATGTTTAAAAAGGGTTAAATTTAGTGCATTTGAGGATACACACCTCCAGGAGCTTTTGTGTAGTGAATCCCCAGCCTTATAACTCCGTGGAACCAGAAAAACTCATAAGAGTGCAAGCAAGTTCAAGAGCGAAGAAGAGATTGTTCGTGCTTTGCGACTCTGGTGACCTTTGCAAGAATTCATCGTCTTCTTCAAGCGCTCTAAATCAGAGAGGGTTTTTCATTTCAGATTTCTATTCTGTAATTTTCTTTATTCTTTGTAATCGGTAGAAAAATCGCCGCTTGTGCGTGACGACTAGGTCCGTGTGTGGCTTAGGAAGAAATCGGCGCCTTGTGTGCAGCGACTAGGTCGTGAAGTGATCTAAGGGGAGGGTAGTAGCTGTATCTAGAGAGAGATAGACTTTAGCCTACTGGTCTTTGAGAGAAGGACTGGTGAAAACTCAAAAGAAGTTTCTTATCTGTAGACTTGATTTCAATCTCTATTGAAATCTTTGTTTATATTTTTCATCACTATGAAATAAAGTCATCATTTCATTTTCGTTAAATTTTTTGAGTGTTTGAAATATATTTCTGGTTCCGATGGAAAAATTTGCGGACATGCGGTAAAATACGCCTATACGAAAAAATCGTGCTCGGGCAAAAAAACCATGCTCTGGCGAATAAACCGCCTCTGAGCGAAAAAAAAACGTCTGGGCGAAAAAATCACGCACATACAAAAAAATCGTGCACGTGCAAAAAAATCGCGTCCGGGCGAAAAAACATGCTCATGACTTTTTAAGAGATAAAAGCTTATGAGAAGCTATAAGCTGTACCGAAATAACTTATGAAAAACCAACTTATCATCTATTTTAAGCCTCCGTTTTGGGGAACTTATTTTCACTGGTCAAATGGTTATGAACGTTGAAAACAAAGCCTCACTGAAATGTCAAATATACTGTTTTTAACTCCTATTTACTGCCCGTTGAAAAAAAAAGTCCACGCGCTCAGTTCCACAACGCGTATATGCATGATTATAACAATTAAGGCTCCGTTTGGGGGGACTTATTTTCACCGGTCATGACCGCTTTACCGGTGAGAATAAGGCTTCGTTTGGGGGGACTTATTTTCACAGGTCAAGCGGTTACGACCGCATGAACCGGACCTTAATTAGGGTCCGGTTCATGCGGTCGTAACCGCTTGACCGGTGAAAATAAGTCCCTTCAAACTAAGCCTAAGTCCCGATTCATGCGGTCATGACCGCTTGACCGGTGAAAATAAGTCCCTCAAAGGGAGCCTAAGTTTGATATATATAAATGTTTATTTTCTAATTTTATGTTTAAAAAATGCATTAGGAATTTAGGATACTATTCAACGAACGTGGAAGACTTTTAAATGTGAAACCAACTCCAAATATTTTATACTATATTTTTAAATCCTACAAAAACTCAACCGGCCTCTGCAGTGCATTGGGTATTGCAATCAGCTTCTTCTTGTTCTTCGTGCAAGTGTCTACCCTAATCTTTGCTCGCTCATGGCCACCATCAAAATCTTCCTCCTCCTCCTCCTCCTGCCTCCTACGGTTATCTTTGCGGACTCTGTAGCGGCGCCAGCCCCCGCACCCGATAATATTTTCGAGAAGCCGGGGAGTTTAGAGAGGTATACTTATATTCATTTATATGTTCAAATCATTAACCCAACTCAACCGTTGGTGGTCCGCGGTCCGAACAATAATCCGCTTGGATTTGGAAACATGATCATGGTTGATAATCCACTGACCGAAGGCATTGATTCGTCTTCAAAGTTAATAGGGCGAGAGCAAGGCTACACCATCGGAATATCACGGGATCCAGTCTTCTCAACCACAATCAACTTCCTCACTCTCAACCTGGCTTTCACCGACGGCGAGCACAACGGTAGCACAATCACAGTCATGGGCAGGGACCCCGTCTTCAATGCTCAGCGGGAGTTGATGGTGGTGGGGGGAACCGGTGCATTTAGGATGGCCCGAGGTTATTCCTTCTGGACGATCGATTCGTTTAACATCACTGGCAATTCTGTCGTGGAGGGCAATATTCATGTTTTTCACTATTAATGTGATCGAGCTTGTATAAGAGTGATTTTAGAAATAAAGAAAAATAATAATAATTCTAATTCTGTGTATTAGGGTTGATGTATGACATTAATTTCAGTACACTTCAGTGAAATTTGTTCTTTCCATTTCCTTTCTCAATGCCACACAACACTATATCTTATATTCTTGCCTTAGTTTTTTTCTCCTGTTGCTTTTAGACTATCCATGGCTCCGTTTGGCATTGCCGTCATGACGGCCGTAAATGCTGTGATTAATGAAGTTCATCCAATTTTATGTTCAAAATTAGTTTTTTTTGGTGTCGGACATAACCATTGTCTTGCGAAATATGACTTCTATAATTGGGAACTCACAGGAGCAAAAATGTTGCGCCAAAGGAGCTTAAGTTGACATTAATTTTTGATTAATTAGGTCGAAATTAATATTATTATGTGCACTGTGGAGCTTGAAATGCAATTGAGATCAATTATTTTGAGCAAATTTGTGAGTAGCATGGATAAAGACTTCTTAATTAAGGAAAAAAATGGCAAATAAAGTCTTCTTTATCTAACGGCTATATCCAACAAGCTTTCATAGGCAAGAGTAAAAAATAGCATACGTGGCTTTTCCCTAAATTTTTGTAATTAAAGCTCGTTTGACGAGACGTTAGCGGTCACGAACGTGATGAGTATGAACTTTCATGAAAGCCCGACGTCACCTAAAAAATTTCATCCTCTTTTATGCTCAAAAATAATTTATTTTATGGGAATCATAATAATTGTCACATCAAACATATATGATATTTTTGTCCAAACTCAAAAGAGCACAAAAATCAAGTCAAATTGAGCCTAAGATTTATAGAAGTAATTATTATAAATCTTTTGTTATAAACATTCAGAATTATGCCATTCTGAATGTTTATAATGTGTGCAAATATTATGTCATAAATGTTCAGACTTTTAATATATTTGTAATAAACGTTCAGAATATATTATGTCATCCACTTAATATATTTGCATCTTTGTGGCCAAATGCTTGAGTGGTTGACATCTTTTTTGGATGGGGATGAAGCCTCATTTAAATGCTTGAATGTGCATTTAATCATTCTCTTCATATGGAGATCATGAGTTTGACCGGTCAACCCACTCCCCATGATCTCCACCACAATAGGAAAAATCATAGGGGTCTCCGATTCAACAACTACCGCCGCCGCCGCCGGCCGCCACCCGCCGCCGGCTGCACCCGCCGCCGACCTCCGCCGCCCGCTGATGCCAACCTTTGCCATTGCCGCCGGCCGCCGCCACCGCCAACCGCCGCCGTCACTTGCAGGATGACCACCGTCCGATCACTACAGAGCATCCATCGTCCTCCGATCTACAGGTAGCCACCCACTAACCACCAAGTTAGTGGGGGCCCACCATAACCACCTTCTGTGTTAAAATTTCTCAAAGTGGTCAGCAAGATAGTCTAAAGCCAAATTAATATTCTCAGAACTACCCAGTTCACACTTTGATTATGCGGAAGCCCAAGGAGCAATTTTAACACCAACCACAAATGGAAGAACAAACAGGTCTTATATTCATTAACACTTCTTTACAAGATGAGGTATACATAGCGAGACATGATTTCGCTAGTACACAAGCTACAAACAGAATGAACAAAACAAGCCGGGCGGACAGCACTGAAGACCGCCGAGACCGCCTCGTCCGCCAAGGTCGCCCAAGCCGCCCGAGCTGCAACTACTACAAGCCGAATAGCACACGGAGTCCGCCGAGACCGCGAGGTCAAGCGGACACACCGTTATTCGCTGCCTGCTGAAGAACAGAGGAACCAACCGCCTACCTGCCTGAGACCGGCGGACAGGTTATTGAAACTTGATCAAGCTGAAGCAGAAAAACTGACAAGCCACCGAAGCAACCAGATGAGATCGCAGAGACCGCACACTTTAATGCCAAACTCCTGGCTCCTCGAAGCTAGCCGCGCGACCTGCACCCAACACACCGTCAGTACTACTCAACCCGCGCGGACAGAAAACCACAGACCGCAACACTTGCACAAGCCCAACTTACTGTTCACTCCGTTATTGTAGACCTGCCGGGGGGGGTTCTATTTATAGGCGAGGTGAGGAGTGTGGTCACCACCCTAGTGAATATAATCACCGACCCAGCCAGCGCACTAACACAACCCAGTCCGCCAAGTCCGCACAGACTTGACCATACCTCCAGGAGCCAGAACAAAAAAAGGCCAGTTCGCCTCTATGCAGACTCATATGCTTCCGACCTGCCTATCACTGGCACAAAGCCAGTCCGCCCAAGGCAAACAGAGCTAGACCGCCACCCAATACAGCACACAGACACAGAGAACTTGTCATAGCAAATGACTAAGTCCAGCAGCCCACCAAGCACTGGCGCGAGCATGACGGAAACAAAAAGCTCCAGATCGCCAACCATCAGGACAGTCCGCCCCAGGATGGGTAACATCCACTTCATGGATAGCTCGGCAAGAAGCAAGGCACCGTCCACACAGATGCGGACTTCGCGGACGCCAAGGCATGGAAAAGGGTAGAGTCCACAAGTTCTACCCGAACAGCTCTCCACAAAGGTCACCTGCCAGACTCCAACACCAGTCCACGCAGTCCTCTACAGCAGAACATCGCCTGCTGTGCCAATAAAGCTCGGCAAGGGCCACAGCTAAACACCAAGGCCAGTATGCAACAGCGGACACCACAGACTTGTCAGTCTGCAAGCCTCTCGTGGATAAGGCACACAACCCGCTGGTTAGCACAAGCTTGCAACACACAAGTCCGCTGAACAGAGCACAGCCTATAGACCGCAAACCTCTGTCCGCTCAGGCCGCTCAAGCCACTTCTCAATCAGCCAAGACACCAAGACAGCCAACACCCCGTCCACAGACAGCAGTCCGCCCAAGTTGCAGACTTAGTCCGCACAGGCCGCTCAGACCACAGGCTGCTCAATCAGCAAGCCATCAAGACATCCACCACCCTGTTCACAGACAGCAGTCCGCTCAGGCCGCGGACTTAGTCCGCACAGGCCGCTAAGATCACAGGCTGCTCAATCAGCAAGCCACCAAGATAGCCACCACCCAGGCCTCAGTTAGCAGTCCGCCCAGGCCGCGGACTCAGTCTGCACAGTCCGCTTAGACCGTCAGGCCTGCCCATCACCCACTTCCACTTCACAAATTTTAACACTCCCCCTTGAAGTGAGAAGTGGTGATCAAGCCCAGCAAGAAACGTAACCGCTAAAAAGGCCCCTTCGACAGCGGCTTCGTGAAGATGTCAAAAAGATTATCTTCACTCCGAACATGCCTGACCAGAAGAGATCCCTCCAACACCCTCTCCCTTATGAAGTGGTGTGCAATCTCAATATGCTTGGTCCTTGCGTGACACACTGGATTGTTTACCAGTTTGAGAGCACTCTCATTATCACCCGGGAGTAAAGTAGGCCCTTGCACTTCTTCATGAACATCCTCTACAAGCCTCCGCAACCAGATAGCTTCCCGACCAGCCAAGGCCGAAGCCTTATACTCAGCTTCCGTAGTAGACACGGACACAAAATCCTGCTTCTTGCTATACCACGAAATGCCAGCTGCACCACAAGTGAAAACATAACCCAAAGTTGATCTCCGATCATCCGAGTCACCACCATAGTCAGCGTCCGTGTATCCAAGCAAAGCAAAGTACGCATCCCTACTATAAAGGAGTCCCATATCAGAAGTTGACTTGACATACTTCAAGATGTGCTTTGCCGCTACCAGATGAGACTTACTTGGTTCAGCCATAAACCGACTTACTTGGCCAACAACATAAGCAATGTCTGGCCTAGTAATTGTCAGGTAGATCAAACTCCCTACAAGAGCCCTGAACACTAAGGGGTCAGGAAGAATCCTTCCTTCATCTCGTCGAAGCTTCAGCCCATGTTTCAGTGGAGTAAAGCAACACTTCCCTTCGCCCCATGCCGAATCGACTTACAATGCGATCCGCATAACCCTTCTGAAAAATGAGAATCCCGCACTCCTTCCTCTCCACTTTAAGACCGAGAAAGTGATGAAGCTCCCCCAAGTCTTTCATCTCGAAGCGTATAGCAAGCTCAGCCCTGAGCCTTGCTACTTCCTCCTCCGAATTCCCTGTGACAATCATGTCATCCACATACAGCATGACCAATACTTGAAGCTCCCATTTCTTCTTAACAAACAAGCTCGAATCCGAGTTCGAAGCAAGATACCCGCAGAATTGCAAATACTCTGTTATCTTCCCATACCAAGCTCTAGGAGCTTGCTTCAACCCGTAGAGAGCCTTCCTGAGCTTGCAGACATAGTCCGGATGAACTTCAGAAACAAATCCAAGTGGCTGATCCATGAAGATGTCCTTGTCAATCTCTCCGTAAAGGAAAGCATTCTTCACATCAAACTGCCATATCCTTTGTCCCTTGCTAGCAGCCAAGACGATCACCACTCTAACTGAAGTCATCTTTGCAACTGGACTAAAAGTCTCCTCATAGTCTTCTCCATACTGCTGTGAGAATCCTCGAGCAACCAGGCGAGCTTTGTATCTATCAATTCTCCCATCAGCCTTCTTCTTCAACTTATACACCCACTTGCTAGTCACTGGAGTAATGCCGTCAACCTTGGGCACAAGATCCCAAGTTTCATTCTTCTTGAGAGCAGCAATCTCTTCCTTCATGGTATCATCCCACTCCTTAACTCCAGTGGCCTCATTGAAGTTTGCAGGCACTCGCTCATCTAGAGGACCTGCAAAGACGCAGGAGACAAAACTCACTGCAGTCCCATCACAGTACTGAGCAGGTGGCTTAATAACCCTCTTCGATCTCCGAAGGGTCTGATCCTTGCTTACTACCTCCGTTGCTCCTTCAGGCTTAGCACCACCTTCAGGCAAGCTTTGAGAAATGCTCCCTCTACTTCCTGAGCCAGAAGCCTCATCATCAGAACTTCAAGCAACAGGAGCTGCTGTTGAAACAACAAGCTCCTCTTCCAGGCCTTCAACAACCACCATCGATTCTCCATCAACCTTGATTCTGGTTAGCTCAACCGAGCCACCTCCATACGACGTCAGCTCGTCAAAGACAACATCTCTTGACACAATGAACTTCTTTGTCGCAGGATCCATGCATTTCCATCCCTTCTTCCGCTCATCATAGCCAACAAAGACAAGTTTCCTTGCCTTTGCATCCAGCTTAGTCCTTGAAGCATCCGGGACATGCACATAGCAAGTTAAACCGAACACCCCAAGGTGTTCCACACTAGGCTTCTCCTTTAACAACATTTCAAAGGGAGTCTTCATGTTGATCAGGCTAAGCGGCATCCGATTGATAACGTAAGAAGCACATGACATTCCCTCCGCCCAGAAGGACCTTGGAATGTCTTTTGCATGAAGCCAGCATTTGCAAGTCTCCGTCAGATGACGGATCTTCCGCTCCGCTACTCCATTTTATTGTGGAATGCGAGCACAAATGAGCTCTCGTTGGATCCCGTGCTTCCTGCAGAACTTAGAAAACTCGGAGGAGATAAACTCACCACCGTTATCTGTTCTAAGCTTCTTGATCCGTAAGCCAAGCCAGCCCTCCACCAACTCCTTGAACTCCACGAGCAAGCGGAAGGCTTCAGACTTCTCTTTCAAGAAATATACCCAAGTATATCGTGAGTAGTCATCAATCAGAACAAGCATGTATCTACTCTCACCAAGGCTGGCAGTGACGGTTGGTCCCATCAAGTCTCCATGGATGCACTCCAATGGTCTCTTGCTCCTTGTTTGTGATTTATCAAATGGAAGGCGATAAGCCTTGCCGTACTGACATCCCGCACAAACGTGACCGTCACTAAATGAAGAAAGCTTAGGCAAGCCTCTTACAAGGCTTTTGTTTGCCATAGCTTTCAATTTCTCAATTCCTACATGCCCCAGTCTTTCATGCCATATAGCCGCACTATCGTTAGCTCTCATCCGATCAACATAAGAGTTAGTTGCAAGAACAAACAAGTTCTTAACTCTTCTACCAACATAAGCAACATCAGCCTTAACCGCTGATACGTTGCGAAGGAACTTCACTTCTGTTGGCCCAAACAGAACGTGATAATCCGCGTCGACCGCATTGGTCACAGAAAAGAGGTACTTCTTCATGCCCGGTACGTGATACACACTCCTTAATGTGAGTGACCCCTTATCTGTAAGACCCCCCCTTTTTTTTCTTTGTCGACACCGGGGTCTTAGGCCCAGAACCGCCGTTTTGCGGTGACTTCTTCACGCCCTGAAGGGTCATCACCACAAAACGCCGATCCTGCCGGCCGATTTCGATCACAGAAAAGTAGCACTATAATGTAAATGCAAATTGCAGTCCACAGAGAATCACATGTCATAATAAATATAACTCCACGAAGGGAGTGTCCACAGAATAAAACATCAGAGTAGCAAAATACGGGCTTATGCCCGGTACATCATATCCTCACTACAAAATCACTCATGCGGAAGCAAAAGCAGAAAAACTACTTAAGGTCGAGACTTATGGTCCCGGTTGTATGAACTCCGGAGCTAGACTGCCCCACCTCCAAGCGCACCGGTCTCTGGGGCTGCTCCTCCATGCTGGTCTCCACGATCCCCTAAATGATGCGGTTCGAAAACCGTTAGTCTAAAAGACTAAGTCCTATCATCCCCGCCCCTTCCCCCACGGCTCCTAGGCACCGAGCGGAGATGAAGAAAATGGAGGACTTGAAGGTGGAGAATATCAAAAGCAGATGGCAGCGGTCCTATACTAGCAAATTCTATAGCATGTAAAGATAATAAGCTGAAACATGAAAAGTAACATTCACTTATGTGAGAACACATAAGCCAATGGGTCTTCTGCAAGGCTCCCATCGTATAAAAAGTCCCATACCAATTTATACGTTGGGGTGTCGGTTATCAAACAACAGTAAATATATATCCAAAATTAACCTTAATTTATAAACTTGCCCACACAAGCTTATAGACCAAGGGGTCGTTTTGCAGGTCCTAAAGTATAAGCATCCCATTCCACTTATACTTTAGGTGTCAAGGTTAAAGGAAACGATTATGCTATGACATGCAAGTGGGTATGATGGACATGCAAGTACAACGCACACACCCGACTCTATGCACACAGACCTTTAGTTCCCCCTTTCTGGAGCCGTAACCTCCCAGGATACCTCCGTAGTGGCAGACAGAAGCGGTGGGTTGGGCCTCGCCCACCTCTAAACCAGTAAAGCACTACCGGTCAGACCTATCGTACGCCTCAACGCTTGGTGCACGAAGCGGACTCCTGCGTACTCTTGCCGGCTGGCGCACCGGACTTCTGTTGGCGAAGTGCTAACCACACTTGCCGAGTCAGCGTATTGGCGTCGGTGCATCGACCCTCCAATACCGAAGACCCACCACCTTAATTTCCTTTACTTTTATGCACATGCAAGTTAGCGTAATCAAGAGCCGAGCCGAAGCTCCCCGGACCACACGTCTGTCTCAAACAATCGAGCCGAAGCTCCCCGGACCCAAAGTCCGCCAAAATTTGGGAGGGTTTGGAGGTCATTTGACTACTTAATTAATTTACACTAACTTTATTAAATACAGTCAAAAACTTTAGGAAAATTGTGTCCAAAAATTCTGAGCTTTGGGCAGGCCCTAGGTATAGCTAGGTTAGGCTCCCTGCCAAAATTTCAACTGATTTGGGCTAGGGATGAAGTGTGGGCACCCAGTTTAATGACTGCCTAGCCCTAAGGGTATGCCACACCAAAATGGGTGCCCTGGTCAGACCATGCACCCAAATGAGTTCAAACAAATTTTATAATAAAATAGACTCAGAGGGCTACAACTTTTGTGTTGACAGTTTTTCCACCAGATGGCCCGAGGTATTTTTAAAAATTAAAACCATTTAGTGTATTTTGTGTGACAGAAATAACATAATCAAGAAATAATTTCCTATAGTTTAATGCATCCCTTGCACGAATCTTGGCGCATGGATAGACGACATCCAGTCATCTCCTTCCTCCAGCCGACGGTCCAGATTGATCCCGCCTGGAGTACTTTCCGGACGCTGCCGCCGGCGACCCGACCACCTCCCCGGCCAGCCACCGCCACCACCACCTCCGTTGAGGTGGTGGCCGTCGCCAGGCGGCGGCTTGGCCGCCGGAGGGCCGTTTTCCGGCGAGCCCGACAAGTGGATTTTTTTGGAAAATCCATGAAAATGCAGAATTGTATCGGGCTCAATTGAGCCCTAACCTTGGACCTATTGATTGCTATGATCTATACATGAGAGAAGGAGTGGAGGAGGACCTTCCTGGCGGCCTGGATGCGGGAAGAGCGGCGGGATGCCATTGATGACGGCGGCGGCGCTCGGCTTCTGCAACAGTACAGTGGAATGGCCCGTCTCCTCCAGGTAAACGCTCGAAAATGTTCCCCTTGGCCCACTGATGGTGTTTAAATGGCAATTGGGGAAGGGGGGTGGCTGGTTCTTCAATGGCCATCAACACCATTTATGGTGTGGCTCAGTTAGAGTGGAGGGGGGCTGAATCCACCCCTTGGTGGCCGAGAAACGGCTGGAATCAACTCCTCTTCCCTAGAGGAGTTGAGTGAAGCCATTAAAGGTGGCTGTTAGCCTCCCTTGGCCGGTTTTCCACTCTCCCCTTCCTCTTCCCCATCTTCTCTCTCCTCCATTAACATGGAGGGAGCTCCTTTCTCTCTCCTAGTCACCTCTGGTTGACTGGTCAACCTCACAAGCTAAATGCAGCCCACTTGGTTATGATGGTCATGGAAATGGGGTTAGCCTAAGGAGGAAGTGGCTTGGGCTTGGGTTAGCCCTTTTGGGCTAGGTTTGACTTGACCTAAATGAGGGTTGACCTGGGCCAATTTGACCATCTGGGTTGACCCCATTGGGTTTTTAGTGGCCCATTGGACTCCCTTAAGGTCTAGGATTACTTGAATAGGGTTGGTTGAGTATCTTGGTGGTCACATGTCCCTTGGCAAGGACACTTTGACCATTTTAGGGCTAGAGTTGACTTGGGTCAACATGACCAATTGGGTTGACCCCTATGGGTCCTTGGTGACCCATTGGCTTCCCATAAGGTCTAGGTAGGGTTATGTAGGGTTACCCTGCACTTTGGAGGTCACATAGCCTTAGTAAGGGTACTTTGACCAGATTAGGAGCTTGAGTTGACCTGGGTCAACCTGGCCTCTAGGGCTGGCCCCAATGTGTCCTTAATGACCCTTTGACCTCACTTTAGGGTTAGGAGGGCATATGTGGGGTCCTCTAGGATAGGAGCAGGTCAATTGACCCTAAGTAGGCTAGTTTGACCCATTTAGGGCTAGGGTTGACTTTGGTCAACTGAGCCTCTTTGGTTGACCCTAATGGGTCCTTATGGCTCTAATGGGCCTCCCAAGGTATTAGGGGGTGTTGTGGTAGGGTCTTGAGGTCAAGGTGTAGCCCATGGTCATCCTAAACCATTGCTCAGAGTTCTACTATTTGCAGACCATGATGATTTTCCACATTTTGTCCCCTATCTCTTGGCCCATTTCTGGCTTCCTAGGGTTTTATCATGACCTAGTCATGGCCAAAACCACTCTTAGGGGTCTAGTTGGAAATGAGATGTTACAAATCTCAATAAACAAAGCAAAGATTTCGTCCCTGAAATCAAGGTTGAGCCTACAGGACTTGCTACCGAAGAAAAGAAACTTGTAACATCCCATCATGACGCCATGTTTGTTAAATTAGGTTTAAGGGAAACCTAGATCTATGACCATTTCGCCCAGTTGGCAAACCAAGATCCTAATAAACAAAGATAAGCTCCCAATAAACAAAAGATAAGCCTCTATCTGCCTAGAGCAGCCCTTAGTAATTTAAAGCAGGAAAATAAATTAAACATCTTGAGGGGTTTGTGAGGTATACCTGACTGAACAGCTCTGGGTATCTTTATCGCATCAGGTCCTGCGGCTCGCAGGTATGCTCCTCCTGGCCGTGGTTCCTCCACAAGACCTTGACTAGTGGGTCCTTCTTGCGTCGCAAGACCCGTACTCCTCGGTCGTCGATCCTCACCGGCTCCAAACGAACCGACCGGTCTGAAGCTACCGGCCCTTCGGTGGTCAAAATCTGCTGCTCCGGGCGTAGCAGAGCCCTCCTCAGTGAAGAAATATGGAAGACGTCGTGCAGTGCTTCCAGCTCTGGTGGTAACTCCAGCCTGTAGGCTAGGGGTCTGATCAGCTCCAGGATCCTGTAAGGGCCCATGTACCTAGGGCTGAGCTTCTTCCTCCGACCACGCACCCGCGAGACTCCATGCATGGGCCGGATCTTCAAAAACACACGGTCTCCCACCTGGAACTCCACCTGCCGATGTCGGGTGTCATAGTACTTAGCCTGTCTGCTCTGCGCCTCTAGCATCCTGTCTCTGATCAGCCTCACCTGAGCCTCAGTGTCTTCAACAAACTCTGATCCCAACACCTTCGGATCTTCGTCCTGAACCCAAGAAAGCGGGGTCCGACATCTCCTTCCGTACAAGGCTTCGTAAGGCGCCATCCTGATGCTGGACTGGTAGCTGTTGTTATAGGAGAACTCGGCCACGGGTAAGAGTTTCTCCCACGGTTCCCCGCGGTCCAAAATGCATAGCCTCAAAAGGTCTTCCAGCGTCCAGTTGGTGCATTCTGTCTGCCCGTCCGTTTGGGGATGAAATGCAGTGCTAAAGGTCAATCGCGTGCCTAAGTAAGCTTGCACAGATCTCCACTCCCTGGAGGTGAACCGACCATCCCGATCCGACACTATCGTCTTGGGCACCCCGTGATACCGAATGAACTGCTCCACAAATCTCCGTACTAATACTCCCACAGCGTCGTCCTTCCTGATCGGAATGAACCTGGCTACCTTGGTCAACCGATCGACGATGACCCAAATTGAGTCATTCCCTGTTCGTGATCGGGGAAGTCCGTGAATAAAATCCATCGCGATGTCTTCGAACTTCCACTCTGGTACCGGGAGTGGTTGCATCAACCCCGCAGGGTTTTTGCACTCTGCCTTCACTAGCTGACAAGCTACGCAGTGGGTCACAAACCGAGTAATATCCTTCTTCATGCCAGGCCAGTACATAGTCTTCTTCAAATCCGCAGTCATCTTCGTGATGCCCGGGTGCACCGAGTATCTGCTGTGGTGGGCTTCCGCCATGATATCCTCCCGGACCTGGCCTCCTCTCGGTATATAAGTTCGGCCTCTGAAGCATACCACGCCGTCCCTCATCATATAATCTCCTGCTGTACCGTTCTCCAAGGACCAGAATATCGGCTCCAGATCGACATCTCGCCTCTGTCCCTCTCTGACTCTGTCCCGAATATCATCTGTAGCACTCACCGCTGCTAAATACTCCGTGTAAAGCTCGGGGTCCTCGGATGACACCAGTGTGATGTGCATATCCTCCAATCTCCTCACCAACTCCATAGACATAACCTGAGGCCCGACTGCGGAAGTGGCAGCTCTCCGACTCAATGCGTTCGCCACCACGTTTGCCTTCCCTGGATGGTAGTGCATCTCATACTGATAATCTGCAAGGAACTCCACCCAGCGCCTCTGCCTGATGTTCAGTTCTTTCTGCGTGTCCACGTATTTCAGGTTCTTGTGGTCGGAATAGATATCGCAGTGGACTCCATAAAGATAATGACGCCAGACCTTCAAAGCAAAAACGACCGCCCCCATCTCGAGGTCGTGCACCGGATAGTTCTGCTCGTGCTTCTTCAACTGGCGAGATGCATATGCAATCACATGGCCCTTCTGCATCAGTACAGCTCCCATACCCTGGTAGGAAGCATCAGTGTAGACCTGAAATCCTTCCCTCCCCGAGGGGAGAGTAAGAATGGGAGCCGAGGTTAGCCGTTCCTTCAGCTCCTGGAAAGCTGTCTGGCACTGCGGGGTCCACACGAACGGTACCTCCTTCTTCGTCAAGGATGTGAGCGGGAGGGCGATTCGAGAGAATCCCTCCACGAACTTCTGGTAATAACCGGCAAGTCCTAGAAAACTCCGTACGTCGGTGGCTGTCTTCAGCTGCGGCCAATCCCGAATAGCCTGAATCTTTGCCGGGTCCACTGCCAATCCGGCTCCACTGATGATGTGGCCTAAGAAGCCCACCTCCTTCAGCCAGAACTGACATTTACTAAACTTCGCATATAGATGATTCTCCCGCAGTCTCTGCAGGGTCAGTGTCAGATGGCGGGTGTGCTCCTCCTCCGTCCTCGAGTAAATGAGGATGTCATCGATGAACACAATGACAAACACATCCAGATATTCCTTGAAGACTTGGTTCATGAGGGTCATGAACGCTGATGGTGCGTTGGTGAGTCCGAAGGGCATCACCGTAAACTCGTATAAACCATATCTGCTACTAAAAGCAGTCTTCTGAATGTCCTCCTCCAGAATCCGAAGCTGGTAGTATCCCGACCTCAAATCTAATTTCGAAAAGAACTGCGCTCCCTGCAGCTAGTCGAACAGCTCGTCTATCCTTGGCAGTGGATATGTGTTCCGGACCGTCAGCCGATTTAGTGCTCGATAGTCGATGCACAATCTGAGGGTCCCATCTTTCTTCTTGACGAACAATACCGGGGCTCCCCAAGGTGAAGAGCTTGGCCGGACAAATCCGGCTTCCACTAACTCCTGAAGCTGGCTTCGGAACTCTGTCAACTCCTTTGGGGCCATCCGGTAGGGTTCCTTGGACGCTGGCTTGGCCCCCGGCACAAGCTGTATCTGGAAGTCCTGCTCCCTACGCGGGGGTAATCCGGGTAACTTCTCCGGGAAGACGTCCTCAAACTCCCGCACCACCGGAATATTCGATATAGAACTCGTGGCCTCCGCCATCTCAAACAGCACCTCGTAGACCTCCCCCCTATAAATAGGCCTTGACGGCCTGTACTGAAGATAAGGGTATACATGAGGCAGGTCTTATACCTTCGATGATGATGGTAGAGTCCCCGTGCCTCACGGTGATCCTCTTCGCTTGACAATCAATCTGGGCATGGTTCCACTGTAGCCAAATCATGCCTAGGATCAGCTCGAAGACTGGCATCCTCAGGACCGTTGCCAAAACTTCGAACGACTTTCCACCAATCTCCGCCTCCATACTGCAGTGGGCTGAGGTGAGTATCTCCGATCCGTCGGGTAGACGCACCCTACTCATCCGGCCTGTGAACCATTCCACTCCTTCCAGCCCTTCCAGAAAGGCCTCCGACACAAACGAGTGCGAGGCACCCGTGTCGAACAGAGTATAAGCGGGCTTGCCGCTGATGAAGACTATATATGTGATGATTAAAGGTCTTAGTATTTTATAACATATTTTCTTTCCTATTAATTCTACCTAGGGCAGTACTATTTGTCGGGCAATTGAGAACGGAAATTTAATTTAAACAACTTAAACATCTTAGCTTACCTGTGATGACCCGCTCTGAGTTTCGAGGTTGTGCCAGGTCCAAGGCATATACCTGCTCCCTTTCCTGTCTTGAATCTCCTCCCTGGTAATCACGTCCTCGGCCGCGTTCTCGGCCTCCGAAATGCTGGGCAGGTGGGCAACCCTGTGGTGCTGGAGGTGGTGCCCCCCTCATGGGGCAGTTTCTCCGGAGGTGTCCCACCTGATGATAATGGAAGCACTCCGGCGGGGGATACGCCATACCCCCGGGTCTCGGCATCTCCTGAATCCGGAGAGGTTGAGGGGCCAAAACCACCTGCTCTCTCGGCTCCTGCCTCACCTCCTGACGAGGCTGCTCCTCTGCCCTTCTCCCATATGGTATGGTGCCTCATCGCTGATCATTTCGGGCCCTCCGGCCCTGATCCTCCGCTTGCCGCTTCCGGCCCCGAGTGGTGTGCCAATCGGCCTCAATCCTCTTCGCCATCTCCAAAATCCGGGAGATAGGCCCGTCAGATACAAACAGCAAGGCCTCCCTCAACTCCTCTTTTAGGCCCTTATAAAATCTCTTGACGTATCCTGCTTCGTCCAGCTGGTAAGAGCCCGCATATCGGGCCAAATGATCGAACTCTCAGTGGTACTCCACCACCGTCCTGGTGCCCTGCCTCAGCTGCAAGAACCGCTCCTCCAACTCGTCCCTGGCCGACTACGGAACAAAGTGCTCCAGCAGCGTGACCCTGAATTCCTCCCAAGTGATCTCTGCAATCTCCCTATCTGCAAATGTCGTGTCCAACAGCGTCTTCCACCACCTCTTAACATGGGACTCCAAGCAAGATACCACCAGGGCCACCCTCTCCTCCCAAGGGCATCGTATCCCAGTCAACATCTCGTACATAACATCCAGCCACTCCTCTGTCCGCACTGCCGACTCTGTCCCCAAGTATGATGGGGGAGAGAGTCCTCGGAAGGTGCTCATCCAGTTGGCCCCTGGATTTGGCTGCTGGGCCGGAGCCTGCTGAGCCCGGAAGGCCTCAAGGATAGCTGTAAGGGTTTGCCCCATGTCTGACTGAAGGAATGGTGTGGGGACCATGGGAGGTGGTGCAATGTCTGGAGTCTGCTGAGCTCCACCTTGTGGAGTGGGCTGAGCTGGAGGCTGCAAGACGAACTACATTAGTTGGTAATCGACTCAAAGCCTAATAAAAGTGGACAATTTACATGTGATCCCCCATATGAGCACACCACGCTTCCGCAGCTTAGTTTGTCCCCAAACTAAACTCGCGCGGGGGGTGACCCAGGGTTGTGGACTGCTACTTTTCGATCGAGGTCTCCTCTGATACCACTTGTAAGACCCCCCCCCCTTTTTTTTCTTTTTCGACACCGGGGTCTTAGGCCCAGAACCGCCATTTTGCGGTGACTCCTTCATGCCCTGAAGGGTCATCACCACAAAGCGCCGATCCCGCCGGCCGATTTCGATCACAGAAAAGTAGCACTATAATGTAAATGCAAATTGCAGTCCACAGAGAATCACATGTCATAATAAATATAAATCCACGAAGGGAGTGTCCACAGAATAAAACATCAGAGTAGCAAAATACGGGCTTATGCCCGGTACATCATATCCTCACTACAAAATCACTCATGCGGAAGCAAAAGCAGAAAAACTACTCAAGGTCGAGACTTACGGTCCCGGCTGTATGAACTCCGGAGCTAGACTGCCCCACCTCCAAGCGCACCGGTCTCTGGGGCTGCTCCTCCATGCTGGTCTCCATGATCCCCTAAATGATGCGGTTCGAAAACCGTTAGTCTAAAAGACTAAGTCCTATCATCCCCCGCCCCTTCCCCCACGGCTCCTAGGCACCGAGCGGAGAGGAAGAAAATGGAGGACTTAAAGGTGGAGAATATCAAAAGCAGATGGCAGCGGTCCTATACTAGCAAATTCTCTAGCATGTAAAGACAATAAGCTGAAACATGAAAAGTAACCTTCACTTATGTGAGAACACATAAGCCAAGGGGTCTTCTGCAAGGCTCCCATCGTATAAAAAGTCTCATACCAATTTATACGTTGGGGTGTCGGTTATCAAACAGCAGTAAATATATATATCCAAAATTAACCTTAATTTATAAACTTGCCCACACAAGCTTATAGAACAAGGGGTCGTTTTGCAGGTCCTAAAGTATAAGCGTCCCATTCCACTTATACTTTAGGTGTCAAGGTTAAAGGAAACGATTATGCTATGACATGCAAGTGGGTATGATGGACATGCAAGTGCAACGCACACACCCGACTCTGTGCACACAGACCTTTAGTTCCCCCTTTCTGGAGCCGTAACCTCCCAGGATACCTCCGTAGTGGCAGACGGAAGCGGTGGGTTGGGCCTCGCCCACCTCTAAATCAATAAAGCACTACCGGTCAGACCTATCGTACGCCTCAACGCTTGGTGCACGAAGCAGACTCCTGCGTACTCTTGCCGGCTGGCGCACCGGACTTCTGTTGGCGAAGTGCTAACCACACTTGCCGAGTCAGTATATTGGCGTCGGTGCATCGACCCTCCAATACCGAAGACCCACCACCTTAATTTCCTTTCCTTTTATGCACATGCAAGTTAGCGTAATCAAGAACCGAGCCGAAGCTCCCCGGACCACACGTCCGTCTCAAACAATCGAGCCGAAGCTCCCCGGACCCAAAGTCCGCCTTTTAACCATCCGAGCCGAAGCTCCCAGCTAACATCCGGTGCCATCAGTGTTTGTGAAATGTGCAACCCTAATTACTAAGTTACTCTTTTCAGCTTGTTAAAACAATTTACGTTAACCCAGGACTGCCCCCGGTATTCCCTGTGAAGGGCTCTCAAGGGGCACTAGGAACTGTGTTGGGATTACGCCCAGTGTTCCCTTTCGCAAGGTAATTATTTTGTTATTGGTTGATTCCCTTACCCATTACTTTCTGATGTTCCGATATGCTAATCCTAGGATGATTTGACTCCAACTCTCCTTGGGTAGGACGATCTTTCGTCGGACCCGAACGCCTCTAAACCCTAGACAAAATCACACTCTACTCACTCATCTTCCATAGATGCAACCCATTGTACTTATCCTTCCAGCAAACCATCAAGATCCATCACACGTGCTCTAATACATATCCACAATAATTTCCCGCAGTTTTGCTATATGCAGACCACTTAAGCTACATGACCCGTAAAAAGGGAAGTACATGAAATACTCATGCAGTACCCCTATGATAATTATTAGAGGGCTAATATGACATTTGAAACATAAATCCAGAAATTCATAATTTTCCTAATTTGTCTGATAATTAATTTATTTATTCTAGTATCCAAAAAGCCCAAGATTGAACATGAAGTAGCAATTTCAGACAAGATAATATTCCAATAAATTTATGTTAATTACAAAATGCATAATTAACTCTAAAGAATAAGTCTTCAAAGTTTTCAGCAAGGTTTAAGCCCCTAAATTTAATTTCCAAGATATCTCATAAAAAGTCATTTTAAAAGATTTTACAGCAATAATACCTCCACAAATTCAGAGAAAATTCAGGGATGATTATTATGGCCTACAAATACCCTAGAAAAAGTTTCATAATTTATCATTTAAAAATAAGGCTATACTTGATTTTCTCATGAAATTTCAAGTTTATAGGTTAATGAACAAAGTATACTAATTAACCATCAAACATTTCCACAAAAATTTCCACATGATAATATTGAGCTAGAAATACTATATATCAAGTTTCATAATTTTTCAATAAGTATTGGGCTCTTGCAAGAATTATTTAGTATGTAACCAAAATAAAGCACTTGTGAAGTAGATGTCCTAACTAGATATCCAAAAATTCTATCAAAATTCATACATGATTAGTATAGTATAAAACTGCCTCTGCCAATGTTTCATGCCCTTTCAATGGGCAGTGAGACCACAATAGCCAAATTAGTAATTAGGGCAATCCTAATGGTTACAAATGAAGTGCTACAAATATTGATCAAAACTCACCAAGTAAATAACCAGAGGCTCAAAATATCCTAATTCCCTCACTACCCAAATTTAGTTAAGTTTCAAGATGTTTAGCTAACCTAAACCTATACTACAAATTTTAGGTCCTAAGCTAGGGTTAGGGTTGGGTCAATACCTAATCAAAACACATCCAAATTAGGTGAAACTTTATTCAGATACCTAACATGAGCCCAGGGACCACTCACCAAAATTTGGGAGGGTTTGGAGGTCATTTGTCTACTTAATTAATTTACCCTAGCTTTATTAAATAAAGTCAAAAACTTTAGGAAAATTGTGTCCAAAAATTCTGCGCTTTAAGTAGGCCCTAGGTATAGCTAGGTTAGGCTCCCTGCCAAAATTTCAACTGATTTGGGCTAGGGATGAAGTGTGGGCACCCAGTTTAATGACTGCCTAGCCCTAAGGGTATGTCCCACCAAAATGGGTGCCCTAGTCATACCATGCACCCAAATGGGTTCAAACAAATTTTAAAATAAAATAGACTCAGAGGGCTACAACTTTTGTGTTGACAGTTTTTCCACCAGATGGCCCCAGGTATTTTTAAACATTAAAACCATTTAGTGTATTTTGTGTGACAGAAATAACATAATCAAGAAATAATTTCCTATAGTTTAATGCATCCCTTGCACGAATCTTGGCGCATGGATAGACGGCATCCAGTCATCTCCTTCCTCCAGCCGACGGTCCAGATTGATCCCGCCTGGATTACTTTCCGGACGCTGCCGCCGGCGACCCGACCACCTCCCCGGCCAGCCACCGCCACCACCACCTCCGTTGAGGTGGTGGCCGTCGCCAGGCGGCGGCTTGGCCGCCGGAGGGCCGTTTTCCGGCGAGCCCGACATGTGGATTTTTTTGGAAAATCCATGAAAATGCAGAATTGGATCAGGCTCAATTGAGCCCTAACCTTGGACCTATTGATTGCTATGATCTATACATGAGAGAAGGAGTGGAGGAGGACCTTCCTGGCGGCCTGGATGCGGGAAGAGCGGCGGGATGCCATTGACGACGGCGGCGGCGCTCGGATTCTGCAATAGTACAGTGGAATGGACCGTCTCCTCCAGGTAAACGCTCGAAAATGTTCCCCTTGGCCCACTGATGGTGTTTAAATGGCAATTGGGGAAGGGGGGTGGCTGGTTCTTCAATGGCCATCAACACCATTTATGGTGTGGCTCGGGTAGAGTGGAGGGGGGCTGAATCCACCCCTTGGTGGCCGGGAAATGGCTGGAATCAACTCCTCTTCCATAGAGGAGTTGATTGAAGCCATTAAAGGTGGCTGTTAGCCTCCCTTGGCCGGTTTTCCACTCTCCCCTTCCTCTTCCCCATCTTCTCTCTCCTCCATTAACATGGAGGGAGCTCCTTTCTCTCTCCTAGTCACCTCTGGTTGACTGGTCAACCTCACAAGCTAAATGCAGCCCACTTGGTTATGATGGTCATGGAAATGAGGTTAGCCTAAGGAGGAAGTGGCTTGGGCTTGGGTTAGCCCTTTTGGGCTAGGTTTGACTTGACCTAAATGAGGGTTGACCTGGGCCAATTTGACCATCTAGGTTGACCCCATTGGGTTTTTAGTGGCCCATTGGACTCCCTTAAGGTCTAGGATTACTTGAATAGGGTTGGTTGAGTATCTTGGTGGTCACATGTCCCTTGGCAAGGGCACTTTGACCATTTTAGGGCTAGAGTTGACTTGGGTCAACATGACCAATTGGGTTGACCCCTATGGGTCCTTGGTGACCCATTGGATTCCCCTAAGGTCTAGGTAGGGTTATGTAGGGTTACCCTGCACTTTGGAGGTCACATACCCTTAGTAAGGGTACTTTGACCAGATTAGGAGCTTGAGTTGACCTGGGTCAACCTGGCCTCTAGGGCTGGCCCCAATGTGTCCTTAGTGACCCTTTGACCTCACGTTAGGGTTAGGATGGCATAGGTGGGGTCCTCTAGGATAGGAGCAGGTCAATTGACCCTAAGTAGGCTAGTTTTACCCATTTAGGGCTAGGGTTGACCTTGGTCAATTGAGCCTCTTTGGTTGACCCTAATGGGTCCTTATGGCTCTAATGGGCCTCCCAAGGTATTAGGGGGTGTTGTGGTAGAGTCTTGAGGTCAAGGTGTAGCCCATGATCATCCTAAACCATTGCTCAGAGTTCTACTATTTGCAGACCATGATGATTTTCCACATTTTGTCCCCTATCTCTTGGCCCATTTCTGGCTTGCTAGGGTTTTGTCATGACCTAGTTATGGCCAAAACCACTCTTAGGGGTCTAGTTGGAAATGAGATGTTACATTATCACTACCCAAAGACACAACTCCCTCCCTCTCTACTGCATAAACAGTGTTATCAGCAGTTATAATAGCTTCGTTACCTGAGTAAGCTTATAGAGAAGAGAACTTCGACTTGTCTCCGGTGAGGTGATGACCACACCTGGAGTCCACGATCCAATCATCGTTGAAGTCGACAACAGACAAGGTACGAACACAAGTGCCCGTCATGAAAGCTCCGCCCCATTCAGCTTCTTCTCTCTTAGAGCAAGCTTCTTCTTTGCCAGCAACATGCCCAGGTTGCAGTTTGACCATGTAGTCACGCTTGAAGTGTCCCCGCTGATGATACCTGTAGCACTTCAGATTTTTCTTCCAATCCTTCTTAGGAGCAGCGCTCCTCTCTGACTGATGAGAAGTTGATAGCTCATTTTCAGCAGCGGTCTTCTTCTTCTTCCCTTCGCATCTCTTCTTCTTCTTGCCCGTGAAGAGTGCTTCACTGCTCTCCTCAGAGACAGTGACTCCAGCCATCTGCCTTGCCAAGCTTTCCCGTGAAGCAAGCAGACTCTCAAGCTCCAGCAAAGATGGTTGAGTAGCCCAGCCTTGAACTGATGTCACAAAAGCAACATACTCCTTCCGCAAGCCGCGAATTATGTACCTTTTCAACTTGGCCTCAGAGATAGGATCATCAGGATCAAGCGCTGATATCTCTGCACACAGACTTTTCATCTTCAAGAAGTATTTAGAGATAGTCAGGTCTCCTTGAGTTGTCTGGCCAACTCATTCTCCAAGAATTGTAGCCTTACTACATTCTTCCTATTGAACAACTCATCAATGGTTGTCCAAATATCAGCACCTGATTCACATCCAATGATGTGATCAAACAGCTCCGGTGAAACAACTCTCTTGAGAACAAACTCTGTCTTTGTATTTGTTTTTCTCCAGAGCCTCACCTGCTCAGCAGTACCAAAAGCAGCAGTCACTTCCTGTCTGTCATCACCACCGACGATCTCCCATAGCTCCTCACCAAGAAGGTAACTCTTCATGCACGACTTCCACTTCTTGAAGTTAGTCGGCGTTAAGAGTTCAATGCCAAGACCTCTTGCGTAGCTCACTTCCATTACAACAACCGTTGGTTAAGCAAACTTCCAGAAGCACAGAGCACCAACACAGGTTGATCAACACTCAAGCACAGAGCAACAACACTGGTTGAACACCGCTCAAGCAACTGAACCTTCCTCTGATACCATGTTAAAATTTCTCAAAGTGGTCAGCAAGGTAGCCTAAAGCCAAATTAATATTCTCAGAACTACCCAGTTCACACTTTGATCATGCGGAATCCCAAGGAGCAAGTTTAACATCAACCAAAAATGGAAGAACAAGCAGGTCTTATATTCATTCATACTTCTTTACAAGGCGAGGTATACATAGCGAGACATGATTTTGCTAGTACACAAGCTACAAACAGAAAGAACAAAATAAGCCGGGCGGACAACACTGGAGACCGCCGAGACCGCCTCATCCGCCAAGGTCGCCCAAGTCGCCTGAGCTGCAATTGCTACAAGCCGAATAGCACACAGAGTCCGCCGAGACCGCAAGGTCAAGCGGACACACCATTATTCGCTACCTGCTGAAGAACAGAGGAACAGACCGCCTACCCGCCTGAGACCAGCGGACAGGTTATTGGAACTTGATCAAGCTGACGTAGAAAAACTAACAAGCCGCCGAAGCAACCAGCTGAGACCGTAGAGACCGTACACTTCAATGCCCAACTCCTGGCTCCTTGAAGCTAGCCGCGTGACCTGCACACAGCACTCCGCAATAATTGCCCAAGCCCAACTTACTGTTCACTCCGTTAATGTAGACCTGCCGGGGGGGGGGGGGGTTCTATTTATAGGCGAGGTGAGGAGTGTGGTCACCACCCTATTGAATAGAATCACCGCCCCAGCTCGCGCGCTAACACAACCCAGTCGGCCAAGTCCGCATGGACTTGACCATACCTCCAGGAGCCAGAACAAAAAAAGTCCAGTCTGCCTCTATGCAGACTCACATGCTGCCGACCTGCCTATCACTGACAGAAAGCCAGTCCGCCCAAGGCAAACAGAGCTAGACCGCCACCCAATACAGCACGCAGACACAGAGAACTTATCATAGCAAATGACCAAGTCTAGCAGCCCACCAAGCACTAGAGCGAGCATGGCGGACACAAAAAACTCCAGATCGCCAACCATCAGGACAGTCCGCCCCAGGATGGGTAACATCCACTTCATGGATAGCTCGACAAGAAGCAAGGCACCGTCCACACAGATGCAGACTCTGCGGACGCCAAGGCATGGAAAAGGGCAGAGTCTGCAAGCTCTACCCGAACAGCTCTCCACAAAGGTCACCTGCCAGACTCCAACACCAGTCCGCGCAGTCCTCTACAACAGAACATCGCCTGCTGTGCCAACAGAGCTCGGCGAGGGCCACAACCAAACACCAAGTCCAGTCCGCAAGAGCGGACACCACAAACTCGTCAGTCCGCAAGCCTCCCGCGGATAAGGCACACAACCCACTGGTTAGCACAAGCTTGCAACACACAAGTCCGCTAAACAGAGCACAACCTACAACCCGCAAACCTCTGTCCGCTCAGGCCGCTCAAGCCGCTTCTCAATCAGCCAAGCCACCAAGACAACCAACACCCTGTCTATAGATAGTAGTCCGCCCAGGCCACAGACTTAATCCGCACAGGCCGCTCAGACCACAGGCTGCTTAATCAGCAAGCCACCAAGACAGCCACCACCCTGTCCACAGACAGCAGTCCGCCCAGGCTGCATACTTAGTCCGCACAGGCCGCTCAGACCACATGCTGCTCAATCAGCAAGCCACCAAGACAGCCACCACCCAGGCCGCAGTCAGTAGTCCGCTCAGGTTGCGGACTCAGTTCGCACAGGCCGCTCAAACTTCCCGGCCTGCCCATCACCCACTTACACTTCACAAATTTCAACATTCTGGAGGCTATAAAAGGAGCCCAAGCCTCCTCATTTCTGACCTTTTTGCTCCAGAGTCTTCTTCTTCCTCAGTGTCGCTCTGTCAAACTCCTCCCTCGGGTCATCTTCAAACCGCCTACGAGCCAGCGAATCGCCCAAGTCCCCAAGTTCGCGGAGAAGGGAAGAAGACAACCACCACCAGCGCTCAAGCACACCGACAATCAAGTTATCATTCAGTACTCCCTCGGAGTAGCCTGCTGCCCGTTGCGAGTCAGAAATTCTCTCTCACCTCCAAGTTGTAACGAGGAGCGGTCTGTCGTCCTCAATTCTCCGAACATATTTTAACCAAAACCTGATAGTGGACTTTGACCGGCACAGATCCGGTCACGTGGTTTTTTACCAAGTTGAGGGATTTTCCACGTCCAAACCTCATGTGTCAACTCTCTCTTTTCATTCACTGTGTGCGTGCTCAACCGTACCGAGAGCTAAGACGGTCCAATTATTTCGGTCCGACCGGAACGTCGAGTTAGTTCGCAACATTGTCATATTAGGAAGCCTGTGTGTCTTCAATCCCCCAACACCCTCACTCTTTTCCTGACTTTTATTAGGCCCGCCTGGTAGCCTAAAACCGTCTCTATAGTAAACCGTTCTTAACTGTCCAGTTTTTGGTCGGTTTATTGTAGAGGCCGTTTTAAGTACCAGACTGCAGTCCGACCGATTTAGTGCGGTTTTTAAGGCTCAGTTTGGCTCAGCTGCAGCGACTGCAGAAGCAGTGGTGAGAAGCAGTGGTGGAATAATCAGCTGTTTTGAACAGTGGTGGCAGAATCTGTGAAACTGTTTGGATGAACAGTTTTTGCAGAGCTGTTTCAAACGGAGAAGCTGTTTAAGCTGTTTGGCAAAACAGCTGTGTGGTGTAATGATTTTTTTAAAAAATTATAAATAAATTATAAAAACATAAAACTAGTTAGCTAAATTAATTCATTTAAGTTCCCCAAAGTTATATCAGATACATAAACAGATACTTTTCCGAATCTTTCATCCAAAAAAAAAATCATAAACATGTTACGTCTTGCCCATTAAACATTTCTCTCGATCATCAAACTTTAACTACAAAAGAAGAATAAATATAATTATTATAATTTATATTTAAATTTACGATTTCAAACGTTTTAAAGTAATATACTTGTTATATTCCATGAGCTGATCAGCAATGTTGTCACTGATACTGGCCATTTCAGTAGCTCCTGTTCCTTTGAATGTACTTGGTGTGCTGTTTGGGTTAGGATCGATGGTTCTTAGACGATTGTTTGGTCGCAACTCGTATGCCTCTTGATGAACGAAGTTTTCGTTTCCATCACATACATCAAACTCAGGGTCAGATCGCGATGAATGTCTTCTTATGTAGTTATGAAGTGACATTGTAACCACCACGATGACACATTGTTTTGAGAATTCAAATTGGGGCATTTTGCTCAGTATGACCCACATTTTCTTTCATACACCAAAGCTCCTTTCAATCACGCTATGCAGCGAGGAGTGCGCCTTATTAAATATTTCACGTCGTCCTTCAATCGGGTGATTACCCGAGCAAAGTCTGGCAAGTGATATCTTGTTTCCGGAAATGGTTTTAAAAGACCTTTTTCCAAAGGATAACCAACATCCACGAGATAATATTTTCCTTTAATATTGTTAGAGATTAGACAGTAGCAAATATTGCATTCTTTTAAATCAACTAATTAATAAAAATTAATTAATATTCGTACCTTCTGGTGAAAATGGAAATTTACTCAATCGTTCTCGTACTGCACGATGATATATGCGGGTGTCATGTGCGGAACCCTCCCAACCAGGAACAACATACGTAAAACACATGTTGAAGTCACATACTGCCATCACATTTTGCATTGTGCTACCATGACGCCCAATGTAAGACACTTGATTTTCAACAGCTATACGTGCATCAATATGCGTACCATCGATTGCTCCAATACAATCCTTGAAAAAGGGCATATATCTTTTATCATATCGTATGTTTGAAGGAATGTAACGAAACTCAGGATCAATAGGAGCAATGTTCTGCATGGATAAATTAGTCAGAGCACGAAGACCGATCATAAACAACCGACTCAGTCTCCGTAGAATGCTGGAATCTTTCACCTGATTTTTTGAATGTTTCATTGTGTCCTAAAATATAAATGGTTATTGCCAAAACTTCACTAGCCTCGGTTCTTTGTGTTCCTTTTAAACCATGTTATTGTTCCAACAATGCTAGTAAATCAAAGAAAATAACCTTTGTCATTCAGAACATATTGTGAAACCTTTCAGGATGCCCAACAAATAATTCACGGAGCCATTTATGCCCGGTTTGAGATGATGTCATGCAAGGTGTTTTATCACAGAACAAAGAGACATAATCACTGATAATACATACGCTTGATGTTACGAGTTTAACATAATGAGCACATTCTTGTTGACGCGTTACACAGTAGTTTAATACCAGTTCTTCATCATCATCAATGTTAGCGTCATAATCACCATTTCCAATTGACATTTTCGAGGCCTGTACATGTGAAATCACAACCATTATATAAATGCAACATATATCATTACAAGTAACATAAGAAGGTGAACATCATCCATGTCTTAAATGCATACAACAACATCCAAAAGGATAAGTTTTTGACATAAAAACATAAACATACATATAGAATAATAATATCAAGATAAGCATCAACATCCAAAAAAATAAGTTTCCAACATCATATAAGTGAATTCAAGTAGTGGGTTTTCAGCCATTCGACCCTCCTATCCTCTGGGATATTCAAGAAGCTAGGTCACGCGATTCACCGGAGTTTGAAAATGAACCGTCGCAAAATGGTATAACTATTGGTCGTCGAAGATTTCTGGAAACTTCTCAAGTTCTTGTATAGCTTTAGGCAATAAATATACACTAGGTGGAACAACTGGTGATGTAACGCGCTGCATAATAGATTCTAAGGAGGAAAACAATTTCTCAACATGTGCTAACAAAACCTGTTTGGTTCCTATTTCTCGCCTCTTCCACCTTCTTTTTCGTTTGGAAGCAACTCCACTTTGCGAACTTTGCCCGGGTGTTTCCGATTCAATATCATCACTTGGAAATACCCGTGTGTTATTGCTTTCATTGATCTGGTCTTCAACTTCTTCAGACACGGTTTCAGGCTGCGAAAAAAGAGAAGGCAACTCTCCAGAAGAAGGAAGCCATACATTTTCTCCCGTGGCAACAACCAAACTGAACATCTTGTCCAATCTTTCTTCAAGCTCGGGCGGTATTCCACCAAAACGAAATTTCTTTGCATTCAGGATCATCTATGAATTGAAAGGATTGTAAAAATTAATGCAAATTCAAACCAAACAAAACTATGTTAAAATAAAACTAAGAAAAATTCTAACCTCAATACGTTTTTTCCACCAATCATCAGACGCGTCTATTGTCCGTTTTGTCGGATTCCAACCAAGACCGGTCTCACCTCTTTTTAGTTCACGCCATAATTTCCAATCACGCTTCAGTTGATCCCATTTATTTTTCATTTGTGGCGACAGTAGTCCAAACCTGTGCGTTCCTTGAAGTTTTTCACCAAATTGTTCCAACCTTCCTTGTTGAAATGGGTGGTGGGTCTATTCCTTAAATGTAACTCTCAGATACAAAGGTCACAAAATAGGAGAACATGTGATGTCTCCCAATTAGCAGAAATTTCCCCCTCTTTTGATTTGCCCATCTATGGAAAAATTCCATCACCGGTTCAATCACACAATAAACTACAAGTAAACTACAATAATACACACACACAATTACAATTCAAACACACACACACACACACACACACACACACAAATATAAACATATACACAAACATACACACACACACACACACATATATAAACACACACACACACACACAGAAACACAAACACAATTACAAATACACACACACACAATTACACATTAACATACATAAACACACACACATACACAAACATACACACATACGCATAAACGTACACACGCACACAAACATAATTACAAATAAACACACACACAATTACACATTAACACACACACACATACACATAAACATACACACATACGCATAAACGTACACACGCACACAAACATAATTACAAATAAACACACACACAATTACACATTAACATACACACACACATACACATAAACATACACACATACGCATAAACGTACACACACACACAAACATAAACCAACACGCGTACACATAAACACACACACACACACACACACACACACACACACACACACACACACACACACACACACACACACACACACACACACACACACACACACACACACACACACACACACACACACACACACACACACACACACAAACACAACAAACACACACACAAACACAATTCAAACACACACACACACACACACACACACACACATAAAAATACACACACACAACACACACACAAACACACACACACAACACACACACACAAGCACACACACACACACACACACACACACACACACACACACACACACACACACACACACACACACACACACACACACACACACACACACACACACACACACACACACACACACACACACACACACACACACACACACACACACACACACACACACACACCCAAACACCCAAAACATACACACACAAACTCCCAAACGCCCTAAACACAAAAACACAAACACACACACACACACACACAAACACACACAAACACACATACACACACAAACACAAATCAAACACACATACACAATTCAAACACACACACACACACACACACACACACAAACACAATCATACAAACACACACACACACACACATTCCCAAACAACCTAAACACACAAACATAAACACACACACACACAAACATAAACACACACACAAACAAACAAACAAACACACACACAAACACACACATACACACACAAACACAATCATACAAACACAAATCACACACACACACACACACACACACACACACACACACACACACACACAAGCACACACAAGCACACACATTCCCAAATAACCTAAACACAAACACACACACACACACACACAAGCACACACACACAAAGTAAAAGCATTTTTAACAGTGCAATGAAGAATTTGAACAAAACTGGGCAGAATTTGTTTTTTGGAAACATATGTAGGACGGAAATTTTGGCGGAGTGAAGATGGAGGAAGAAGAATGGAGGAGAAATTTATACCTTGGGATCTTTGTAATCCGAAAATGGAGGAAGAAGAATGGAGTGAAGATGGGGGCGGCCCTTGTCTCGATCGCCCGAGCAAAAAACGCGGTGATCGCGAGGAGGAAGAGAAGGCGAGAAACGGCGCCGTAGAGAAGAAATGCAGCGCTCGCCGGAGTGAAGAGGAGGTGCAGCGCTCGCCGGCGATGGAGGCGATGGAGGCGATCGGCTCTGTCGGAGAAGCGCGGGTTAGGGCAGAGCGGAATCGCGAAATTTCCGCGACCTGAAGCCGTGAGAAAATATCGCGACTCCAGATCGCTGTTATTTCTCAATTTGGGCGCGGGGGCGGTGGAAAAATTACGCTCCTAATTTCTGTTTGGCGCGGCAGTGGAAAAAACGGCGCCCACTGCGCCAAAATCGCCGCGCCAAACAGTGCCTAAACCCAAATTCACTGAAGATTTTGAGAAATATATCACACAAATTCTGTCTATTTCCAAAATATGTAACGCCCGCTGCAAATTTGTACTGTCTTCTGTATGTTCCTTAAAAACTATCATTTTTATTTTATTTTTGTTTGTTTATATAAGTGTGCTGATAACCGCAGCATAATTCACGCTATTTGCACTGCAACTCAAATTAATTTTAGAGCATTTTTCTCTTTTCGATCCGCACTATTTGCTCGCAGTACTGCTGATCTACCGTCGCTAGTATCTTTCTTCGCAAACACCCCGCGCCGCTCCTTCAGATCTTCGACATCCACGAAGCTCAAGTGAACCCAACAAATGATCACGGCGTGGCTGCACCGGACCGGCCCGACTGTCTTCTCGGAGGAATCGTGGTGCTAGGTTGGTCGAATCCCGTCACTCATCAGAGAAGCCGTCCTCTTTCCTTGACTATGTTGAAGCATACTCCAGCCAGCGTCCCTGCTCCGACTATTGAGGTCAACCTAAGCCTGTCAGAAGAGAAGAAGGTTCATGTTACAGAAGACAAGAATGTGCATGCTCCCAACATTAAAGGAAAAAATATATAACTTAGCTGTGTCCTGTCTGGCGTATCTTATCTTGGGCCGGGTGCTGTTGCTGTGTAGTTAAGTTGTTTGTCCTTTTCCTTTTCTTGTGTTGTGTGGTTGGTGCTGGGCTGAACTGTTTTATGTGCCCAGTTCCTTTGCTGTTTGTAAGGTGCTCTGTTCTTGTTTTTGTGGTGGATGAATCTCGCTGTTGTGATTTTGGTTGGTATAGAAGTCCTGTTGCATATCTACTGGAGTGTTTTAAAATTCTTCATGGTATCAGAGCCAGGTTGGGTGCTTGTGTGCTATCCACCATCAGAAGCCTGAGGAGTTTCAGCACAGTCACCCTGCTGTCATGTGTAATTTCTATTCTTCAAGCTTGAGTCTCTTTTTTTTGTCTTCCTCATCTTCATCACATGGCTTCATCTAGCAACACAAGTCAGAATTTCGTGTACTCTGCAAGTGGAGTTCCTATCTTTGAAGGAGATGCCTTTGATTTCTGACATGTTCAGATGCGCACACTCTTTTTATCACACGACCTGTGGAGTTTTGTTCAAGATGGATATACAAAGCCAACTGAGAATAACCCGCTTGCTGCCTGGGATGAAGCCTAGTGGAAGGAGCACTCAGAGAATCTAAAAAGGGATGCCAAAGCTCTTCTACACATCCAACAAGGGATTGGAAGAAGCATATTCCCAAGGATCATGGGTGCTACTACTGCCAAGGAAGCTTGGGATATCTTCAAGTATGAGTTCCAAGGTTCGGCAAAGGTTATTTCCTTTAAATTACAAAATCTATGGCAAGAGTTTGACACACTAAGCATGAGAGAATAAGACAATGCTCATTCATATTTCACCAGAGCTACATCATTGATAAACCAGATTAGGAGCTATGGGGATACAGTGGAAGAAAAGAAAGTCATTCAAAAGATTCTCAAAACCCTCACACACAAATATGCGTTTGTCGTTACGACTATTGAATAAGCAAAAGACATAAACACGCTTACCATTAATGACCTCTTGGGCTCACTCCAAGCCCATGAAGAAAGGATGAAGAGGTTTGAACATCAAAATCTTGAGCAGGCCTTTCAAAGCAAACTTGTTCTCAGGCCAGAGCAAAAGATATTTGAGTCAAATAAAAAAAATCTGAGCCATACAAAGTTAAATAGCGGCATACCATGTTTTGTAACCCGTGCAAACACAATAATCACGACACTGTGGATTGTTTTTACAAGTGTAAAAGATGCCCTAAACCAAATCACTTCTCCAAGGATTGTCCTCTCAAGCTTAGAGAAAATCATCAGCCAATATCAGAGGAGGCAAAGTTCATTGAGAAAGAAGGTGAAGAGGATTTTGTATTTTTTCCTGTAACAGTAATGGAAGTGCTGAGGATAATGTGTGGTACCTTGATAGCAGGTGATCTAATCACATGCCAAATAACAAAGAAGCTTTTATTCATTTAGATGAGTCATGTATCTCGCAAGTGATTTTGGGAGATGGATCTACAAAAAAATTAAGGGCAAAGGAACCATTGCTGTCAGATCAAAATCAGACAGATATAAGTACATATCTGATGTCCAATTTGTTCCAGACTTAGCCCAAACTTGCTAAGTGTAGGGCAACTGATGAAGAAAGGCTACAAACTATTCTTTGAGGAATCATGGTGTGTTATTATTGAGAAAGTCGCAAACCAAATTCTTGCTAAAATCTCAATGACTGCCAACAAAGTCTTCCCTCTCATCTTACCATATGCTGAAAGAAGCATGATGATCGAAACCAAGTCAGATACTACCACCTGGCATGCCCGGTATGGACACCTCAATGTGAATGATTTGTAGAAGCTTCACAACAAGAACCTTGTTACAGGTCTGCCCAAGATATAGGATCTGGACTATGTATGCCATGAATGTGCCATGGGTAAGATTCACAAGCTTCCCCATCCTCAAAGCTCCATCAGGAAAACCTCTAAACCATTAGAACTGGTGTATGTTGACACATGGGGAGCAACCAGGACCCCATCCATCTCAGGTAAGCACTACTACCTCCTTCTTGTTGATGATTTCACAAGGATGATGTGGATGTACATTATTGCTAATAGATCAAATGTTTTTTTTTAATTTCAAACATTCAAAGTGTTGGCTGAAAATGAAGTGGATTGCAAAGTCAAAAGACTAAGAACAGACAACGGGGGGGGGGGGGGGGGGATTCATAAGCAAAGAATTCTCCAAGTTCTGTGAAGAGCACAGAATTAGACGTGAATACACAGTCAAAGGAACTCCAGAGCAGAACGATATAGCAAAAAGGAGGAACAGGACTATAGTGAAGATGGCCAGATGCATGCTCATAAATGCAAAGCTTCCCAAACAGTTCTGGGGGAAGCTGTAAATATAGCAGTTCACACTCTAAATCGTGCTCCTTGCCAAGCCCTGAAAAATTCTACACCTCATGAAGCTTGGACTGGGAGCAAACCTGATGTATCCTATTTCAGAACCTTTGGGAGCATAGTGTATAACATGCATCACAAACAGAATCAAGATAAATTATCTGAGAAAGCAGTAGTTGGCATTCTGTTGGGCTATAATCAGAACTCCAAAGCTTATCGCGTGTACAATCCCTCTACAAAACAATTCTCTCTCATTAGGAATGTGTTAATTGATGAAAATCAGTCATAGTCCTGGGAGGTGGCTCAAGATCAGTGGGTTGTGCCAGAGGTTGCTGAAGAACTGCCTGACGTTTCTCAGGAAATTCCTCTGCCATCCTCTCCAGCAGCTGACAATATTGGATGTGTTAGTCCTAAATCTATCAGGCCAACAACAAATTCTCACTGTTCTACCCCATCATCCTCTCCATCATCACCTCCTCCCAGATTTCGTTCTCTTATTGATGTGTACAACCAGCAGCCAATTTCCCTCTTCGTTAAGGAACCAACCTGCCCGATGGAAGCTGCCACTGATTCCAACTGGGTGCAAGCTATGGATATAGAACTACACATGATTGAGAAGAATCATACCTGGACACTCACTGATCTGCCTCCCACCAAGTCAGCCATTGGGCTTAAATGGCTTTTCAAGGTTAAATATAATGAAAAAGGAGAGATCCTCAAATGCAAGGCAAGAATTGTTGCTAAGGGGTATGCTCAGAAGGAAGGAGTTTACTTTTTTGAGACGTTCTCTCCTGTGGCTAGATTTGAATCAATCAGAGCTTTCATTGCTCTTGCCACATATTACCAATTTCCTATATTTCAAATGGACGTCTCATCTGCATTTCTGAATGGCGAAATCAGTGAAGAAATATATGTTCAGCATCCCCCTGGTTATGAGCTCAAAGGAATGGAAGACAAAGTGTACAGGCTACACAAGGCCCTATATGGGTTAAGACAGGCCCCTCGAGCCTGGAATACAAAAATTGATACCAATCTCCTTGAAATTGGGTTCGTCAAGACTGTGAGTGAACCAGGCATGTATGTGAAAAGAGAACAATGTGGTGATATGATAATTGTTTGTCTATATGTAGATGACCTCCTCATCTCAGGTTCCAATCAAGCAAGCATAAACTCCTTCCAGAAGTTTATCCAAACCAAGTTCGAAATGACTGATCTGGGTCTATCTCACTATTTCCTTGGACTACAAATTAGCCAAATGCCCAATGTCACATGCATATCACAGTCCAAATATGCTGAGGACATCTTGGATCGATTTGGGATGTCGAACTCAAAACCAGCATCTACCCCTATGATCACTAGGGAAAAGCTTATCAAAGAAGATGGAGAAGATAAAACATCACCTGAACACTATCGCAGCCTTGTCGGGTCCTTAATCTATCTAACAAACATGAGACCTGACATTGAACATGCTGTAAGCATCGTTTCTAGATTTATGCAATCTCCTAGTGTCAAACACATGCAGGCTGCTAAGAGAATACTCCGGTATATTAACGACACAAGGTCGCTTGGTCTCAGGTATGAAAAGGGGGAGGATTGTAGGATCTCCGGCTTCTCGGACAGTTACTGGGCTGGATGCTCCGACGACAGGAAGGGCACAACTGGTTTCATCTTCTACATTGGACACAATCCCGTATCCTGGTGCACTAGAAAGCAGAAAATAATTGCACTATCTTCGACTGAAGCAGAATATACAGCTCTAAGCGAGGCTGTCAGGGAAGCCATTTGACTGCGTCAATTGATCACCGAGATAAAGGGAAAAGAAGAGAATCCTGTCAAAATTTGTGGGGACAACACATCAGCCATCGCACTTGCTAAAAATCCCATCTTCCACAACCGTACTAAACATATAGAGATCAAATTACACTACACAAGAGGTCACCCAAGTCCAGGAGATGCATTGTCCGGTTTCAGGAAGAGGTCACCCAAGTCCAGGAGATGCCAGGCCATAGCCTGATGATGACCTTCATCCTGGGGCTGCAATAGGAATTCTTCAGAATGGAGCTGAAGAGAGTGCCACCCCTCTCCTACGAAGAGCTGATGGAGAGGACGACAAGGGAGGTCGACAGGGAGGCGTCGAATCTGGAGTTTGCCCGGAAGCTGACCAGGTGGGCCACCGAAGAAGAGAAAGAGCCGAGAGGCGGCAGAGGGCAGGAGGAAAGAAAGTCGAACCCCAGCAGTGGGAACAACGGCAACTGCAGGGGTAGCAGCAGCCCAAGTGGGGGCATCAGGAGCCGGACCGTCGGCTAGGCTGGAGGCCCAAGTGGCAGGACCAGGGGCCATGAAGAGGTTACCAGCGAAGGGACAACCGCTAGGGGAGGCCAGGATTAGTTCCACCCCCAGGTTGGAGGCAGGTGCAAAGTCCCCCCCTCCCCAATCAAAATCAAGCTATGGCTATAGCCATGGGGGAGAGGAGGAGAGCAGCACAGAGAAGGAGGAGAGAAGTCAGGTTGGAGTTGCCCTACTGCGACTTCCACCAAGAGGAAGGGCATGCCACGACCACGTGCCTAGAGTTCCTCGTGATGAGAGGAAACATGGAGCAGTACCAGTAGGGTCGCCATGAGATGAGGATTGAGGAGGTCCTGCCTCGGGCGGAGAGGGATCGATGTGAAGACCGGGAAGACGTCAGGACTCGGGGAGGGATCAGAGTGATCCACGGTGGGTGGGGATTGAGGCTTACCGGAAGGCGAGCCTCCACATCATATATCGTCATAGCATTGGCTCCACATCCCAGATCCCACACTGAGAAGAGAAGATCACCTTCTCAAGGAAGGATATGCCTGATCACGAGGATCCCTCCTGCGATGCACTGGTCATCCAGATGGATATTAAGAATTTCACTGTCTCTAGGATCCTCATTGACAACGGGAGCTCCGTCAACGTCATCTTCAAGAAGGCGTTCAACGCAAAGAAGGTGGAGGCGAAGAGGGTGCTGGCTTCAGATGGTCCCCTGTTTGGATTTTTAGGGCAGAGGAAGGAGGTAAAAGGAAGAGTGGGGCTCCACGTTACCCTGGGGGGGGGGGTGGTCCCAGAACTGCATGTTTGTCATCGTAGATGCTCCCAACAGCTACAAAGCCATCTTTGGGCGGACCCTCATCAGCGCCTTCCGTTGCGTACCCTCGTCCTTCCACCAATGCCTGAATTTTAACGCCGAGGGGATCCAGGTCTGGGTTCGGGGTGACCCCAAAGTAGCGAGGGAGTGCTACATCACCGTTGTGAACTCCATCTCCTGGCAGGAAGGAGCCGAGGAGATGGAGTGGAGAATGGAGGAGGCAGAACATGAGGCAGGAGGTAAAGAGATGGATATGGAGAGCTGCACCGAGGCAGAGGTGACAGGAGGAGACCGGGAGGAGTCGGCCGAGGCAATGGCCACGGAGGAAGAGGCGGCAGCTGAGGAGGTTCTTGTCCCGGTGGAGAGGGACGTCAGAGAATGGTGGAGCAGTATAGGTTGGAGGCTACAGAAGAGGTGGTGGAGATGGAGGTTCTCACCCTTAGAGGCAGGGTGGAGAAGGTTCGCATCAGCGGGTGGCTAACTCCAGAGGCTGAGGGCAGGATGCTGCCATGCATCCTAAAGAATGTGCACATCTTCTCATGGAGCACAACAGAGATGTCGGGGATTGACGCAGACGTGGCCTGTCATTGCCTCAACCTGGACCTGGGAGCTCGCCCCATCCAGCAGAAGAAGAGGTCCACGATGGACAAGCTAGCCGAGCCCATCAGGGAGGAGGTGGCCAAACTCCTCAAGGTCGGCTTTGTATCCGAAATACAATACCCCGGCTGGGTCTCTAAAGTAGTGATGTTTAAAAAAGGAGACGGCCGGTGGCGTATGTTTGTTGATTTTTCTTTGCTTAATAAATCATGCCCTAAGGACTGTTATCCTTTGCCTCAGATCGACGCGCTGGATGACTCAACCGTCGTTTTCCTGTAATGAGCTTCTTAGATGCATTTTCAGGTTATCACCAGATTAGGATGCACCCCGAACATCAAAGATGTCTCGTTCATCACGGGGATGGGTGCTACTGCTACAAAATGATGCCCTTTGGGCTGAAGAACGCAGGGGCGACATACCAGAAGATGATGGACATGGTCTTCCGGGAACAGAAGTGGAGGAACTTGGAGGTGTATATAGATGACCTCATGATCAAGAGTCGAGATATGGACTCTCACCTCCAGGACCTGGAGGAAACCTTCGCCATCCTGTGCAAATACAAGATGCGGCTGAACCCCCTGAAGTGCATTTTCGGGGCTAGCAGAGGAAAGTTCTTAGGACACCACCTCACCCCTGCGGGTGTCGAGCCGAATCTTGACAAGGTTAAAGCCATCATGGAGCTGGGATCGCCTCAGAATGCTAAAGAGGTGCAGCGGTTGACATGAAAGCTAGAAGGATTGAGCATATTCCTCTTTCAAGCTGGCGAGAAATGCTCCCGCTTCTTCAAGACGTTGAGGGGGGGGGGGGGGGGGGGCAGAAGTTCGAGTGGACAAAGGATTGCAAGGCAGCATTCCAGGCCCTGAAGAGGTAGTTGACCCAGGCTCCGCTGCTCCAAGGGCCGAATGAAGGGGAAGACCTATATTTGTATCACGGGGTCGGAGTAGAGGCCTTGAGCTCCGTCCTGGTTCGGGAAGAGGGGAAGAGGATGCTCCCCATATACTATGTGAGTCGGGCCCTGAGGATGGACGAGCTTCGAAATCTTATCTTTAAAAAGTTGGCCTTTGCTCTGGTCATCTCGTCTTGGAGGCTACTACCCTACTTCCAGGCACACTCCATCCGAGTGGTGACTGACCATACCCTATGCAACATCTTCGAGGGGGTAGAGCATTCAGGCAGGCTAGCGAAGTGGTCGGTGGAACTGAGTGAGTTTGACATCTCCTTCGTCCACCGCCTCTCGATCAAGGCCCAAGCAATGGCCAAATTTTAGGCTGACTATGTAGTCGAGGTAGTGGAGGAAGACCTCACTCGTCTGACTTCGTGGAAGGTGAAGGTAGACGACGCTTCAGGGAGACATTCTTCTAGGGTGGGTGTAATCTTCGAAAGCCCCCAGGGGGAGAGAATTGAGCAAACGATGGTGATGCACTTCCCCATCACTAACAACCAGGCCGAATACAAGGCCGTAATAGTAGGGATGTGCCTGGCGAGGAAGTTGGGGGTGCTCGATGTGGAGGTCCTCACTGACTCCATGGTGGTGGCTTCCCAGATCAATGGGGAGTTCAAGGTGAGAGAGCCTACCCTCCGGCTATACTTAACAAAGGTGAATGGGGTCATCAGCATATTTCAGACCTTCTCCATCTGGCACGTGCCCAGAGAGGAGAACGAGCAGGTCTATCAGCTTGCGCAACACGGTCCTCAGGTGGGGGGTACCATCACCGATCTATTCCACCCTTCCATCGAAAAGGGGGAACTGATGGAGGTGGATCAACACCCATCGTGGATGGACCCTTTCATGACTTTCCTCTCCATAGGGGAGTACCCAGGGTGGATGGACAAGAAGAAGTTCAGATACAAGTCGGCAAACCTCCGGGACGGGCAATTGTATCAAAAGACTCTCTTGGGGATGCTGACCCGTTGTGTGGCCGAGATGGAAGTGCAGAGAATCTTGGAAGAAGTCCACTCTGGGGAGTGTGGGAGCCACTCCGGGAGCCGGACCCTGGAAGGGATGATTGTCAAACAAGGATACTTCTGGCCTACCTGGGCCACGAAACTGCGGAATTCACAAAGAGGTGCCACAAATGCCAGTTGTTTTCCCCCTCCAACTACAACCAGCTCAGCACCTCAAGAGCATCATGACCCCCTGGCCCTTTGTGATTTGGGGAATGGATTTGGCTGGACCGTTCCCCCAGGCCAGCAGATAGAGGAGGTTCCTGTTGGCGATGATAGATTATTTTTTCAAGTGGCTAGAGGTGAAGGCGCTGACCAAGGTGACCTCCCAAGTCATCAGAAATATTGTTTGGGTGGAGATCATCTATCGTGATGGTCTACCCCAGGCCATTGTCACAGACAATAGGTCTTAGTTTGCCAACACGGAATTCATCAGCTTCTGCGAGCAGCTCAGAATTAACCTCAGATTTACCTCGGTCCACTACCCCAGGAGCAACGGGCAGGTGGAGGCGACAAACAAGATTATTGTGAACCTCCTGAAGAAGAAGGTTGAAAACCTGAAGGGGAGCTGGGTAGAGCAGCTTACCTCGGTCCTCTGGGCCCTGAGGACCACCCCCAACACAGCTATAAGGGAGACCCCCTTCAAGCTCTGCCATGGATGTGAGACGGTACTCCCTGTAGAATTTGAAGTCCAGACGCCTCGGGTGGTCATGACGCAGGAAGGCAGAGAGGAATGGCTGGCTGAAAATAGGGAGGAGTTACGACTCTCCCTTGATATGGTGGAGGAGCTGCGTGACCTCTCCGCCATCCGACGGGAAGAGGTGAAGAGGAGGATCGCCAAGTAGTTTGACAAGCATGTCAAAATCAAGCAATTTGCATAAGGAGACTTGGTCTTGAAGAAGTTAGATGCCGTGGAAAGATCAGTGGCCGTGGGGAAGCTCAACCCCAACTGGGAGGGTCCATACATTATAAAAGAGGCCTTGAAATCAGGAGGGTATCGCCTCCGGAATGTGGAGGGCGAGGCCCTGAGTCTCACCTATAGTGGTGATGACTTAAAGTGCTTTTATCTGTAAAGTGGTGCCTTTTTTCTTAATGAAGCTTCTTCATATGCCAAGTCTCTTGCAATGATTCACATGAGTAGGTAGAGATTCCACTCAGAAGACCCCAAGCAGATCCTGCTGTCAGGCTCTCACCTAGATGACAGGGCTGTATATCACACGATGGCGTCTACTCAGACTCCGAGCAGATCCTGCTATCAGGCTCTCACCTAGCTAGCAAGGCTGGATGTCACTCGATGGCGTCTACTCAGTAGACCCCGAGCAGATCCCGCTGACAGGCTCTCACCTAGCTGGAAGGGCTGGATGTCACTCGATGGCATCTACTCAGACCCCGAGAAGATCCCACTGTCAGTATCTCACCTAGCTGGCATGGCTGGATGTCACTCGATGGCGTCTACTCAGCAGACCCCAAGTAGATCCTGCTGCTAGGCTCTCACCTAGCTGACAGGGCTGAATGTCACTCGATGGTGTCTACTCAGACCCCGAGTAGATCCCGCTGCCAGGCTCTCATTTAGGTGGCAGGGCTGGATGTCACTCGATAGCGTCAACTCAAACCCTGATAAAATCCTGTTGTCAGGCTCTCACTTAGCTGGTAGGGCTGGATGTCACTCGATGGCGTCTACTCAGACCCTAAGCTGATCCCGCTGCCAGGCAATCACTTAGCTGACAGGGCTGGATGTCACTCGATGACGTCAACTTAGACCCCGAGCAGATCCTGCTGCCAGACTCTCACTTAGCTGGCAGGGCTGGATGTCACTCGATGGTGTCTACTCAGATCCCGAGCAGATCCCGCTGCCAGGCTCTCACTTAGCTGACAGGGCTGGATGTCACTTGATGACGTCTACTCAGACCCCGAGCAGATCCCGCCGTCAGTCTCTCACCTAGCTGGCAGGGCTGGATGTCACTCGATGGCGTCTACTCAGACCCCGAGCAGATCCCGCTCTTAGTGTTGGATCCCTAGTTTAAATTTGGGCTAGGTTCACTAATTAGATGCTTGACCCACCTTGTATAGCCATGGTCAAGTCTGTTAGTCCTAAAGTTTAGGCTAGTCACTAGTATCAATCTTCATGGACCAACCTGCAGAGGACTTCAGTAGACTCAATACTTAGAAGAATTCAGAGTTCAGATTATTATTTCAAAGTTCTTCGAATTCAGCTCGACGATCGTCGATCTCAAATCGACTAACTCAGAAATTTTTCTCTGGGTTGAGCTCGACGATATTCGAGCTCAGGTCGACGATTTCTTCCTCAAGACAGATTCTCTACTTGACAAACTTGGAGCGCAGAATTGGCAAGATATTTCCAATTTGTAGTTCGTTGAGCTCAGGTCGACGAACATGATTTCTCATCTCGACGAACTTGGAACTCCAGTCGACGAATTCTACCCAGAGGTCGACGATTTCTGTCTCGAGTCAGATTGATAAGTTTTTTTTATTTCTACCCCAATTTCTTATATTATTTAGCAGAAATTCTCTGAGTAATTAATGCTTATATTCTCAAGAATATAGTCGTTTTTGGCAGCATTAATTATGGATTTCATCAGAGTTAATTGCTTGCTTATTTTAATGGGACAGTTGGGGAAACTCATTCAAGAATATATTCAAACCATTTCATTCTCCAGAATTAGTCAGCAATTAATGCTTGGAATTCAAAATTCAAAAGGAGAATTTGACAGCAGAATATAAAAGAGAATTGTCGTTCAGACAACATGATATATGTGATACAAGCAAGCAAGAAAAAAAGAGACACACAAGAAGAAGTATAACTACAACAATGTTCAGCAGATTTCGTCGAACTCAGACCGACGAAATGTGTATAGTTCGTCGAACTCAAGTCGACGAACTCCAAATGCAAACTTCCATTAAAATTATTTGTTGAACTACGATCGATGAAACCAGCAGGTTCGTCGAATGGAGATCGATGATATTTTGGCACAGAGAATGATTACTTCCATTCTCTAAGCAGAGTTCGACGAACTCATCCCAATTTGTCGACCTCAGCTCGACGAACTTACCAGACTTTGTCGACCCCAGTTCAAAATAACAGAAATCTTAATTCCTACAGATCATTTAATCAACCAAGAGAATATGTTAATCCGTTCACCCAGTGGATAATTCCACCAAGAAGATACCATCCCCTAGGTTATAAAAATCAACCTGAATACTCTTATAGCTCCAATTTTAATTATGTAAATAAACAAGGACCCAAGATTACCTGGGTCAAGAATAGCTAATCTATTTCATTGCAGGTGAAAGACTATCCCACCACAGAGCAACAGTGGTATCTGGATATTGGCTATTCAAAACATATGACTGGCAGCAAGGACGACCTAATCAACTATAAGTCCAAGCTAGGTCCAAAAGTAATATTTGGTGACTCCAACTATGCCAAACTGAAGGCTATGGGAAGGTTAAAATTGGAGCTGTCACTTTCAGGAAGGTAGCATATGTAAGTGGACTAAAGCACAACCTGATATCCATAAGTCAATTATGTGATGAAAGGTTTCAGGTATCATTTAATAAAACCTCCTGTATTATTACCTCAGTAGATAACCAAGTTGTGTTAACAAGAACTAGAGTAGGAAACATCTATGTAATTAAATTTAAATCTGCTAAAACTGAAATATGTCCATTTAATCAAACATGCAACAATAATGAGCTTTGGCATGGGATATTAGGGCATGTCAACTTGAAAAACATTGTTAAACTTTCTAGAAATAACCTTATTAGAGGATTGCCTTCTTGCCCCTACAAGAAGAAAAGCCTTTGCAGGGCTTGTCAATTAGGTAAGCAAACTAAAAGCAGTTTTAAGTCACTTAATAAGAGTGATTCACCTAGGATTCTATATTTGCTCCATATGGATCTCTTTGGACCCATTGCTGTACAGAGCCTAGGAGGAAAGTCTTATACCTTAGTGATAGTTGATGACTTCTCTAGGTTCACTTGAGTGTTCTTCTTGAGAAACAAGTTTGATAACTTCAAGGTTCTTACAAACTTTCTTAAGAGAATAAGGATTGAGTATTCTACTCCAGTTACATTGATCAGAAGTGATCATGGTACTGAGTTTGAGTCTCTTCCCAGGCAAGAATTCTGTGAGAAGGAAGGTATCAGACATTGCTTCTCTACTCCTAGAACTCCTCAACAAAATGGGGTAGCTGAAAGAAAAAATAGGACACTAATTGAAGCTGCATGCACATTACTTGCTGATGCTTACTTGCCCCTATCCTTTTGGACAGAGGCTGTAAGCACAACAAATTATGTACTGAATAGAAGTTTGATTCACAAGCTTAAGGGCAAGACCCCCTATGAACTACTCAAAGGGAAAAAACCTAAAGTAGATTATTTTAGAATTTTTGATTGCATTTGCTACATTCATAATAATGAAAAGAAATACATTAGAAAGTTTGAAGCCAAAGCTAAAATATGAATTTTTCTTGGATATTCCCAAATCAATAAAGCTTATAGGGTTTATAATAAATCAACTATGAAATTAGAAGAATCTATTCATATTTCTTTTGATGAAACTAACATGTTTTATAAGTAGAGGATTCATTCTACTAGTAGACTTTGCAGGAACCACATCTATGTGAGAAGTTGGATGAGTTGACCCTTACCAATAAGGTTGTTGCACATCCTTCACCACATGTTGTTGAAGACAGTGAAGATGATGTCACTGAATACAGTGAAAAGCCAACAACAGCTACCATAATTCCACAAGAGGAATTAATTCCCCAAGATGTTACTGAACCAACTCCTACTGAATTAGTCACACTTAGAGAGATCACCCTATATCTCAAGTGATTGGAGACATATCAGTGGGTGTGCAGACAAGACATCAACTCCACTAGGACATGGTGCATGCCTGCTTCATATCTCAAACTGAGCCCCAATCCATAAAAGATGCTGAGCAAGATCCACACTAGATTATATCAATGCAAGAGGAGCTCAACCAATTTGAGAGATGTAGAGTTTGAGATTTAGTTTCACGACCCAAAGACTACCCAGTCATTTGAACTAAATGGGTATTTAGAAACAAACTAGATGCTCAAGGTCTTATCATCAGGAACAAGACAAGGCTAGTAGCACAAGGCTATAAACAAGAGGAAGGCATTGATTATGATCAGATATTTTCCCATGTTGCAAGGATTGAAGCTATCAGAATATTCCTAGCTTATGCAGCCCACAAGAAGTTCACAGTATACCAAATGGATGTCAAGAGTGCATTCCTTAATGGTGAACTTAAAGAAGAGGTTTATGTGGAACAACTAACAGGTTTTATTTCTCCTACTCATCCCTCTTATGTTTTTAAATTGCATAAGACTCTCTATGGTCTAAAGCAAACTCCAAGAGCTTGGTATGAAACCTTAGCTAGCTTTCTCTTAGAGCATAACTTTCTAGAGGCAATGTAGATAGGACTTTGTTCATAAAGCATCATCATGATAAAATCTTGTTAGTACAAATATATGTATATGACATTATATTTGATTCTACTGATTCCAAACTATGCAAAAGGTTTTCTGACCTTATGCATTCCAAGTTTGAAATAAGTAGCATGGGTGAACTCTCCTGCTTCCTTGGTCTCCAAGTGAAGCAGTCACCTGATGACATCTTCTTGTCCCAATCCAAATATGCTAAGGAGCTAATAAAAAAGGTTTGGGATGGCTGATGCCTCAGCTAAGAGAACACCTACGGTTGCTGATGCTGCGATTGACTCTAATGAACATAGTAAACCTGTTGATTAGAAAGTATATAGGGTCATTGTTGGGTCCCTGTTGTATCTCATAACAAGTAAACCAGACATCATGTTTGCTATATGTCTTTGTGCTAGGTGCCAGGTGAACCCTAAAGAATCTCACCTTATTTTTCTAAAAAGAATTTTGAGATATATAAAGAGTTGCCCATATTTAGGACTCTGGTATCCAACTGAGTCAGGATTTGAGTTGACTGGATACTCAGATGCTGACTTTGTTGGATGTAGAGTGAACAGAAAGATCACATCTGGGACATGTCAGTTCCTTGGTGATAGACTAGTGTCCTGGATTTTCAAGAAGCAAACATCTGTGTCTACTTCAACAGCAGAAGATGAGTACATAACAGCTGATAGTTGTTGTTTACAGATGTCATGGATTCAGAACCAACTCCTAGATTATGTTGTCAACTTAAATAATTCAAGTCTACTTTGTGATAATACTAGTGTAATTTTCATTGCACAGAATCTAGTGCATCATAGTAGAACTACGCATTGTTGGGTACATTGGTCTAAATGTACCTGATTTGAAGAAGCCTCACCCAACTCAATGATATACATCAAAATGTATTTGATGTATTTTGAGTTACATGTGCAGGTTAAGTATTTGCAGGAAATGATGAAAAAGTTTCTAAGTCCATGTGTCGACACCCAGAGGGAAAGTGTCGACACTTAAGAAGACTTGTGTCGACACCTAGGCAAGCAGTGTCGACACTTGGAGTCATTGTGTCGACACCAGGGATGCTGAGTCGACACCAGACAGAAAGTGTCGACACAAGGAGCTGTGTCGACACTCAATGAAGAAAAGCCAGTAAAACTGTGTCGACACTTAACAGTTGTGTCGACACCCAGTGAAGCTGTGTCTACATCAGAAAGTGTCGACACTTGGAGCTGTGTCAACACTCAGCAAAAGTCAGCAGAGACTAAGTATATGTGTCGACACCCAAAACAATGTGTCGACACTCAACAGAAGAGTCAACACCCAGAACAATGTGTCGACACTTAGCTGAAGACTCAACACTTGAAGAAAGTGTCGACACATGGAGCTGTGTCGGCACTTAGTGAAGAACAGCAAGATCAACAAATTATTCTAAGTACAAGTGTCGACACTATGAGAATGTGTCAACACTCAGCTGAAGTCTCGACTGAAGAAGAAAGTGTCGACACCCAGAGCAAAGTGTCGACACTCAACAAGTATCAACACTGAAGACATGTGTCGACACCAAGAATCAGTGTCGACACTTGACATATACAACACATGAAGATGTGTCGACACAAAGGTATTGTGTCGACACTTAGAAGAATTTAGCAAAATTCTAAAGAACAAGTACTTGTGTCGACACCCAATTTCAGTGTCGATACATGAAGGAGAAGCAGTGTCGAGATAAAGAATCAACAACATAAGGAGTTGTGTCGACACCTTGTAGACTAGTGTCGACACTTAGACAACATGTGTCGACACTTGGTCTATAAGTGTCGACACTTAAAGACAGAAAGTCTCGACACTTAAAGACAGTTACAGCATTTTCAAGCACTGACTGGATGACTTGACAGCTGCCGTTCCAGCCGGTCTATAGCACCTGTCAGAGATGTCAGAATTCAGTTATGGACCGGACCAGCCAGTTACCATGAAGAAGGCCTATAAATAGGCTCATACAGTCTACAGAAACTGTTGTTGAAGTTATTCAAAAAAAAGTGGTTCACAGAGTTGTTCAAGTTATTGATCAAGTATCAAAACAAGAAGATCTAGCTGTCCAAGTGCAGATCTAAGAAGTTGGAGAGAGAGGGCTCCATTCAAGAAATCAGCCGTTGGAACTAGGCTGAGAAGAAGGGTTCAGATATATTCTGGATCTTAAGAAGCAGAGGTCAAGGATCAACTACAGAAGGAGTCAATCTTATTGAGTTCTACTTTTAAGAAGCTTTGAAGAAAGCTAAGTCAGATTGAATCCAACCGAGTTCTTCCAAGAACTCATCAAGAAACTCACAACTCCCCTCTCTTGTTTCTGAGTTGCTGAGTTATCATTTGTATAATCATTTTTATCTTGTAGGATCCTTTGGATCTGAGTGTTTATAAGCCTGTAATTATAAAGGCTGAGGGTAGGGCTTGAGAGCCTGAGTGTAGGAGATTGAAATCTCTGAGTGTAGGCCTTGGTGGCTGGGTGTAGGCCTTGTTGGCTGAGTGTAGGCCTTGTGGCTGAGTGTAGGCTTTGTGGAAAAGCTGAGTTGTAGGGCCTTGGGCCTGAGGTGTAGGAACCAGTTTGGGTTCTGAGATAGTGGAGAAGTTGGGCCAAATCTAGTACACTGCTAGATAGGCGAAGGGGGAAAGTGGATGTACCCAAAGCTTGGGGAACCACTATAAAACTCTGTGTCTGCTGTGATTGTGATTTGCTGTGTATGCTGTGTGATTGCTGTGCAAAAGTAGATTAGATTCTGTGTTTATAACTGATTGCTGCCATTAAAGTTAAAAAGAATTTGGTCACCTATTCACCCCCCCTCTAGGTGTTTAGGTACTATATCTTTCAAGTGGTATCAGAGGGAGGTTCCTCAAAAAGAACTAACAGTCTGAGGAGATCCTGATTAGCAGATTCAGTCTAAGTCAAATTACAGATTCAAGAAAATCAAGAACCATGGGTTCCACAGAAAATCACAAGGAATTGGGATCCATGAAACTACCTATATGTAGGAAGGAAATCTTTGGCATATGGAAGGAAAGGGTAAGGCTGTTTATGGAGGCCTCAGACCCAAGAATTTACATCACAGTAAAGGAAGGGCCATATGTGCCCATGAAGGTGTCAGTCCTAGATGCTAATCAGAAAACACTAAAGGATTTCTCTGAAATGACTAAGGATGAGATTGTCCTAGCCACCATGAACAAAATGGCTCAAAACATCATTGTAAGTGCCATAGATGATGCCACTTTTCAGAATCTAATACACTGTAAGACAGCCAAAGAGATGTGAGATACTCTCATTGTCTATATGGAGGGTTCTGAAGAAGTTAGGCAAGACAGAAAATCCTTGCTAAATCAAGAGTATGAAAGTTTTAGACAAGGAAAGGGTGATAGCATAACTGAGTGCTACAAGAAGTTCTATAGGATAGTGAATGAACTCATGTCTTATGGAAGAGAGTTCAGTAATTATGAACTAAATGACAAGTTCTTAAGGTCCCTAACTAAAGATTGGGACACCAAGATCTGTGCCATTAGAGAAATGGCTAAGTTGGGAGAAATTCCTCCACCTACACTGTTTGGCAAATTGTTGTCATATGAAATGCAGTTGACAGTGAGGAAAGAGGAGGAGAAATCAACAAGAAATGAACATAAGGAAAGAACAGTAGCTTTCAAGACAGAAGCCACCAGAAAGTACAGGAATAAGTCACCAACTCCACCTCCAAAGGTTGTTGAATCAGAGTCAGATGAGTCTGTCAGCACAAAGTCTGAAAGCAGTGAAAGTGATGAAGACTTTGCTGCCTTCACTAGACATTTTCAGAAGTTCTTGAAGAAGAAATAGTGGAGGTCAAGACCTTCTACTTCACAGGGAAAAGAAGACATATATCAGAATAAAAAGGCTTCAAAGAAGGACAGGAAGAGGACTAAGTTTAGCAAGGCAACTGTTTCAAAAATAGTGTGCTATTGCTGCAATAGACAAGACCATGTTATTGCAGATTGTCCAGAAAAGAGAAAGGAGTCTAGTGACAGGAAGAAGACTCATTTCAAAGGCAAGAAAAAGAAGTCTTTTGTTGCCAAAAAGGAGAAGACTCTGTCAGATATTTCTTCTTCAGAAACTGAGTCAGATGCTGAGGCATACATATGGTTGTTTGCTGAAGAAGAAGAAGAAGAATTCATGCAGATTATGGATTCTATATATGAACAAGAAGACAGTCAATGTCAAGGGCTAATGGCATTGACAGAAGGTGACAAAATCCTGGAACAGTCAGGACCCAGTAAGGTACAATATTCAACTCTAAGTTCAATTTCTTGTGCCAGTACAGATTCAGATTCAGATTCATCAAGTGATGAGAGTACATCTGAGTCTGAAGTAGATATTCATCAGTTGATAGATGAATACAAGGTTCTGTTGCAAGCTTACAAGAAGAGCAAGTCCCTAGCCAAAAGTCAGGCAAAGGAAATTGCTGATCTTAAAGCTGCTGCAACTGAGGTTGAGAAGTTATTTGATCAAAAACTTAATGAGATAGCCAGACTGAAACACATAACAGTGATTCAGATGGGGACTATCACCTATAAAAATGATCAAATCAAGAGTCTGGAGATCAATCTTCAGAAGGAGAGAGAGCTTGTTGCTAGGTTTTCCAAACCTAAGTTAGTGTTACCCATAATTGATGAATTTGCTCATCACAAGGGTAAAGCTGGACTGGGTTTTATTAAACCTGCAAGGACTGTCCAGTCCAAGTCCAAGGGCAAAGCCCCAACATTCAACAAGTCAGCTGTAGATAAGACAGCAAAGACAGTACCTATGCAAAGGTACAATAAGTTTGAATGTTGGTGTTGTGGCAAAGTTGGCCACTTTGCAATGGACTGTTGGCACAATTCTAGTGCCAAAGTGAGTAGCAATCTGCCTGTAGGAAAGCCTGCAGGTAGCTTTGTTAGAATGCAAACTAACAAATACCAAGGACCCAAGAATACTTTGGGTTCTAAGGTTCATTAATCTGTTTTGCAGGTGAGTCCAAGTTGCCATGCCCCAATATGGTACTTGGACAGTGGATGTTCCAGACATATGACTGGAACTAGGGGACTACTAAAGGACTACATCTCAATCAAAGATGGTCCAAAAGTCACCTTTGGTGGTTCTGAAAAAGGAATCATCAAAGGATTTGGTAATATTTCTAGCAACTTAGTTACCATTACTCAAGTGGCTTATGTTAAAGGGTTGAAACACAACCTAATAAGTATAAGTCAATTAAGTGATGTAGGGTATGACATCTCATTTGTTAAAAATGGTTGTCATATCAAGAGGTCAACTGATCAAGAGATCATTTTGACTGGCTATAGAAAGAGGAATGTCTATTGCTTAGACATTATGGTTGAGAACAATGGTTCTCCAGTGTGTCTTGTAGCTGATGAGACAGTCTCTCATTGTGTCAAATGGCACAAGAGGCTTGCCCATCTTAATTACAAGACAATTGGCAAACTCTTTAGCAAAGAGTTAGTGAGGAATGGTCCTCAAGTTAAGTGTGTTAATGATGGTATTTGCTCAGCTTGTCAAAAGGGCAAGCAGACTAAATCCACCTTTAGAAGCATAGAAAACAAAGATGCTGTGAGGTGTTTATACCTCTTGCATATGGATCTCTTTGGTCCAATGCCAGTTCACAGCCTAGGTAGGAAGGTCTATACCTTTGTAGTTGTAGATGACTACTCAAGGTTTTCCTGGGTGTTCTTCTTAAGACAGAAATCTGAAACACCTAGTGTCTTCTATAGCTTTGTCAAGAAAATTCAGAATGAACTAAACAGTACAGTGGTCAAGATTAGAAGTGACCATGGTACTGAATTTCAGTCTGATAGCATGACAAAACTATGTGAAGACTTTGGGATATTTCAAGAATTCTCTTCACCTAGAACACCTCAGCAAAATGGCATTGCTGAGAGGAAGAATAGGACCTTGATAGAGGCTGGTAAGACCCTATTATGTGATACATCACTACCAGAATATTTCTGGGCTGAAGTAGTTAATACTGCATGCCATGTTATAAATAGGGCTACCATCACTAAAGGACTCAACAAGACCCCCTATGAGGTTGTGAAAGGCAGGAAACCAAATCTATCCTATTTCAGGATCTTTGGCTGCAAATGCTTCATACTTAACAATGAGAAGTCTTACTTGACTAAGTTTGCTGCCAAGTCCCAAGAGGGAATTTTTGTTGGGTACAACAATAACAGTAAGGCTTATAGAGTCTACAACTTGTCTACACAAGTTGTAGAAGAATCTGTACATGTAGTATTTGATGAGACTAAACTTATTAATAATGAGTTGTCTGGTAGTGTATGCAGCCCCATAGGTTTAACAAAGAAGATGGACAAGCTTACTATAGAAGAAGTACCTACTGCAAGACAGCAAGTAGAAGACAGTGGTTGTTGTCCAGGGGGAGAACTACATGTACCAATTGCTGATGATGTTCAAGGAGTACAGCATGATGAAGATGCTGAAGAGGTTCAACCAGAAGTCAGGATGCCTCCAGCCAATAGGCATCTTAGAGATCATACAGTAGAGCAGATTATTGGAGATCCAAGACAAGGGGTACAAACAAGGAGCAGAAACCTGAATGCAGCAGTCTACTCCAGTTTTCTATCTCAAGTTGAACCAAAGAAGTTTGAAGAAGCCATACTAGATCCACAATGGACTGAAGCAATGCAAGAAGAGCTTAATCAGTTCAAGAGGTGCAAGGTCTGGGAACTTGTTCCTAAACCTAAAGACCACAATATAATAAGAACCAAGTGGATCTATAGGAATAATATGGATGAACAAGGGGTTATCATTAAGAATAAAGCAAGATTGGTTGCTAAAGGATATATGCAAGAAAAAGGTATTGAATTTGATCAAACCTTTGCTCCAGTAGCCAGACTGGAAGCCATAAGGATGTTCTTGGCCTATGCAACCTATCAAGGATTCAAAGTTTACCAAATGGATGTCAAGTCAGCATTTCTGAATGGTAATCTTAAAGAAGAAGTCTATGTGGAACAGCCTTCAGGTTTTGTTGATTCAACTCTACCTCATCATGTCTATAGACTTAGGAAAGCTTTATATGGGTTAAAGCAAGCCCCTAGGGCTTGGTATGAAACCCTATCTAGTTTTCTCATTGAGAACAAGTTCTCAAGGGGGAAAATAGATAAGACTCTATTACTTAGAGAATCTAGAGGCAAAGTTATACTAGTCCAAATATATGTAGATGACATCATATTTGGGTCTACTGAAAGCAGCCTTTGCAAAAAGTTTGCAAAACTTATGCAAGGTCAATTTGAGATGAGTAGTATGTGAGAGCTGAAGTTTTTCTTGGGTCTCTAAGTTAAACAGACTGAGAATGGTTTATCCATATGTCAGTCCAAGTTCACCCTAGAACTCATAAGGAAGTATGGTATGGATTCATCCAGCACCATGAAGACTCCTATGGGGTCAAGTATGTCTCTTAGCAAGGATGATGCAGGGAAACCTGTAGATGAAACCTTGTATAGAGGGATAGTTGGCTCCCTATTATACTTGACTGCTAGTAGACCAGATATCATGTATGCTACATGTGTCTGTGCAAGGTATCAAGCCTGCCCTAAAGAGTCTCATTTGACAACAGTCAAAAGAATATTGAGATATCTAAAGGGCACTCCCTATCTAGGCCTCTGGTACCCTAGGAATGGGGATTTTGAACTAACAGGTTATTCAGATGCAGACTTTGCAGGATGCAAAGAAGATAGAAAAAGCACTACTGGAACCTGTCAATTCCTAGGTGGGAGACTAATTTCATGGAGTAGCAAAAAGCAGACAAGTGTGGTTATCTCCACTGCAGAGTCAGAGTATGTGGCTGCAGGAAGTTGCTGTGCTCAACTTCTGTGGATACAACATCAGCTAGAGGACTATGGATTTCAGGTAAGTAGAACTCCACTCTTCTGTGATTCTACAAGTGCTATCTCAATAGCTAATAATTCTGTATCCCATAGTAGAACAAAACATATTGAAATTAAATATCATTTTCTTAGGGAGCATGTAGAAAGAGAAGATATTTTATTAGAATATGTTCAAACTGATAATCAAATAGCTGATATGTATACTAAGCCACTAGAAGAAGCTAAGTTCAATAGATTTAAAATTGAACTAGGAATGATAAACTTAGAGTAAGTTTATAGTATTGAAATTGGCTAAGTAAAAAGGTGTCGACACATAGAGATTTCTGTGTCGACACAGAAAAGTGGTGTCGACATTTCAGGAAAAAGGTGTCGACACATCTAGGAAGTTGGTGTCGACACTTCTGAATATTAGTGTCGCCACATGTCAAGTAGGTGTCGACACATCCAATGTGGTGTCGACACTTAGTATTTACTCAGAATTTTCTAAGTAAAGTCTCGACTATGTGTCGAGTTATGTTGTGTCGACACATAAACAAGTGTCGACACATAAAATCTGTTGATTTAACTTGTGTCGACGCATATGTGTCGAGACATTATAATTCAGTGTCGACACTTATTGCCAGTGTCGACACATTTTAAGTTTGTTGTCCCGCCTGTTCATCTTCAAAATTAGAAAGGTATAAATAGGGTTTTGTCTTTGTTTGTCGACACGCTTTCAAAGTTTCGAGACCAAACTTTTGTGTCGACACCTCTCTTCTCTCAAGACAAATTCTACAAACCCTAATGGCGCCTAAGCTTGAAGAGAATGTCAACGAAGGTTACGAGCTGGTGCGCGGCGCCTTTGAGGATGCTGAGCAAGAAATCAAGCACGTGATAACCCTAATTGCCGATTCTGGGTTAGAAGTCACTACAGTTTGATCTAGCCCAGGACATAAAATCAATAAGATTTGAAATGAATCTTAACAAGAAGGAGATGACAGACTGCTTCCACAAAGGGGGGAATGCAGTGGTGTACTTGGCTACACACCAAGAGAAGATAAAGGCTCAAGTTGATGACATAGCCCTGAAGCAAGGATATGTACTTGAAAATCAACTTAGAATGAATGACAACTTGACAGAATCTCATAATGCAATTGTCACAGAACTAAAGAACATAGCTACTGGACTTTCTACCTCTACTGCTACTGTTAAAGCTGAATTTGACAAGGTATTTCAAGAAGAAATCAATGCTGTTAAGACTGCCATTGAAGACTCCCAGAAGGCCATATCTGAACAACTTAAAAAGCTCAAACCTTTCTTTAAAGATGGAGTCAAATACTTGGATAATCAAATCAGATTCCAGAAGGATGATGTCAGAGATCACATGGCTAGAGAAGTCATAAAAGGGGAGAGAGTTTTAGTCAAAGCTAGCTCTGATCATGTCAAATGGATATCTAATTCCATCAGAGCTACACTGGGCTATCCTCCACTTTGTGATGATGATAATGTTGCTGAATCTGGAATTCAGCCTGCATATCTTGGAGGTGAGCAACCAGAAGTAGCTCAAGTGATATATCCTCCACCAGATTTTGAAATGGTGCAAGCTGATATTCATCACATGTATAGCCCAACTGAAGGGAAGTCTAATGTCATTCTGGAGAAAGTGGTTCAGCCTATATCTGAAGCTATGCAAGCAGCTCTTCAGAAAGAAGAAGAAGCTCTACAAAAAGAAGAAGAGACAAGATTGTCTAAGAAGAGGTTTAGGGAACAAGCTGAACAAAGGCCAGACTTTGAGCAGTGGAGCCCTACCTCAAGGAATATCATTTTAACTGCCTGGAAAGCTGCCAAAGATAATGTGCATGACAGGAACAAATGGTTTTCTGAAGCTGAATGGAGAAAACATGAGATCAGGCAGGAGGCAATAGTCCAGTATAGAAGGAAGGCCAAGATGGGAAAGTTACCTCCTACTGCTCTGGAGCCTAGCAAGTACTTTCCAAAGCCATACCATTACTTTGAAAGACAAAAGATCAAAGCAGAAGAGCTTAAGAAGAAAGACTTGAAAGGCAAGAAGCCTGCTGATGCTGAAGTTGCTGATGCTCCTTTTCAAGCTAAAGTTCAAGCTGGAAAAGACATAGTGATTAAGGAGCCAGAACAGAAATAACTTAGAACATTTCTTAAGTTTACTATGTATTCTTTTGATATAAATCATGCTGTAAACTTTTGACAAAGAATATGACAAAGTATTGGAACAATGTTTTGTGTGATAAATTTGTTGTGTTAAATTTATTTCATAATTGTTCTGTGATGCAATCTATCTGTATATGCATGTTAGTTTTATACATGTGATGTACTTTCCTGTTTACATAATCCTGTCTTACATCATTTTGTATTTTTATTATGAATGGTGTATATCATTGACTAAGGGTTATGACTTCTCCAAATAGGGGGAGATTGTTGGGTACATTGGTCTAAATGTACCTGATTTGAAGAAGCCTCACCCAACTCAATGATATACATCAAAATGTATTTGATATATTTTGAGTTACATGTGCAGGTTAAGTATTTGCAGGAAATGATGAAAAAGTTTCTAAGTTCATGTGTCGACACCCAGAGGGAAAGTGTCGACACTTAATAAGACTTGTGTCGACACCTAGGCAAGCAGTGTCGACACTTGGAGTCATTGTGTCGACACCAGAGATGCTGAGTCGACACCAGACAGAAAGTGTCGACACAAGGAGCTGTGTCGACACTCAATGAAGAAAAGCAAGTAAAACTGTGTCGACACCCAGTGAAGCTGTGTCTACATCAGAAAGTGTCGACACTTGGAGCTGTGTCGACACTCAGCAAAAGTCAGCAGAGACTAAGTATATGTGTCGACACCCAGAACAATGTGTCGACACTCAACAGAAGAGTCAACACTTGAAGTAAGTGTCGACACCTAGAACAATGTGTCGACACTTAGCTGAAGACTCAACACTTGAAGAAAGTGTCGACACATGGAGCTGTGTCGACACTTAGTGAAGAACACCAAGATCAACAAATTATTCTAAGTACAAGTGTCGACACTATGGGAATGTGTCGACACTCAGCTGAAGTCTCGACTGAAGAAGAAAGTGTCGACACCCAGAGCAAAGTGTCGACACTCAACAAGTATCAACACTGAAGACATGTGTCGACACCAAGAAGCAGTGTCGACACTTGACAGATACAACACATGAAGATGTGTCGACACAAAGGTGTTGTGTCGACACTTAGAAGAATTCAGCAAAATTCTGAAGAACAAGTACTTGTGTCGACACCCAATTTCAGTGTCGACGCATGAAGGAGAAGCAGTGTCGAGATAAAGAATCAACAACATAAGGAGTTGTGTCGACACCTTGTAGATTAGTGTCGACACTTAGATAATATGTGTGGACACTTGGTCTATAAGTGTCGACACTTAAAGACAGAAAGTCTCGACACTTAAAGACAGATACAGCATTTTCAAGCACTGACTGGATGACTTGACAGCTGCCGTTCCAGCCGGTCTACAGCACCTGTCAGAGATGTCAGAATTCAGTTATGGACCTGACCAGCCGGTTACCATGAAGAAGGCCTATAAATAGGCTCATACAGTCTACAGAAACTGTTGTTGAAGTTGTTCAAAAAAAAAAAGTGGTTCACAGAGTTGTTCAAGTTATTGATCAAGTATCAAAACAAGAAGATCTAGCTGTCCAAGTGCAGATCTAAGAAGTTGGAGAGAGAGGGCTCCATTCAAGAAATCAGCCGTTGGAACTAGGCTGAGAAGAAGGGTTCAGATATATTCTGGATCTTAAGAAGCAGAGGTGAAGGATCAACTACAGAAGGAGTCAATCTTATTGAGTTCTACTTTCAAGAAGCTTTGAAGAAAGCTAAGTCAGATTGAATCCAGCTGAGTTCTTCCAAGAACTCATCAAGAAACTCACAACTCCCCTCTCTTGTTTCTGAGTTGCTGAGTTATCATTTGCATAATCATTTTTATTTTGTAGGATCCTTTGGATCTGAGTGTTTGTAAGCCTGTAATTATGAAGGCTGAGGGTAGGGCTTGAGAGCCTGAGTGTAGGAGATTGAAATCTCTGAGTGTAGGCCTTGGTGGCTGAGTGTAGGCCTTGTTGGCTGAGTGTAGGCCTTGTGGCTGAGTGTAGGCTTTGTGGAAAAGCTGAGTTGTAGGGCCTTGGGCCTGAGGTGTAGGAACCAGTTTGGGTTCTGAGATAGTGGAGAAGTTTGGCCGAATCTAGTACACTGCTAGATAGGCGAAGGGGGAAAGTGGATGTACCCAAAGCTTGGGGAACCACTATAAAACTCTGTGTCTGCTGTGATTGTGATTTGCTGTGTATGCTGTGTAATTGCTGTGCAAAAGTAGATTAGATTCTGTGTTTATAACTGATTGCTGCCATTAAAGTTAAAAAGAATTTGGTCACCTATTCACCCCCCCTCTAGGTGTTTAGGTACTATATCTTTCACGCATATAGATGTAAGACATCATTTCATTAGAGAGTGTGTAGATAAAAAGAAAATTAATCTTACCTTTGTCTCTACTGATTTACAAAAGGCAGACATCTTCACCAAACCTTTGGATGAAAATAAACATCTGTTCTTTCTGAATCAGCTAGGTATGATAAATGGAGAAGCATTAATTTAACTTTCTGTCTGAGGTCGAAGAATTTGTCACAGTTCGTCAAACGGAGATCGACGAACTGAGAAAAGTTCTTGAGAAAATTTGTTGAACAGAGATCGACGAAATCTCTATGTGAAGTCTTATTCGTCTAACGAAGATCGATGATACTGCTTTAGAAAATTTTCGTCGACCTGAGAATGACGAAAACTATTCCCTTCTTCAGACTGAGATCGACGAACTCTTTTGTCAATAAAATATTTCGTCGAACTCAGATCGAAGAATTTTATTTATTTCACAGGACGAAGTCTGCCGCTTCATATTCTGAAAACCATATAACTAGGTTTTCTTCGAGCTCCATCACGTGCGTGTTGTTCCCTTTGCACTTGATTCTGTTTTCGTTTTTGCAGGAAACAATGGCGATTCCAGCGAGTTCTATTTCCGGAATGAAATTTCACACAGGATTTGATATTGACTTTGAATCCTTTCAACATTCTGATCAGATATTCATAGACATACTGCAGCTGTTTGAGGAACAACAGTTGAAGAAATTCATTACTACCAGGATAAAGATAGTCACAACTGAGATTAGAGAATGGGTGTTTACTTCTACTATTCCAGACGCCGACTCAATGACATGCACAATCTCTGGCAATCCGGTTTCTCTTACTCCCACAGTTCTAACTGAAGTTTTAGGTTTAGTTAATGGTGATGAAGATATTGAGATTGATAGTGCTGACTTTGATGGTATGTTAAATAAAATGGGTCATACTGGTGAGAACCCTAATAAATTGTTAAAAAAATCTTATCTGCTGAATATAAGTTTTTAGCCGATGTTGTGGGAAAAGTCTTGCTAGGCAAGCATACTGCCCATGACTACATTACTAGACACCAGTGTACAACCCCGTATTCGCGAAGAGTAGACCCTAAATGAGGCGTGCTTAGTTTTTAAGCTTTTTGAGTATTTTAAACTCTCGGTGGCCAATTTTGGCTCTAGCTTGGAAATATACTATTAGGGGGAGGAGAAACCGGCCTCCCCCAGCGGCCCCTAAGTTGGAGTGTGGGAGCGGCAGGTTGGAAGGCACCGGCCCGGGCCAATTGGGTGTGGAGGCGGGATCAGCAGGCCCTCCCCCTCCCCTTTTCCCCTCAGGCCGGCGAGACCAGCCCCGAGCCCGGCGGGTAGGCCGGGCGAGACCGACCCTCGGGCCGGGTCTCGCCCCGCCCCGCGGGCAGCCAGGCGAGACCGGTCCCCAGGTCGGGTCTCGCCGAGCCCGGTGGGTAGGTCGGGCGAGACCGGCCCTCGGGCCGGGTCTCGCCCCGCCCCGCGGGCAGCCAGGCGAGACCGGCCCCCAGGCCGGGTCTCGCCGAGCCCGGCGGGTTGGCCGGGCGAGACCGGCCCTCGGGCCGGGTCTCGCCCCGCCCCGCGGCCAGCCAGGCGAGACCGGCCCCCAGGCTGAGTCTCGCCGAGCCCGGCGGGTTGGCCGGGCGAGACCGGCCCTCGGGCCGGGTCTCGCCCCGCCCCGCGGGCAGCCAGGCGAGACCGGCCCCCAAGCCGGGTCTCGCCCCACCCCGCGGGCAGCCAGGCGAGACCGGCCCCCAGGCCGGGTCTCGCCGAGCCCGGCGGGTTGGCCGGGCGAGACCGGCCCTCGGGCCGGGTCTCGCCCCGCCCCGCGGGCAGCCAGGCGAGACCGGCCCCCAGGCCGGGTCTCGCCGAGCCCGGCGGGTTGGCCGGGCGAGACCGGCCCTCGGGCCGGGTCTCGCCCCGCCCCGCGGGCAGCCAGGCGAGACCGGCCCCCAGGCCGGGTCTCGCCGAGCCCGGCAGGTTGGCCGGGCGAGACCGGCCCCCGGGCCGGGTCTCGCCTCGCCCCGCGGGCAGCCAGGTGAGACCGGCCAACCAGGCCGGGTCTCGCCCAGCCCGGCGGGTAGGCTGGGTGAGACCGACCCCCGGGCCGGGTCTCGCACCATCCCGCGGGCAGCCAGGCGAGACCGGCCCCCAGGCCGGGTCTCGCCCAGCCCGACGGGTAGGCCGGGCGAGACCGGCCCCCAGGCCGGGTCTCGCCCCATCCCGCGGGCAGCCAGGCGAGACCGGCCCCCCGGTCGCGTCTCGCCCAGCCCGGCGGGTAGGCCGGGCGAGACCGGCCCCCAGGCCGGGTCTCGCCCCGTCCCGCAGGGTGGGTCCCCTATTTGCTTGGGGTGACGCGTTTTTACTTCTCTACCCCCCGGCGTGGCGGTTTCTTATTGGCCCGAGGCCTTTTGGCCGTAGGGGTATTTTGGTCATTTTTGGCTCATGGGATTTGGAAAACTATAAATAGACCCCCTTTGGTGCCTTGGAGAGGATCCTTTTTTGAGTTTTCTTCTCCCTTAGCTTCTTCTAGGTAGAGTTGAGAGAGCTCTTCAAGGCACCTTAACTCGAGCATTGGCTAGGGAGGGGAAGTGCTCAGGTAGCCTTCCGGGTGTGAGGTGGGACCTCCGCGCTAGAGCCGAGGGTCTGTTCATAGTCTCCTAAGTCTCCGGTCCGTGATGTTCTCTCGAGTGTAGTAGGTGTGAGGTCACCCCTTTCAGGGACCCCGAACTCCACAGAGGTCAATTTTGGCTTCAACACTTTGGTGCGGTGAGTGTGGAGTGTGACCAGCACAGAAAATCTCAGGAGAGGGTCATGACGGGAGGTCAGGGAGGTAGTGATGATCTCGGCGAGCTCCCTATCTCAGGACTCTTTGTGGGGGAGGCAAGAGTTCATGGCCTCCATCAAGGGTATCATGGAGATGCTGCGAAGCATTGCTCCTCAGGGTGGTAGCTCCACCCCGACCCCCCAGGAGCTAGTTCCCCCCCCCCCACGACGAGTCGACTCCCAGGGGCCTAGGCGAGATGACCCCAACGAGGGGAGAAGGAAGTGCACCAGGAAGAAGGCCAGGGAAGGAGAGGATGGGAGATGGGGTCGAGCGAGACCTCACCGACCGGGAGTTGTTCTCTAGCCCGGCGAGTGCCAACCTCCCAGGCGAGCAGGTTGCGCGAGTGGAGGTGGCGAGACCACCCCTTAGGGGGTCACCCTTCAGCGAGCTGATCATCTCAGCTCCCGTTCCCGAGGGGTTCAGAGAGCCAGACATGGCTTATTATACAGGGAAGGATGACCCCGTCCAGCATCTGCAGTGGTTCGAGGATGCCGTCTCCATCAGGCTGATGACGGATGCCTTCAAGTGTCGCCTCTTTGCGATCACGCTGAAGGAGAAGGCAAGGGACTGGTTCCATCAACTCCCTCCAAGGTCGATCTATGGGTTCGAGGACTTGAGCCGAAGCTTCCAGCTCCGCTTCTCCACCTCCAAGAAGCGGAAGAGGAGTCCTGAGTCCATCTTCTTGATAAGGCAGGGGGCCGAGGAGTCGCTGGCCCGCTATGTAGACAGGTTCCAAGAGGAGATCTTGGAGGTCCAGGAGATGCCAGGGTATGCTCTCCAGATAGCCTTCACCGTTGGGCTGAAGGAGGGCTTCTTCAAGATGAGCTTGACCCGGAAGGCCCCCCTTTCCTTCGAGGAGCTGATGGAAAGGGCGGTAGAGGAGATTTCCATGGAGGCAGCCAACCCGTCATTTGTCAAGAGGTTGGAAAGTTGACGGAGGTGGAGTCAAAGGAGCAGGGTGGCTCAAGACATCATGAAGGAAGAAGGAGAGAGGAGCAGAGAGCTCAGGGGTTCCAAGGACAGGAGAGTCTGGAACCAGGCTGGAGGCAGCAGGGAGGACCTGCCCAAGGTCCGGGAGGAGCTCTTATCCAAGGAGGGGGGAACTTCCACAGGGGCCAAGGGAGGTTCAACTTCCAGAGGCAGGCCCCAAGGCAACTCTTACCCCCGCCGCAGCAAGCCTTGGCGATAGGAGGGGGAAGAGTTAACAGGAGAGAGCGTCCAGCCCGCCGAAAGAGGGAAGAAAGAGCGCTGCTCTACTGCGACTTCCACCAGGTGGAGGGGCACGCCACGGCTACCTGCCCCGAGTTCTTGGAGGTGAGGGGGGAGAGAGGCCCTGCCCAGCCGCAGCCGCCGGTGCGGGTAGAAGAGGTTCTACCCGGAGAAGGGGGTGATGATATATGCGAGGACCGGGTCAATGTGGGAACCCGAGGCAGTATAGGAGTGATCCACGGTGGAGTGGGGGTTGAGGCCACTCGGAAGGCAAGCCTCCATATCATGTACCGAAGGAGCGTCGCCTCAACCTCCCAGACCCCGCACCCAGAGGAAAAGATCACCTTCTCAGTGAAGGACCTACCGGATCATGAGGATCCGTTCTGTGATGCGCTGGTCATTCAGACAGCCATCGAAGGCTACACCGTCTCCCGGATCTTGGTCGACAACGGAAGCTCCGTCAACGTCGTCTTCAAGAAGGCGTTTGACGAGATGAAGGTAGAGCCAAGGAGGGTGTTGGCCTCAGACGGACCCCTGTTCGGATTTTCAGTGGAGAGGAAGGGGGTGGAGGGTGGAGTTGGACTCCAAGTAAAATTGGGAGGAGTCTCGAGGAACTGTCGGTTCGTCATTGTTGACGCTCCAAGCAGCTACAATGCCATCTTCGGAATACCCCTCATCAGCGCCTTCCGTTGCGTGCCGTCTTCATTCCACCAATGCCTCAAGTTCAGCTCAGGAGGGATCCAGGTCAGAGTCAAGGGAGACTCCAGGATGGCAAGGCAGTGCTACGTCACGGCCGTCAACACCATCTCTTGGTTGGCCAAGACAGAGGAGATGGAGAAGGTCATGGAGAGCCTGAGCAGGATGGAAGTGTCCGGCGAGGAGGAAGTGGATGACGACCACCGGTCCCAGACCCCCTGAGGAAGCCTCGCCCTGACAGAGTCATGTATGTGCCTTATCTTGTAATGAGTCTAACCCCCGGCCAACTGAGTCGGGGGGATCATGTAACCCATCTATTTTCCCCGTTTGAGGATGTAGGATTTGGTAAGGTTTGATTGTGTAGCCCAAGTCCTTTGCTCCGATGACGATTCCGCCGCCAGGCTCCCACTGGCTGGCTGGGTAGGTTGATCTCTCGTGGTAGCCCAAGTCCTTTGCTCCGATGACGATTCCGCCGCCAGGCTCCCACTAGCTGGCTGGGTAGGTTGATCTCTCGTGGTAGCCCAAGTCCTTTGCTCCGATGACGATTTCGCTGCCAGACTCCCATTAGCTGGCAGGGCAGGTTGATCTCTCGTGGTAGCCCAAGTCCTTTGCTCCGATGATGATTCTGCCGTCAGGCTCCCACTAGCTGGCTGGGTAGGTTGATCTCTCGTGGTAGCCCAAGTCCTTTGCTCCGATGACGATTCCGCCTCCAGGCTCCCACTAGCTGGCTGGGTAGGTTGATCTCTCGTGGTAGCCCAAGTCCTTTGCTCCGATGACGATTCCGCCGCCAGGCTCCCACTAGCTGGCAGGGCAGGTTGATCTCTCGTGGTAGCCCAAGTCCTTTGCTTCGATGACGATTCCGCCACCAGGCTCCCACTAGCTGGCAGGGCAGGTTGATCTCTCGTGGTAGCCCAAATCCTTTTCTTCGAGATGGATTCCGCTGCCAGGCTCTCATCTAGCTGGCAAGGCAGGTTGATCTCTCGTGGAAGCTAAGTCCTTAGCTCCGAGATGGATTCCGCTGTCAGGCTCTCATCTAGCTGGCGGGGCAGGTTGATCTCTCGTGGAGGCCAAGCCCTTAGCTCCGAGATGGATTCCGCTGACAGGCTCTCATCTAGCTGGCAGGGCAGGTTGATCTCTCGTGGAAGCCCAGCCCTTAGCTCCGAGATGGATTCCGCTGCCAGACTCTCATCTAGCTGGCAGGGCGGGTTGATCTCTCGTGGAAGCTCAGCCCTTAGCTCCGAGATGGATTCCGCTGCCAGGCTCTCATCTAGCTGGCAGGGCAGGTTGATCTCTCATGGAGGCCAAGTCCCTTAGCTCCGAGATGGATTCCGCTTCCAGGCTCTCATCTAGCTGGCAGGGCAGGTTGATCTCTCGTGGAGGCTGAGTCCCTTAGCTCCGAGATGGATTCCGCTGCCAGGCTCTCACCTAGCTGGCAGGGCAGGTTGATCTCTCGTGGAAGCCAAGCCCTTAGCTCCGAGATGGTTTCCGCTTCCAGGCTCTCATCTAGCTGGCAGGACAGGTTGATCTCTCGTGGAAGCCAAGTCCTTTGCTCCGAGATGGATCCCGCTGTCAGGCTCTCACTAGCTGACAGGGCTGGTTGATCTCTCGTGGGAGCCAAGTTTGTTACCTAGAGAAGCTCTCGCCACTCAGGCTCCCATAACTGGCATGGCAGGTTGCCCCCGCGGGGAAGTTACACTCCGCGAATACGTTGGGTTGGATGCTTCTTTCCGAGCTTGTGCCAACCTCGAAAAGAGCGGGGATTGTGTACAACCCCGTATTCGCGAAGAGTAGACCCTAAATGAGGCGTGCTTAGTTTGTAAGCTTTTTGAGTATTTTAAACTCTCGGTGGCCAATTTTGGCTCTAGCTTAGAAATATACTATTAGGGGGAGGAGAAAACAGCCTCCCGCAGCGGCCCCTTAGTTGGAGTGTGGGAGCGGCAGGTTGGAAGGCACCGGCCCGGGCCAATTGGGTGTGGAGGCGGGATCAGCAGGCCCTCCACCTTACCTTTTTCCCTCAGGCCGGCAAGACCAGCCCGAGCCCGGCGGATAGGCCGGGCGAGACCGACCCTCGGGCCGGGTCTCGCCCCGCCCCGCGGGCAGCCAGGCGAGACCGGCCCCCAGGCAGGGTCTCGCCGAGCCCGGCGGGTAGGCCGGGCGAGACCGGCCCTCGGGCCGGGTCTCGCCCCGCCCTGCGGGCAGCCAGGCGAGACCAGCCCCCAGGCCGGGTCTCGTCGAGCCCGGCGGGTTGGCCGGGCGAGACCGGACCTCGGGCCGGGTCTCGCCCCACCCCGCGGGCAGCCAGGCGAGACCGGCCCCCTAGCTGGGCGAGACCGGCCCTCGGGCCGGGTCTCGCCCCGCCCCGCGGGCAGCCAGGCGAGACCGACCCCAAGGCTGGGTCTCGCCCCGCCCCGCGGGCAGCCAGGCGAGACCGGCCCCCAGGCCGGGTCTCGCCGAGCCCGGCGGGTTGGGCGGGGGAGACCGGCCCTTGGGCCGGGTCTCGCCCCGCCCCGCGGGCAGCCATGCGAGACCGGCCCCCACGCCGGGTCTCGTCGAGCCCGGCGAGTTAGCCGGGCGAGACCGGCCCTCGGGCCGGGTCTCGCCCCGCCCCGCGGGCAGCCAGGCAAGACCGGCCTCCAGGCCGGGTCTCGCCGAGCCCGGCGGGTTGGCCGGGCGAGACCGACCCTCGGGCCGGGTCTCGCCCCGCCCCGCGGGTAGCTAGGCGAGACCGGCCCCCCAGGCCGGGTCTCGCCCAGCCCGGCGGGTAGGTCGGGCGAGACCGGCCCCTAGGCCGGGTCTCGCCCCATCCCGTGGGCAGCCAGGCGAGACCGGCCCCCCAGGCCGGGTCTCGCCCAGCCCGGCGGGTAGGCCGGGCGAGGCCGGCCCCCAGGCCGGGTCTCGCCCCATCCCGCGGGCAGCCAGGCGAGACCGGCCCCCAGGCCGGGTCTCGCCCAGCCCGGCGGGTAGGCCGGGCGAGACCTGCCCCCAGGCCGGGTCTCGCCCCGTCCCGCAGGGTGGGTCCCCTATTTGCTTGGGGTGACACGTTTTTCCTTCTCTACCCCCAGGCATGGCGGTTTCCTATTGGCCCGAGGCCTTTTGGCCGTAGGGGTATTTTGGTCATTTTTGGCTCATGGGATTTGGAAAACTATAAATAAACCCCCTTGGGTGCCTTGGAGAGGATCCTTTTCTGAGTTTTCTCCTCACTTAGCTTCTTCTAGGTAGAGTTGAGAGATCTCTTCAAGGCACCTTAGCTCGAGCATTGGCTAGGGAGGGAAAGTGCTCAGGTAGCCTTCCGGGTGTGAGGTGGGACCTCCACGCTAGAGCCGAGGGTATGTTCATAGTCTCCTAAGACTCTGGTCCGTGACGTTCTCTCGAGTGTAGTAGGTGTGAGGTCACCCCTTTTAGGGACCCCGAACTCCACAGAGGTCAATTTTGGCTTCAACAACCAGTTTCTGGTAATGTGTGCTATAGTGAATAATAAAGCAGTGAATTGGGCAAGGATTTTGTTTGATTTGATAAGAAAGAAGAACAGTAAGAAGGAAGTTTGTTTTGGAAGAATTCTTAGAATTTTCCTTCAGGAAAAAGCATTTGAATCCCTGGTCTCCCAAACCATATTCATAAATGCTTCCAAAAGGCTGACTTGTGCCTTGTTTAGAAGATGAGAGAGGAACATCTCTAAGCCATCTAAGTCTTCAACCTCTTCCAGAACCTCTGAGGATACAAGAGCTGTTACAGCTAATCCCCCACCTCTATAAGATATCATTCCCTCCATCCAGATTCCCTCTCCTCCATCCCAACAATAACCTACTTCTCCACAAGTTCTAATTCCCTCATCTACTCCCCACCAACAACCATCCGCATCAAAAATTCATGCTCCAAAACCACCTGTCTCTCCAGTGCATCACCCAACACAAATTCGATCTCCAGAGCACAACTTACCCCCTTCATCCCCATTACCACAACACCTTGTTGATATACCACTCACCAACCTTCTATCCATTCCATCTTTTGATCTTTTATCATCATCTCCCATCCACACACCATCATCCACAGATGAACTTATGATTGACACCACACCTTTCCCTTCATCCTCTTCCATCCATCCATCTGTATCCACTCAGACACCCTCTGAGTTTGTACAATTGGATTCCCCTTACATCTCAACTCTCTTGGATCTCATCACTCCTCTCCTCAAAAACCTCATAGCAGAGGTTATTCAACCTCTTGCTAATTCCATTTCCTCTCTCTCTGCTCTCATTGTTGTTGCCCTCACTGTCCCTTCTTCTTCTGGGGGCCTGGCTTCAGGACCCTCTGAAACCAGACAGGGGGAGATATCCATTGAAGAAGTTCTAGGGCTCTCTCCTCCAGCAGCAGCAGCAGCAGCAGTAGCAGCAGATGTATAGTTGGATATAGCAGTAAATGCAAATGTATATATGAATACAGAAGTTGAGGAAGTACAGATTGATATGAGTTGTACAGATGAGCCAGCAGATCTTCCAGAAATTTTGACTATTGGTGATTGCTTTGTCAATCCCATAGTGGATTTATTCAGTTTATTAAATTCATTTGATTCTGCTTATATAAATTGCTTACCAGAAGTTTGTCTAGAGAATTCTATGGCTATAGTTTGATATACTTCCCCTATAAGCCCTGAGGTTGTTAAGCAACTAAAGGCAAGTTTTACAGTCATTGAGCCACTCATAAAATCAGCTCCCAAGGCTATCTCCCCTCCAACTTACAAAATAGATGACAGTCCTATACCAAACCTGGATGTTATCATTCTTGCAGATATAGAAGAAGAAAATCAGACTATTTCTGAAAGTATTGTTGTACCAAAAGTTTCAGAATCTGAAGTGCTACCTGAAGCTGAAAAACAGATTTTTAAGGAAATTCTGAAAGAGATTGATGATATGTATAATAATCCTCCTGGATCCTCTGAAGACAATGATGATGATGAATCTGAAGATTCTGATGATCCTAAAGCTAAGAAGAAGATAGTTAAGAAAAGTAAAGTTGTTCCAAGGCTGTTCCCAAGCCCAATCCAACTCATGATACACCTTACTATATTTTGCAAAAGATTACACCTTACCCTGGGATGCTACAATGGATGTGGTTGTCTAATAATGATTAGAAAGAAAGGAAGAAGAGAAGAAGGTACAGGTCTCCTCCCAAGCACTTCAGGAAAGACCCTCCTCCTACTCCTCCATCAGCTGGGGCCTCTGGAAGTGTCACTCATAGATCAGCTCCAGTCACTAAGAGTTATCAAAGACACTCCAAGCCTAGTTTTCAAGGCAGTAGTGATCAACAACAGCAATCTTCAAAGAGCAACCCTCCTCCAGCTTTAGAAAAGAAAAGTACTCCAGTATCTCTTGATGATTCAAAGAAGGACACTAGTCCCAAAAGGCCAGTATACCCTCCAATTCCTTTTGTAGATCCTGAACAAGAACCCACTGCTAAATTGACCAGGTTTCAAGAATTAATTGGACTTTCTCTGATCAATAAAGCAAAATCAGAAGGCAAGGACCCATCTCAGTACTCCACCATGTCCTCATACAGAAAAGAAGAGCTCAAAAGGTACAATAATGCCAACAAATTTTCCAATGTAGATGATTATATGAGTCTTCATCTTGAAGCTGTAGTACCAAGAGCTACTTTTTGTGATATTATTGGAGCATCTGACATGGCCATGTCTAAGAGAGAAGCTGCAAACCCTAATAGAGAAATCATTTTCAGACAACCATCTGACAAAGCTGAGAAAGAGAAGTCCCGGAAAAACAAATAAGTTTTTGTTTAGTTTGTTTTCTGAAATATTTTGTGTTTAATCATAAAACACATGTTGTACATATATTTGCTAGATCTTTACTTTCTGCCAGATCTTTATTTTCTGCCAGATATCTTTTATTTTGCTTTATGAGTGTTTTCTTTTTTTTGTATTAGTGACCTCACCCAAATAAGGGGAGATTGTTGGATCCATAGTTTGAATTTGGGCTAGGTTCACTAATTAGGATGTTTGACCCACCTTGTATAGCCATTGTCAAGTCTGTTAGTCTTGGAGTTTAGGCTAGTCACTAGTATCAATCTTCATGGACCAGCCTGTAGAGGACTTTAGTAGACTCAAGACTTAGAAGAATTCAGAGTTCAGATTATTAGTTCGAAGTTCTTCGAACTCAGCTTGACGATCGTCGATCTCAGATCGACGAATTCAGAAATCTTTCTCTGGGTTGAGCTCGACGATATTCGAGCTCCGGTCGACGATTTCTTCCTCAAGACAGATTCTCTACTTGACAAACTTGGAGCGTAGAATTGGCAAGATATTTCCAATTTGTAGTTCGCTGAGCTCAGGTCGACGAATATGATTTCTCAGCTCGACGAACTTGGAACTCCAGTCGACGAATTCTACCCAGAGTTTGAAGATTTCTGTCCCGAGTCAGATTGATAAGTTTTCCTTATTTCTGTCCCCAATTTCCTATATTATTTAGCAGTAATTCTCTGAGTAATTAATGTTTATATTCTCAAGAATATAGTCGTTCTTGGTAGCATTAATTATGGATTTCATCAGAGTTAATTGCTTGCTTATTTTAATGGGACATTTAGGGAAACTCATTCATGAATATATTCCAACCATTTTATTCTCCAGAATTAGTCAGTAATTAATGCTTGGAATTCAAAATTCAAAAGAAGAATTTGACAGCAGAATATAAAAGAGAATTTTCGTTCAGACAACATGATATATGTGATACAAGCAAGCAAGAAAAAAAGAGACACACAGTGATATACACAGAATACAGAACACAAGAAGTGATACAGAGAAGAGATACAAAAATATACTGAAGAATATCTACTTCTTCTCTGTGCTGAAAACTTTCTGTTTTCCCCTTGATCTTTCAGAAGACTGAAGAAAAACATCAATCATATATCAAGATTCTTCTTTAACTTCTACTTCAGGAATCCTCAAGGACAACAACTCTAGATCTGTCTTCAAATTCCTGGATTTCAACAAGACAAGGCTGAATACCTACACCCTGAGCAAGGCTCCAGGCTTTCTGAACATCTCAACATTTCAGAAGGAGCCTTTACAATTGCAATCCACTAAGTCTTCTCTGTTGAATAAAGAAAAGAGAAGACACCATCGACTCTCTCAACCTCCTATACAAAGGGTTTATTAACTCCCTTCAAAAGTTTATTGTTGGTTTTTGGGCACTTGAACAAAAGCTTAAAAGGTTGTGAGATTTCCCTATAAATAGATCTTGTGGTGGCAGTCACCTGATCAAAAACCTGATAGTGGATTCCTAACAGGGTGGTAGAAGAGTGGATGTACCAAGTTTGGGGAAGCACTATAAAATTCTTGTGTTGTCTGGTTGTTCATTTTCACTTTATTTTGTTCTGCTGTGATAGTGTAGTTTAGCTTAGTTTTCATTTCTTTTTATACTACTACTATTATCACTTATTTCTCTGATAATTTTTTTTATATAGACAAAAAGTTTTAAGTTACTTTTTTCACCCCCCTCTAGAGTAAATCAGGTCTATCCCCTACCTTTCAATTGGTATCAATAGATTATCAATTGCCTAAGTTGTCCTTCAATCAGGCTCTCACTTAGCTGACATGGTTGGATGTCACTCGATGACGTCTACTCAGACACCGAGCAGATCCCGATGTTAGGCTCTAACCTAGCTGGCAGGGCTGGATGTCACTCGATGGCGTCTACTCAGACCCTGAGCGGATCCCGCTGTCAGGCTCTCACTTATCTGGCAGGGCTGGATGTCACTCGCGTGTGTCAACCCGAACCCCGAGCAGATCACACTATCAGGCTCTCACCTAGCTGGTAGGGTTGGATGTCACTCGATGGCATCAACTCAAACCATGAGAAAATCTCACTGCCAGACTTTCACCTAGCTAGCAGGGCTGGATGCCACTCGATGGTGTCTACTCAGACCCCGAGGGGATCCTGTTGTCAGACTCTCACTTAGCTGGCAGGGCTGGATGTCACTCACGTGTGTCAACCCGGACCCCGAGCAGATCCCGCAACCAGGCTCTCACCTAGCTGGTGTGACTGGATGTCACTCATAGGAGTCTACTCCGGCTCCCCACTGACTGGCAGTGTAGGCTTTGATGAACAAAGTTATGTTAGAAGTTGGGGGCTCAGGCATCTGAATGACCAAGGAAGAAGTTGTAAAGTTAACGAAATGGGTCCAACGTAATCGCCCTGCGCCCAAGATAACGGCCAAGGCGGCGAGAAACCAGGCCGCGTCGCATGAGGATCAGCTCGCACGGAACTCGGCGGCCCGGGTGCGAGCCGAGTCGGCTCGCCTCCTCTAGCGAGCAAGATGCACGGAGGATCTAGACTAAGAAGGCGGGTTGCCACTCGCAGGTTGGCTAACTAAGCCCCTTATGCTTCCTAAGCTAAGTCCTTGTGGGACACGCGATCACGCAAACAAGACGCGAAATGAGGAACTGTAAGCAGGAGAATCAGAACAAGCCGCGAGTACGAAAAGGAAAAAACATTACAAGCAGTTGTAATATATATATGCGAGAGGCAAGTAGAGAACATTTCATTAATGAAAAAAAATACAGGATCGGGACTCAGCCCGCGTTTACATTGTAACAAAAGAAGCACACATAAGAGGGGAGGCGCGGGAATTCGGCAAGGTGAGCTCTCGGGCGACAAGCCCTAGAGAGGCTGATAGGACTTGTCTCCTGGCCTGGGTACCAAAAGGAACAATGCCGGTACCACGTCGCTCGCAGAAAGGCCTGCGCCCTCGCTCTTGATAAGATCGGCCCGCCGTAGAGTCTGGAGGGCATACTTCGTCGTGCAGGCAGTGTTATTCTGCATCATTTACTCCAGCTCGTACTCGGTATAGTGCACGAGATGGCAATCACTGCTGGAGGGCGGCGGGAGAGCCGCTGCGACCTCCAGCTCTCGCACCCGCGCCTATAACGCCTCCTTGTCCCACAGCAGGCGGGGGACGCCGAGCTCATCTAGGCACTTCTCGCCGTAGCCGAAGTTGTGGTGCCCTCTCGGCACCGGCTTCACGGCGTACCGCATCTCTTCTTGCGGCCCGGAGGTGCCAGCCTCCTCGCTAGGGTCGCCGCTGACCGAAGTTGTCGTGGGGGCGGGTTCCTTGGTCGGCTAGGCCGCCGGAGCTTTGCCTTTCCTTTGGGCCGCGGTAGGCACATCTCCCGTGGCCTTCAACTTTTTGGGCGGCGACGGTGGAGGTTGTTCGCGATTGGGCCGCTTCTGGGCAGCAGATGTTGGTGTCTCGCGGTGTGCGGCGATTGCGGCTTCTGCAAGGGCGAGCTCGTCGGAAGCGAGCCACGCGCTCTTGTAATTAGGATGTAGGGGGATGTCCCGCTCGCCTGCAAGAGGAAAGTTAAAGCAGAAAAATTATCAAAGTAGGAAGGAGAAGCGCGAGTAGCTTACCTCCCTCAAGCGGGACAGGGGCGAGGTTGTCCAAATTTCAGCGCAGGAAGGCGACCTCAAAGTTCTTCCCGGCGAAGAACCAACAAAGCTATGCTTCATGGCCCCCCAAGCTAGGGGCGGTAACTCGCCTCGCTGAGCTGTATGGAGAGAAGGGGACGTTGCTAAAGTCCCCCTTGACGAACACGAATTTCTTAAGCCAATTTCTTAAGGGGACGTTGCTTCAAGCATGAATTCCGTAGGAGCCGGAGTTGTGCTAGTGAGCCCGCATGGAACTAGGATTGAGCAAGCAGTCGAGATTATCTTCCCCGTCACGAACAATCAGGCGGAGTACGAAGCAACATCCCGCCTGATTGAAGCTATGGACGGTCTCCCGCACCTTGACGTGGCCGCTGGAGAAGTAGGTGGTCCCGTCCTTGCTCGCACCGAAAGAGAATATCTTGCGGAAGACCGCGAGATTGAACTCAAGCCGCTCTTCCCACAGGAAGCAGGTGAATCCGACCATGATAGCTATGGAATTTGGGCTCATCTGGCCTGGGACGACCAAAACGTATTTCAATATCTGGCGAACCTCCGGCCATAGTGGAAGCCAAAGGCCCGCCTCGAAGTGCGCCAAGGGGATGACGAGCTCCCCTCCAGAGAGGTCGTTTATCTTTTCCCCCTCTCCAGGTCGCCTCGCCACGAAACCTGGCGGAACGTAGTCGCCTATGGCGTCGAAGAATTCGCCTTCAGAAATGGCAGCGGGGGGAAAGTCGTGCTCAAAAAAGGTCCAAGCGCACTTACCCCGCCCATCCACATCGCCGCTGCCACTGCCCATCTTGCATAGATCTTGCTAAGTGGGGTGAGGAAGTTCTCGCAGGAAGCGAGCGAGTCGAGGGTCGCAGGAAGAAAGAAAGAAGGGGAAATCTTAAATGCGTTGGGTGAGAAATGGTTGGCATGGTCTATTTATAGAAAGAAAAAGGGCGGGAAAACATTCCGCTGGCAGGAAAACTGCGGATAGCAAAATGCGCCATGACGTTTCGACTTCTCGGCTCGCAACTGCACCATGAAGACCGTTCGACAGCGGGTTGAGCCCACCCTCACTCACATGAGAGGCGGGAGGGCTGCAGCTCGCACCCGCCTGAAACAGTAGGTGAGTCGCGCGGGTTCGCAATGTGCGAGCTCACGGCTCGCTTCCTCCAAGGATAAATAGGCGGTCAGGGTGAGCCAATTCAGCGATCTCGCACCCGCTTAAAGAAGCGGTGGGCGAGCAAGAGGGCTTCATCCGCTTTCACATAGAAAACTAGGTAGAAACACAATAAGAGTAACGTGCGGCAAGCATTAACCTCGGCGGCGGGCGAGAGAAGTCTCAAATTATTAAAGATTAAAATGTTCGAGAATGGAAGACCCTCCTAAGCAATCTGGTCCGAGATGCGGATGCTTCCTGGCTCGGCGACCGACCGCGGGGAGGTGGCAGTCAGATCAGTACTGATCCACTTCCACCTGCCCTGCCTCCGCGTCCCGGATCGGGGAGGCACGCGAGGATAATGGTACTCGCGAACCGCCACCATCACCTGCAGGGCCAGGCTGACTTGCTCCGTGGCATGCCGGAGCCGCTCCTCGACCCGCTTTTTGTGTACCCCGGGAGAAGTAACCCCGTCCCCGTCAGCTGGGCGCCTCGCTCGCTCCAGGACTGCAAGCAGCTCCTCCATTTCGGTCTTCTCCTTGTCAACCATGTTGAAGACCTCCTGCAGTAGTAGCGTGTGCTTCTGGAATAGCCACGTCACCTGTTTCTTCATCCCTGTCGCGTCCGCCGGATTGCCCAGATAATCGGAGATGTGATCTGTATCGGGGGCGGGGAGGCGAATATCCCTCGCTCATCTCGGCATCAGAGGAGGAAATCACGTTATAACCTACGCAGGGGTAGGTCAGAAAGAGCGGGTGGTAACACACAGACTCGAGTATGAGCTCACCGGGAGTCGGCACGTCGCCCGCACCAGCTGGTGGCCGAGAAGAGCCCGGCCGGCCCTGGAAGAGTCCTCCCTCAAGAACCGCGAAGGATTTTCCCAATCCAGGGGGAATTAGCGATCAGGAAGTCTCCGGAGGGGGATGCCCCAGGCCCGAGGGGCTGGCGACCTGCTCAGTTGACAGCGGGAGGGAATGATCCCCTTCCCCTCCGCCACCTCCATCCTCATGAGGCGCACCTGCAGAAAGAGAAGTCAAAAGCAAAGCGACGAATCAGGCGGAAGGTGAGCATACCTCATGTGCGACCTCAGCACCGGTCGCCGAGCTAGACCCCGGGAGGTCATTTACAGGAGATCGTCTGACAATTTTTCCTTTCACGAGCCTAAAGAGGGGGTAGGGCGATTCGCGCGCCATCCATGGAGTAGCCTCGAGATCCTCCTCCCTAGTCTTTTCCCTTGCGGCCGCAAGGCGAGCTCGAATCTCCTCGGACACAGGCATCGTTCGGCTGCAGCTCACAGAAAAAGCTCAAAGAAGGCAGGATTTTTCCAAAGGCCCGATGGTATATTTATAGTGTGAAGGTGGGACCCACCAAAAGATTCCTTCCAGCTCAGCAAAACACTCACCGAACACTTGGGTTGGATGATTCTTTCCGAGCTTGGTCAAGCTCAAAACAGCGGGGATTGTGTACAAACCCGTGTTCGCCGAGTGGGTCCACCAGGCAAGACGAGCGGACCAAGGTGACCTGCCTGAGACAGAACATCACACCGGTGAGCTCAGAATGGTTAGCCCGCTCCCGCCAAAGCTAGCGAGCGCGCTGCACGAGCTGGCCAACCCAGCCCGCATCCGCACGGGGTTCGTCGAACCGAGGCGGGTTTTCGCCGAACTGAGCTTGAGTTGAGATCGACGTTCGTCAAGCGGAGCTCGGCGTTCATCGAATGGAGCTCAACATTATTAGAGCTAAGCCCTGGGAGTTAGAATCTGAATTCGTCGAACCAAGATCTGCGAGCTCCTCTGAAACTTCTGTTGTGATAGTCTCATACCGGCCAGCCCGCTCTCCTTTACGCGACCTGGCCGACAGCCCACCTTGGAGCGAGGATCGGCAGGCTGCGGAGGCCTGACTCACGCTCGCCCAAGGAGAGAAGGCGAGCTGCGGGAGCCAGGCCACGTCCGCCCCAGCGAGGTGGAGAGTCGCGACGAGCTAGCTTCCGGATCCTTGGGACCTACCCAGTGGGACCCAGGGGCAAAATTACCGGGGTGCCCTTGCCAGGGGTGCGAATAGCTTGATAGAACAACAGAGTTACGCGGTTAGCAGACCCAGTTGGGCTGCACATAGCTGTTCAAAAAATCAGAGGTTGGCTATTTGCAGGCCGTCTTTAGAAAATTATAAATAAGACTCAAGGGGCACCTCAGAAGGCACACTTATCGGTATTCAGATCTTCTTGCGCTTTTTGAGGTAGCCTTAGCTCGGCCTTTGGCTAAGGAGGGGAAGCGCTCTAAGATCTTCCGGGTGTGTGGTGGGACCTCCACGCCGAGCCGTTGGGTCAGTCCCCTTTTCTTTTATCATTTGGCTCGTAGGAGAGAAGTAGGTGCGCGATCACCCCTTCCCCAAGGGTGAACTCCACAAAAGGCCGAGTTTTCAGTTTCAACAAGTGGCATTGTTGTTCATCGCTTGCTGAAAATCGCACTCCCCCGCAGCAGGAATTTCCAATCCAGTTTCATCCTAAGGTCAACAGAATACATTGAAGGTTTAGAAGTACTTGACAACTTTTGTGGAGTAACCTCCTTAATAGCAAATCTTCACCATCCATGACCAGTGCCAACATGGAGCCGCCCCCATCATCCTCAATGCTCTCCAACACCCTATCTTCCTTTAGGCCCGAGAGGCCCACCGTCAATCTCCAACATTGCCCCGTTGTCCACGATCATCGTCCCCTCCATCACCCTTGAACCAAGGGGGATAAGAAGGACGTTGGCCCTTCTCACCATGCAGAAGATCTCTCACTAGAATTCAAGAGATAGATAGAGATCCTAGAAAAAAATCTCTCATGGAGATAGAGAGGACTGGAAGACTAGTTTGCTAGTAGTATTTTTGTTGGAGAAAAATTGGTAAAATTCAATGAACTGGATTTTTTTTTGATTTTTTAGAAGTCAAATAAGATTTGCTAATAACCACAACGACAAAAAAAAGATGAAGAAGCTCTAATAATACCACACTCATGTGAGTATCCCGAGCTGCCCCCAGCCGGACTGCTGTCCCGCGGCCCCAACCCGCTCTCCACAACCGACCGCGGCCTAACCCATTCTAGGCACCCAGGACCCGACTTAATACGGTTGTGGCGGGTTGTTGAGGTCACCAAGGTATTGCCATCCGGTATTGATCTCGTGACCACCTTTGTAAGAGGGCTTTAAACCACCCTCTCACACCCATCTGTGCTCGTGGTTAAAAAAATTTACAATTATATCAATATAAACCTAGTATCTTCTGTACTATTAAATAAAACTTAACCAGCTGGATGCACAAATGCCAAGGGAGATCTTTGAGTCGTCTTCGAAGGAAAACTTAAGAACCAAAGGATCTGAGTTCTTCGAACTCCAAAGGAGATCTTCAAGATGCGCATATCCAAGTGATTAAAAGATTATACAATTGTATCAATATAAACTTAGTATCTTCTGTACTATTTAATAAAACTTAACTAGCTCGATGCGCAGATGCCAAGGGAGATCTTTGAGCCGTCTTCAAAGGAAAACTTAAGGATCGAAGGATCTGAGGTCTTCAAACTTCGAAGGAGATCGTCAAGCCGCTCTTGAAGGACTTGGGAACTCTCTTGCGTGGAATGCAATCTATCTTCAAATGATGGATCATGCCAATTTTCAAATATGAATTGATAATTTTTAAAATTTTTAATTTTACCAATGCATTATTAATTTAAAAAAGAGTGTGTAAATCGGAATAATAATTAATGAATATTACATTAAAGATTTAGCTACACCATATGATGATCAAAATATTATTTACAAAATATAACCTAGGCATTTTGAAATACTTAATTTGGTCGTCGTCATACGCTATATTATATAATTATACAATATTAAATCATGCGAGACGATGATATTATATTATATCAAAAATTATGAATGTAATTCTAATGTATTCTTTATGCTTGTTTGAGAAGGTCAGACCTAACTAACCACCGGAGACTATTCCATTTGTTCTAAAGTAAAAGGATCAAGTTGGATATTTTTTTATTTGATAAATAACTAGAAATATAAATAACTTCCAAATGGACGCCCAATTTACGAAACTCGTGCTTTTCTCGGCAACAAGTTTGTTATTAACTTCAAATTAATAAATAATTCTTTGATTTTGCCAATGCATTTGTAGACTTATGTCCGTGCTCGATGCTATTCGCATCGACAGTATCCCAGCAGTGACGGTACCTCCGTCCAAACTCGCCCCCTCTACGACGCTCGATCAACTGACAGGGCAGAGGGAGCCCCTGTGCCCTACGTGACAGTACCTCCGCCTCGGCTGTGTCCCGGACCTTCTGCAGCTCACAAACATCCATGCACAAGATAAAATAGTTACGGGGGAGAGCAACAGATACAGGGATCGTGTGCTCTTCGCATCGACAGTACCCCACCAGCGTCGGTACCTCCGCACAAACTCGCCTCTTCTTCGACGCTCGATCAGTTGACTTACAGGGTACGGGCCGGGAGCCCCGGTGCCCTTCGCGATAGTACCCCCACCTCGGCAGTGTCCCGGCGCGGCAGTGCTTCTACAGCTCGCAAATCTCGTGTGCACCATAAAATAGGTACAAAGGAGAGCACCAGGCACATGGGGCGTGTGCACGAGTGTTTGCGAGCTGCAGAATAATTGCTTAATGTTTTTTAACAATTTTTTATTATACAATTATTTTTATACTCATTTGAAGCCCGTCAGGGAAACACGAAACCTGTAGTGTGCGAGCGAAGCCCGCCGCCTGCGGGACATGTACTATCGTGCTCGGCACAGCGCCCCCCATGCACTGACAATCATGTGGGTGTGTTTATATAGGACATGTACTATCGTGCGGGGCACAGCGGCGCCCCATGCACTGCCAATCGTGTGGGTGTGTTTATATATATATGATGGAGATACGTGCAACGCGTATATATCAACATACGCGCTCCATTTTCTAGTCGTTGGATTTAATCCAACGGCTGGGATTAAACACGGATTAGTAAAAAGTAGCAGTGAGCCCGATCACACCCAGGTCCAAACAGGGTCTGACGCAGACGCGAGACAGCATTCTCGCGTGCGAGCATTTGCCATGAACCAAGCCTGGCCTAAAGCGGCTCGCACTCGCGCGAGCAAACGCGCAGGCTCGCGTGCACATGCTTTGTGATTGGTAGGTGAGATTACTATATAAACAACAAGTTTAATCTATTACAGGCGGTGCGGACTAATAAAATTCGCGCGAGCAAGTGCTCACGTGTAATCCGCGCGAGCATGCTTGCTTGAGCGCTTGTGCGATCACCTGTAATTCCCGGTGTGCTCGCTGCAAGCTCGTGGTTTTTTACCTATTCGCTGTTAATCTCAGCCGTTGGATCATGATCCAACGGGCGGGATGAAAAAAGCGCGGAAATATGGTATATTCGCGTTGCGCGATACTCATATTTCCCATATATATATATATATATATAATATATAATATAATTATATAAATATATATATATATTTAATTCCTAATCACCCCCGCCCGATATTTGGCCCAGCCCCGACCTCATCCCCCCCTTCCGTTGCCGGCGGCGGCGGAGAGCCGCCGGCGGCCTGACCGGCGCCCACCGCGGGATCGCCGGACTCCGGAATCCTCCGGGTTTGTCCGGCGACCGACGGGCAGGGCCACCGCCGGCGGGGTCTCACGGGCAGGGCCACCGCCGGCGGTGGCCCTGCCCGCCGGTCGCCGGACAACCCCCGGAGGGTTCGCCGGAGTCCGGCGATCCCGCCGTGGGCGCCGTCAGGCCGCCAGCGGCAGCGGAAGGGGAGGGGGTGAGGTCGGGGCTGGGCCAAATATCGGGGGGTGGGTTTGCTATAGTCGGGTTTGAGGAGAGAGGTTATGGAGTGTTTTTTCGGAAAAAATTTTAATTGCAGTCCAGATGTAATCAATCGAACGGTTTAGATCCGTCTGATGTCTGTTTTACCTTGCCATGAAATCTAAAATGATACTTTTTTTTAATATAGTATATATATATATATATCTTATTATATAATACAATATGTATATTTGGATCACACCATGAAACTCATCTGGACCGTCGGATCAAGCTCCATCAAACACGGGCCGTCGGATTCAAAACAGGATAACTGGATTCACTTTTGGGCACTGTTCATCTCCGAAAAAAACCGATATCTCCAGTTCGCCTCCCGCCTCTTCGCTGCCTCACCCCGCCCCGCCGCCTGCGGCCTGCCCGCCGGCGGTGACCCTGCCCGCTGTCGCCCCGCCGGACAACCCCCAGCGGGTTCGCCGGAGGCCGGCGAACCCGCCCGTGGGCGTCGGGCAGGCCGCCGGCGGCTCCGCCGCCGACGACACAGCATGGTAGCCTACTTGAGCAGGCCGTAGCGGGGGGTGGGGGATTTTGGGATTTTTTTCATTTTTAATTATTTATTAAATTATAATTTGATTTTAAAATAATAATTATTTATTAAATTATTAAATTATTTATGATCTAACCATATCAGACAGTCCAAATTTGGTACATAGGTTACACTGTATGCATGAAAGTATATATAATATATAATATATTATAATATATATATATAATATATATATATATATATATATATAATATATATAGATATATAGATAGAGAGAGAGATACAAATAACTTTTAAGTTGATCACGTTTTTTATTTGAAACCATTTAGTCCCTCGATTGGTTCAGAGAACTGGTTCTCTAAAAATAATTTTCCACTGTTTATTCGCGTAATGCAGATAAAAAGTTTTTCGTGCTTATTCCTCTTGTAAAATCCCCCCCCCCCCCGAATTAAGCACGGTCGAGGAGAGATTTCTGCCCAGGACCTTTGCCTTATAATGACACAAACTACGGGTTATTTGTCACCACAAGACGATGACTCTGCGTCAAGCACGATCATTCACATAGCCAACCAAAGAAGAAGTAAACAAATCCACACATCACAACATAGATATATAAATATCCAAACAAAAGGTCCACGAGATAAATGAAAGATTACAAGAAGCAGGACATATGCCTAGTACATAACCATCACAAATATCACTCTCTCAACTAATAATGAGGAAGCTAAACAATATGATCATCAACCTGACGACGGGTAGTAGTAGTGCGCGACTTCGGCTCCTCAGATTTTGGCGTCTCAATCTCTGGCTGCGCCTGGTCGAACTGCGGCGGTATCTCCACATGTCCCTAAAATGATGTGGTCCAACGACCGTCAGTCAAACTAGACTCAGATGCTTCGTCCCCGCCTCACGCCCGCGAATACTAGGCACCGCGCGGGAGGAAGAATGCGGAGGACCAATAATAACAGAATGTATAAGTAGGTGACAATTCTCTTGCAGTTTTATATCAGTATGATCAATAACAAAAGTAAAGAAGAACAAAAACTAGCACTGTATAAAAGTATAGTAAAAAGAGCTAAGTAAAACTAGTAAAGTAAAACAGTCACACTATCATCACAGAAGCGTATCTTAACTTATATGAATGTCCATAAAAATTTAAGTTAAGATTTCCGAAATTATAACTCATCATATAAAAACTAGCACTGTAATGCAATGTTTATTATGTAACTCACACATACGACTCTGTGCACAGACCTTTCATGCATTTCCACTTTTTGGAGGTGGCCAACCTCTCAGGTACCAACCGTTGTGGCTCACGGTAGTAGTGAAGCGAGTGTCTCCACTCCTAGGTGTGCAGACACACTACCAGGCCTAGACCTCTCGTGCGCCTCAAAGCTAATAATACAACAACGGAGCCTCTGTGTACTCTTGCTGGCAACTACCAGTCTTTCATGGACGAGTGTGTTCTTAGTGGACATATTCCTCAGGATCTCGGTATAAACATCCTACCGGTCTCCCCAAAGATCTACGCTCCGCATCAGAGTCATCGTACTTCTGTTGGTGTGCCGACTGGACCAGTACCGAGTGACCTACCACACAACCACAAACCGGGTATAACAATACCCTCATGAGCCTCCAGCTCACATGACCAATAAGTCCTATATCACTCAAACTCATACAAGAGTGAGATCAGTGTAATATACTTTAATCCTATCAGCCTACTCTTGTCTAACTTCCGGATTACATAACGATTTATGGTTAACCTTGGAGTTCCCGAGGTCTACCCTGTGAAGGGCTCGCAGCGGTACTAGGAACAATGATGGACTGAACCCCATCATTCCCTTTCTCAAGACACTTAGTAATGTTATTTTACTCTTAATCAAACCTTTTCACATAGTTACTCTTAGAAAGTCTATGATGATTTATGCTTCATATAGGAGAACGACGATCTTTCGTTGATCCCGAACTTAACTATGCCCCTTAGGGTCCATGTACACTAACTCACACCACCTCTGGTAAATCCCTTAGAACTTCAACTAACATCACATTAAGGTCCTAAAAATACCCCAACCTGACTAGAACCAATTTGTATCGCATCTAACCATCGCCCCCTTGACTTTACTATATGCACAGCCCAAATGATCGATATGAGTGTAAAGGTTGTAACTGTCAAACATTTCATCCAAATGACATATGATTAATTATAGGGATATGAATACTCAGTTATGATGAAATTCCAAAGTTTCACAATTTTCACAATTAAATTGACCATAATTGAATTTTCCTAAAATATAAGTCACTAGTGGATTTGAACATGAAGTATCACTTCCAAGGGTCCAAACAGTACCAAATAATTTTTAAAAGGTCACAATGATAAATAATAGGTCTGGACCAAATTCACATCATTCCAATAGTATTTGATATTTAATTTCTGATTTAAAAAAATCTAATCCACTAGGTCATGTTACACATGAAGTACTATAAATATTCATCAAATAATTTCAAAAAAATTACAGCAGATTACAAATGGTAAATAATTATTTATTACACAAATGTATAATTTTATAACTCAATTTGAGTACAATTATCTCAATAATATAGAAGGACAAAAATGATAATTATAACTACAACCCTAAGATTTTGACTTTCAAAAATTCCAATGAATTTATCTAGTGTGTATAATACTAAATTATTTCTATTGACAAAGTTTCATAATTTGTGCAACTAATTTAGTCATCCTAATTTCATCAATACACATGTGTAACAAAAATACTAATTAATTCATTTGTTAAGCAAATCAACTTCAACTGTTATAAAATATCACGAGAAGGTGTAATTTCACTAAATAACTACATGTAAAAATTTCACTGGATTTGACCAAGCCAATATTGCCAAATTCACAAGATATACTTTTTTGGCTAAATGCACACCACATATCACAAGTCATGACCTCATGCATTGGAATTACACTCACATGCAGAGCTCCAAATGACTTGAACTTTTTACCAGAGCTTTATATTACACTATTGAGACTCCCGCCAAAATTTGGGGTCCATATAATTATTTTTCACCAAAATATTTCACTTTTATGAAAAATAACTTTTTTCTTAACACTATAGGAAAAAGTTGTCCACAAATTCTCATATTAGGACTATAGGTGTTTCTATGGTATATGCTTACATGTCCCAAATTTCAAGTCAATCCCCTCAGCGAATTAAAAGTTATTAAGGAAATAGTGATTGTCTTACCCTAAGGACCAGCCCCACAAGAATTGCTATACAGGGAGCTACAGTACCTCAAATGACCTGATTTTAATTTTTTTAATAAATTCGAATCGCATGGCTACCTTTTTCATGTTGGACACTTTTCATGATTCAACCCCTAAGGGCCCCATTTTTCCGGTTTAAAAGGTGTGTTTTAAGGGGATAAATATAATATATTATATATAATATTAATATATCAAAACATTTCAACGGGTGTGATTTCGTCTTCAACCTTTAGACTAAGGCTGAGATCAGCCCGACTTGGAGACATTTCCAAGGCCATTTGCCGGTGATCCAGCCCCCTCCCCAGCCGGCCACCACAACCACCACCTCCGTTGAGGTGGGGGCTATAGTCGGGCGATGGCTTGGCCGTTGGAGGGGCGGTTTTCGGTGAACCCGAGAGGAAGCCCAAAACCCGATTTTTCATGGAATTTCAATTAAAACCGGATCCTTTGAGCCTTATTTCAATCCTTAATGATCTAAGATGCTAGCATAAGGGGAGAGCAAGAGAAGCATGCCTGATTTCGGGCTTGGATGCGGCTACTCTGGTGGGTGTTGAAACCGGAAATCCGGTCTCCTGTGGAGTTCGACTCTTGGGGAAGGGGTGACCGCGCACCTACTACCCTCAAGCAAACGATCTAGGCACAAGACTAGGAACACAAGGGACAGACCCAAGGTCTCAGCGTGGAGGACCCGCCGCATACCCGGAAGACTAACTAACTCTTCCCTCTCAAGCCAAGGGCTGAGCTAAGGCACCTTCGGAGGGCTCTCTTGGCCGACCGGAACATCCAAGGAGGATCTCGAGATCCACTCCCAAACTAGAGGTGCCACCTCGGGTCTATGTAAAATATTCCCGCCCGCATTACTATTAGCACAAAACCGCCAAGCAGCCCTACTCTACGCAGCCCCAATTGGCCGCTAACAGCGGAACTCCGCTACTCTGAAGGGATGGCAACGAGCCATCAGGGGCTTCCCGACATCTATACCTCGGGGCCCACGCGGGGGGGGGGGGGGGGGGGGGGGGAACGGTTCACAACAACACCGCTCGCCCAAGACAGGAGGAGTAAACTATAATCGCAGAGCATCACAGATATGAAAAAATATTACAGGAATATAAATTCCATACTCGGCACGCAGGCCGGAAATATAAACAAAAAGGTCTTCGAGGGCCAGCACAAGTTTGGGCTTAAGCCCGCTACTCCCCGCCTGGTACTACAACACCTGTACGCCAACGTCTCGACGAGCGGCGGCCAACTAGTCATCGGTCGGCTAACAGAAGCGGGCCAAACATATTGCGCACACCCCCTTTTTTGGGGCTACGGAGCGCATTCCCTGCAAGCGGCCAAATAAACAACTTTCTCGGAGTCTTCTCCGGGAACCCCAGAACATCACCAATCCGGCTCACACGTCCGGATGGGCTTCACACAGCATGACTAAACCCGTACTCATGCTTTCGGGTACTAATGCAGTTAACTGCGGGGACGTACACGTCAACCCGTCGGTTAGCTCCCTTCCCCCCACCCGTTGGTGGAGCGGGGCTTCCGTGCAAATATGTAAACTGAAGGCTTCACATGCCCAAGTTGAAACATCGTTACCCTTGTCGCGTGTTTGGCGGCGGGGACGGAGAGGAGCTCCGAGTCGATTCTACTGCATGCGGTCGCGTCGGCGTTCGACCTCCACTCCAGGTCGAGCCTTGCTCCAGGCCGAGCCTCGCTCCAGCCAGCCTCGCTCCAGGCCGAGCCTCGCTCCAGGCCGAGCCTCGCTCCAGGCCGAGCCTCGCTCCAGGCCGAGCCCCGCTCCAGCCGAGCCTCGCTCCCAGCTGCTGCTTTGCCGGCGACGGGAGAGAGGGGAAAAGGGGCGGCCGGGCTGCTGCTTTGCCGGCGACGGGAGAGAGGGAAAAGGGTCGGCCGGGCTGCTGCTTTGCCGGCGACGGGGGAGAGGGGAGAATGGCGGCCGTGCCCTGCTGCTTCAGGCGGCGGCGGGAGAGAACGAAGGAGGCCGTGCCCTAGCCCGCGGTGGCCGGAGGGAGAGAGGGGGGCGGGCGGCCCCTTGCTGCCCCAGGCCTAGGGCGAGAGAGGGAGGGCGCGGCGGCGGCGTTGCTTTGCCGGCGACGGAGAGAAGGAGAAGAGCGAGGAAGGGGCTGCCGGTTGTGGCTGTGCTGCTCCGAGCCGGCGAGAAGGGAGGGGGCGGCGGCTGCGCTATCTTGCCGACGACGGGAGAGAGCGGGAAATGGGGCGGCGGCGGCGGCCCTGCTTGGCCGAGCCCTAGCGGGAGAAAATCCCCCCGATCTCCTCCTCTCTCTTTCTCCTCTGCTCTTTTATTTTCCCCCGACCCCTCTGCTGCAACCCGTGCCTCCCCTTTTTATTTTCTTCTTTCTTTTATTTCTTTTCCCTGCCCCTCTCCTGTACCACCCGAACCCCCACTCCCCCTTTTATCTCATCTGCTTTAGAAATCATCTCCCCAATCCCTCTTATATCCAATTTCATATATATATATATATATATATATATATATATAATATATATATATATATATATATATATATATATATATATATATATAATATTATATATATATATTATAAATATATATATTATATAA